>JAKSZT010054226.1:8267881-8416667 GCA_026826555.1 Tolypeutes matacus
AAAAAAAAAAAAAAAAAAAAAAGTTCTTCCATTGTTAGAATAAGAATAAGTCTATAGTAGAATAATAGTAAGTCTACTTTAGACCATTGTTCATTCCCCAATCTTGAGGATTTGGGGATGGTAATGCTCTAATTGAGAGGGGGTTTTGATCCCATGGGGTAGATGGATGGAACTATCTTGCTTGCAGTTGCACTCTTTCTGTTTTTGACCTAAGACATGATCTATTGTGGAGAATGATCCATGTGCACTCGAGAAGAATGTGTATTTTGTTGTTGTTGAATGAAGTGTTCTTTGAATGTTTGTTTGGTCTTGTTATTTTAGAATATTGTTCAATTCTTGTATTTCCTTATTGAACTTCTGCCTAGATGTTCTATACATTATGTATTAAAATATCTTTCTATTAATATAGAACTGTCAATTTCTCTCTTCAAATCTGTTAGTATTTTCTTCGTGTACTTTGGGGTTGTATTAGTTAGCCAAAGGGGTGCTAATGTAAAATGCCAAAAATCAGTTGGTCTTTATAAAGGGTGTTTATTTGGAGTAGAAGTCCATAGATACCAGGCAATAAAGCATTAAGTTTCTTCTCTCACCACAGTCCATTGCCACGTGTTAGAGCAAGACAGTTGCCGGCGTTTGCCAGGGTTCAGGCTTCTGGGGTTCCTCCCTTCCCGGGGCTGCGTTTCTCTCCGGGTTTAGCTCCTGTTTCCTTCACAAGGTCAGCTGGCTCCTGTTTCCTCCACAAGGTCGGCTGTAGACAATCAGGCGAAGGGCTTGCTTCTCTTTTCCTGGGGCCTTCTTTCCAATATCAAAACTGCTTCTCAAAAGACTGCTTCAACTGTCCTTTGCCTTGCCTTTTATATTCATTTCCCCACCCACCAAGGGGTGGGGCTCAATGCCCTAATCCTAACCTAATCATGCCCAGATTAACAGATCAGTTTACAAGCATGATTCAATTATATTTTTGGAATTCATAATTACATCAAACTGTCACAGGGGTTTCTGCTATTAGGTGCATATATATTTATAATTGTTATGTCTTCTTATAGAGTGATTCCTTTATCAGTGTATAATGTCTGTCTTTATCCCTCTAAATTGTTTTTTATTTAAAGTTTATTTTATCTGACAGTGTTATAGGTCCTCTAGCTCTCTTCTTGTTACTACTTGCATGGTGTGTATGTGTGTATGTGTGTGCATGTGTGTGTATTTTTATTTATATATTTATATATTTCTATTCTTTCAGTTTCAATCTACTTATCTCTTTGAATTTAAGGTGAGTCTCTTACAGATAGCATGTAGTTGGGTCATGCTTTTTTATTCATTCTTCCAATCTCTGTCTTTTGACTGCAGAGTTTAATCCATTTACAATTAAAGTTACTATGATAATGTAGGAATTTCATCTGCCATTTTGCTATTTAGTCTTTGAAGTCTTATAGTTTTTTTCCCTTCAATTCTCTTGCTAATGCCTACTTTCATATTTATTTGATTTTTTTGTATTGTACCATATAGAGTCATTTCTATCTAGATATATTTTTCTGATATTTTCCATGTGGTTACCATGAAGTTAAAATTTAACATTATTTATATTCATATTCATAAATCATATTTGATTTGTTAACAACTTGACCTCAATGGAATATATGTACACTCTTCTTATACTCCTCCATCTCCCCATTTTTTTTTGTCCTTGTTACAAATGATATATTTGTATATTGTATTCCAAAACCATATATTTATCATTGCTTGTTATGCATTTGCATTTTAACATATGTAGGAAGTAAGAAGTGGGGTTACATACTAAAAATTACAATACATTTGTCTTCTTATTTATCATTACCTAAATGGTTATCTTTATAAAAGCCCTTTATTTCTTTATGCCACTTTGTACCTCTGTCTAGTTTCCTTTCCTGTCTTAAGCATAGCTTGTAGGGCAGGTCTAACGGTGATGAACTCCCTCAACTTTTGTTTATCTGAAAATTTCTTCATCTTTCCCTCAAAAAATTCTTTGTTGGCAATTGTTTTCTTTCAACATTTTAAGTATTTAAACCCACTGCTTTCTTGCTTCCAAGGTTTTTTTTATGAGAAATTGGCACTTAATCTAATTGGGACTCCCTTGCACATAAAATGTTGCTTTTCTTTGCTTTCAGAACTCTCTCCTTGTACTTTGCATTCAACAGTTTGATCAGAATGTGATGCGGTATATTTTTCTTCAAGTTGATTATCCTGTTTGGTGTTCTCTGGGCTTCTTTGATGTACATGTTTATATCTTCCTGCTAAGTTTGAGAAGATTTCTGTCTTTATTTCTTTGAGTATGCCTTCTGCAACTTTCTTTTTTCTCCTTTTGGGGCTCCTGCAATGCATAGATTGGTATACTTCATGGTGTCCCAGAGGTCTCTTAGGCTATTTTTATTTATTTATTTTTCTTTCTTTCTATTCCTTAGCCTGATTTATTTCATTTGCCTTGTCTTCAAATTCTATGATTCTTTCTTCTGCTAGTTTCAATCTGCTGTTGAAACCCTCCTGGAGATATTTCATTTCTGTTATTGTGGTCTTCAACACCAGTAGTTTTCTTTGATTCATTTACAAAAAAATAAAAATAAAAGTAAAATAAAATAAAATAAACACCTTTCTATTTAGAGTCTCTTATTGTTCATTTATTATTTTCCTGATATTCTTTAGTTCTTTCTCTGTATTTTCCTTCATTTCCTTGAGCATTATTTTTTAAAGTTTTTTTTCTGATATGTGCACAGTCTGGTCTTCTTTTTTGATGTTTTCTGGCTATTTGTCTTCTTCCTTTGGATGGGCCAATATTTCCTGTTTCTTTCTTTGTTGTAATCTTTTGTTTTGTGCTGTATATTTTAATATTTTAAAATGATAACTCTGGCATTTATTTGCTAAGGTGTCTGTTTCTTGAGTTTATAACCAGCTGCTAATATGACAGAATTTTTTTTAAGTGTCATTTCTCCTGTAAAGAATGTCCATCCAAGGTGTATGCAAAGTGCAGGGTCTTCCCTGTCTTATGCTAGACTTGTGCTCATTAATGGCCTTAGAATTTCCCCTGTTTAAAGGAGTTTGAATGTTTCTGCTACTTCTCAGGAGCCAGACTTTCAACTTTCCTTAGTATTCCAGGCCATCTGCCTCAATTGATTCTTAAACTGCTTTTGTTGTTTCAAGCTGCTTTTATCTGGAGGGAAAACTGAGGGGGGTGGGAAGGGCACACTAGAGAGGAATTTCCCAATTCAGTCTTTCCTAGCCAGAACAAGGTCAGGTAACAAAAAAGGGAGCACCTGCTGGCTCCAAACTGCCTTAGAGAGCAGTGAGGGAGGGGCCAGGAGTATGTTTCCTCCTTAGCTTCCCAAAGCTTCATTTTCTTGAACCTTCCCAGCAAATATAGCTCTTCAACTGTCCTCTGCAGCTCTGAGAAAATATACTGTCTTTAAGTCTCCTCCACTGCCTTCTTTCAGTCTGAGTTGAAATAATGGCCATCCTCAGAGATGTACCCCTAGCACACTAAAGTGGAGAGACATAGAGAGAGCAATCTGTTAGTATTTACCATAATTAACCAACCTCTTCCTCTTGATCTTCCTGGATGCTGTTCAGTGTTCTACTGTACTTCAGAATTTCAAAGTAGTTGATCCAGACAATTCCTACCTATTTAGTAGTATTGGAGGAACGACTAATTCCCAGAGCTTCTTACTCTGCCATCTACCCATAATCCTCCTCCACCAAGGCCTTTGGAGTTAAGCAGTGCTATTGAAATCTGGTTCCACCCTAAGCAATTGCTTCACCTTTCTGAGCCTCAGTTTTCTCAGCTATAGCGTAGGGATGTTGTTAGGACTTGCTTACAGAGATGCTTTAGGGATTAAGTGAGAATATGTATATCATATTTAGCACAGATCATGGAAAGTAATCAATTTGAGTTGGCCACTGTCATTTCTAGTGCTAGGGCCCCTGGGTTGGCCAACAAGCCTAGCTACCTCTTCACACCTTCCCCCATGTGTGCCTTGCCAGCCAGCTTAAAACTGACTTCAGGCAGGCTCCAATGTGGGCTATCAGAATCAAAGAAGAAAGCCAGCTTTAACCAGGCCATGTGGGCTCCAAAAGAAGTCATCCCCATCTGTATTTTTCCATGACCTTTACATCTCTTTTTACCATCTTCCTCCACTACAACAGGTGGTTAATGGTCCTCCACTGCTGTTGCCTCAACTTCAGACTTTTCACTTTTCTGACATAGAACTTGTTGTTTTTTTCTATACATTATTCTCCTCAGGCCTGTTCTGGCAAGACTTACCCTGGGCCTGAGTAGTTATTTTGAGAAAGAGCTACCACACAGTCTCTTTGAAGCCTTCGCTGATCCCTCTGCCTGGACAATTTCCCCCATAGAAACCAACTGAGTCAATGCCCTCACCTACTTTCTACCTTTGCTCTGACTGCATCTTCCCCAGTGGGTCTGCTCCAACCACCCATCACCATCTGTACTCTGCAGACCTCTTAGCTCTTATCCTGCCCTACCTATTCCTTTTTTCCATAGCTTCATTACCTTCTAATATTTTATGCATCTTATTGATTGTGTTTCCTGTCCATTTCTCTCTCTTGCTTTTAAGTTCCCTGAAAGCAGGATTTTTGTTGGTTTTGTTCATTAATGTGTGCTTCATCGGTGCCTGAACAGAAGACATCCAATAAGTCTTAATCACAGATTCCTGTCTGTATTCTTCTCCCGGTCATCTCAAAAGCCAGGTGGACTGGAGTGGGAAAGTCTCTGGGATCAAGATGTGGAGCAGAGAAGCCTTATCAGAGTCTATTGGAGGAAATAAAACTGAAGGATCAAGTAAAACTGGTAAACTTGTGGACAGGGGTCCCTAGGTGGCTTCAGCCAAGGGAAGAGTGGTGAACATCAATGGCAGGGATGTGTTAAAAAGAACCAGTAGCTTAAATCAGTCACATACACACATGTTATATATGTCACTGACCCAGCAACTCACTTGACCTGTCTGTGAATCAGTTTCCTCATCTGTAAATGAAATATTATTTTACATTATCACTGTATATACTTTCCTTTTAGAGGCTAAATTGAGGCAACCATATGAAAGTGATTTCCTACTAATATATCACTATTCAAATATTACTTGTATGTATTTGATATATATCAGTATATATTCTGTGCTTCCATCTACCAGTGTGAATAATGGGCCAGTGAGTAGAATGGAGATGGGGTGGCAAATAGGATTGTACAACCCTGAAAGATCAAAACAACCATGATGATGTGTGGGTTACTTTTATGAGTTAGCAACAGAGAGTATTGGCGAGAAGTTTGGGCTTAAAAGTCCAAAGGAAGACTAGATATTATCAAAGACTTTACTCAAAGGTGCAGTGAATATGGAAGTTGCATACCCCAGGATGGTCAGTTTGAGGGACTCTTTGGTAGAAGAGCTTTAACCTTCCTCAGCCCACCTGGGGGCATTTCCTATTTTTTTTTAATTTTTTTAAAAAAATTATTGAAATATATCACTCATACATGAGCATATATAAATAATAAGTGTATAGCAATAGTTGTGAACTTACAAAACAAACATACATAACATCATACAGGGTTCTCATACCTCACCCTACCACCAATACCTTGCATGGTTGTTAAACATTTTTAACTAATGATTAAAGAGCATCCTCAAAATATTACTATTAACCAAAGGTTTTTCCCCACAACCCATTCTATTATTATTATTATTTTTATATCATCTATACATGAACATACATAAACAATAAGTGTATAGTAAAAGTTGTGAACTTACAAAGCAAACATTCATAACATCATACAGGGGTCCCATACATCAACCTTCCATCAACACCTTGCATTGTTTTGAGACTTTTGTTACAAGTTATGAAAGAATATTGTCAAACTCTTACTGCTAATTATAGTCCTTATCTTACATTTGGTGTATTTTTCCCCCAACCCACCCTATTATTATTTTTTAAATATATTTTTATGACAGAAGTTGTAAACTTACAAAACAATCAAGTGCATGTGCAGAATTCCCAAACAACACCCCTCCATCAACACACCACACCATGGTGGAACACTTGTTACAGATTATGAGAAATATCATCTGATTGTTACCAGGTCCATAGCGCACATTTGGCACACATTTTCCATACTCTCCCATTATCAACACAGTACATCTTTGTCATAGATGAAAGAATTTTACATTATTACTGTTAACCACAGTCCATAGGTCACTCCAGTTGTATTTTTCCCATGCCTCTCCACATTCCCACTGCCCTGCAGTAGTGATGTACATCTGCTCTGGCTCACAAAGTACACTCTTGCATCTGTACCATCAAACACAATTCTCATCTACCTCTGGGTTTACTGTGCTATTCAGTCCCTAGATTATTCTCTAGCTTTCTGTCAATTGGCATCTACATCCCTAGACTACCTTTTTCATCCATATCCCCATTTATAAACTCACGATAATGTGTTACCATCAACTCTGTACATTTCCACACTTTTACAGTAAAGCTGATTAAAACTTCTACATAAAATATCAGTAGTCTATCTCAGTCCTCCTCTTATCTCCTTTAAGAATCCATCACCTGCCACAAGGTCTTGAAGATATTTGCCTACATTTTCTTCTAGAAGCTTTATGGTTCTTGCTTTTATATCTCGGTTTTTTATTCATTTTGAGTTAATTTTGTATAAGGTGTGATATAGGGGTCTTCTTTCCTTCTTTTGCTATGGATATATAGTTTTCTCAACACCATTTGTTGAATGAACTGTTCTGCTCGAGCTGGGTGGGTTTAACAGGCTAGTCAAAAATCACTTGACCATAGATGTGAGGGTCTGTTTCTGAACCATCAATTTGGTTCTATTGGTCTATTTGTCTGTCCTTATGCCAGTACCATGCTGTTTTTATCACTGTAACTTGGTAATATGATTTAAAGTCCAGAAATGAGAGTCCTCCAACTTTGCTTTTCTTCTATAAGATGTATCTGACTATTCAGGACCCCTTACCCTTCCAAATAAATTTGATAATCATGTTTTCCATTTACTTAAAAAATGCTGGTGGAATTTTATTGGGATTGCATTGAAGCTGTATATCAATTTGAGTAGAATTGACATATTAATGATATGTCTATAATCTATAAGCATGGAATGTCTTCCAATTATTTAGGAATTTTTAAAAAATTTCTTTTAACAATGAGTTGTAGTTTTCTGAATACAAGTGCTTTACATCTTTGGTTAAGTTTATCCCTAAATATTTGAGTTTATCTGTCATATTTTATTTTTCCTCTCTTGGTACTTTCAGTTACTTTTCTCGATATAATCTTCATTTCTAGACTCTCTTCCAGGCCTCTCTCTCTTTTCTTTTCTTTTCAGGCTGTAGCACATTCTTTAGGATTTCCTGCAAAGCAGGTCTCTTGGTTACAAACTTTTTCAGTTTCTGTCTATCTGTGAATATTCTAAACTCACCCTCATTTTTGAAAGACAATCTTGCTGCATATAAGATCCTTGGCCAGAAGTTTCTCTCTTGCAGTATCTTAAATATGTCCTACCACTGTCTTCTTTCCTCCATAGTTTCTGGTGAGAAATCAGCACTTTAATCTTTTGGGTATCCCTTATATGTTAAGCCTTGATTTTTCTTGTTGCTCTAAGAATTCTTTCTTTGTCTTTGGCATTTGATATTCTGATTAGTATGTGTCTTGGAGTTGTTCTATTAGGATTTTATTGGATGGGAGTACGTCATGCTTCTTGGACATGGATATCTATGTCCTTCAATAAGGTCAGGAAATTTTCTGCCATTATTTACTCAAATATTTATTCTGCCCCTTCTCCCTTATTTTCTCCTTCTGGGACACCCATGGCACATATGTTTGCATGTCTCTTGCTGTCGCTTAGCTCCCTGAGAACTTGTTCAAGTTTTCCCAATCTTTTCTTCATCTGTTCACTTTCAGAGGCCATTTCTTCAAGCTCACTAATCTTCCTCCTCAAATCTGCTATTATACGATTCCAGTGTGTTTTTAATTTCATTTATTGTACCTTTCATTCCCATAAGATCTACTGTTTTTCTATGTATGCTTTCAAATTCTTTTTTGTGCTTATCCAATGTCTTCTTAATATCCTTAATTTCTTTAGCCATCTCATTGAATTTATTAAGGAGATTTGTTTGAACATCTATGATTAGTTGTCTCAACTCCTTGATGTCATCTGGAGGCTTATCTTGTTCCTTTAAGTGGGCCATATCTTCCTGTTTCTTGGTGTGGATTATAACTTTTTGTGGGTGTCTTGGCATCTGGCTTACTAGAGTATTTATTTTGGGTGCAGTTTTTCTCTTTAGTTTAAGGCTTCCAGCCCTTTATCTCTTGCGGTTGTGTAGTAGGAGCCAAGGATGTAGTTGGTGATATAAGCTGTGGGGGCTCAAGCTGCCCTCAGTGCCCCAAGGACTGATGAAGCTTCTCCCAGCTTTCTCCTTTGCCAAGGGTAGGGACAGAGCCACAGCTGTGTGGAATAATCTAAGTCCTGCAGGCCTAGACTGTAGTTGCCAGAGAGACTGATGAAGCTTCATGCCCCTTTCTCCCCTGCCTGGGGAAGGGATGGAGCTGCAGGTGTGGGCAGCAATCTGTGCAGTGCAGGTCCAAGATGACCGCAGATGCCCTGGTAGACTTCCGATTATTGTCTGTGCCAGCCAAATGTACCTTCAGCTACCTGAACAGGCTATTGCAGGGCCTGCCAGCTTCCTCCCTGCTAGAGGTGGGGCTGAAGCCTAGGCTAGGACTGCAGACCAATCTGGGAGAAAGAAATCAGTCTCTACCATAACCGTCATTTTCAGTCAGCCCGGCTTCCCCTCATGTTGGGGGTGAGGTCAAAATGGCAGCTACCGGCCTCCTTCCAACTTGGACAGGTTCAATGTTCAGCTGTTCTTAGGGTTATACTTTAGCCAGCTGAACTGACTCATCAGTAGCTGACATTGATGCCCAACCATCTCTTCCTCCCCTGTTTTTGGGAAATGGAGCTTCCAATTCCTGCCACAGAATAGCTCCTGGGGTGGCTTGCGCTGCCAAAGTAGGATGATCACCGACCTCCGCAGCTTGGCCTGTAATTTCCCGGAAAGAAATTTCCTGAGGTGGGTCTGGGGCTTAGGCTAAAGTGGCAATCTGATCTAGATGGAAAGAAGCCGGTCCCTACCAGCACTGTGATTTTCAGTCAGCCCCATTTCCCCTCACGTCAGGCGCCAAGTTAAGATGGCAGCTACCAGCCTCTTTCTGACTTAGACAGGTTCAAACTTTAGCTGTTCTTAGGATTATACTTTAGCCCACCGAATTTACTAATCAGTGGCTGAAGTTGGTGCCCCACTGTCTCTTCCTCCCCCATTTTTGGGAAGTGGAGCTTCCAATTCCAGCCATAGAACAGTTCCTAAGGTGGCTTGTGCCTCCAGTGGAGGATTGGCACAGGCCTCCATGGCGTGGAGTGCTCTACTTACGAATCTTCTCTGCAGATGGGCAGTTTCCTCCTTTAACTCTTCCAAGGATGCTGTAGGATGCACTTCTGGTCTCCTAGAGCCCCCAAAAAGTCCTTTAGTTAGCTCTTGGTGATTACTAACTGCCTGGTAGAAGGAGCTGATTCTAGGAGCACTTTACTCTGCTGCCATCTTGCTAGTTGTCCCTTGGCATTTCCCATTTTGACTTAACCTAGGATTAGCCATAGCCCTGCATAATGGGTTGATTAGTGTCCCCCAAAATGGTATGTTGAATTCCTACTGCCCGGTACCTCAGAATGTGACCTTATTTGGAAATAAGGTTGTTACAGATGGAATAAGGCAAAAGTTATCATGAGATCACACTGGGCATATTTGTATCCATAAAAGAGAAAGAA
This sequence comes from Tolypeutes matacus, assembly GCA_026826555.1. Lineage (NCBI taxonomy): Eukaryota > Metazoa > Chordata > Mammalia > Cingulata > Chlamyphoridae > Tolypeutes > Tolypeutes matacus. Next base: position 8,277,747 of record JAKSZT010054226.1, read on the forward strand.
ATTTGGACACAGACAGAGAGAGACAGAGGGGAGAACGCCATGGATTACTGGCCACCCCCAGAAGCTAGAAGAGGCATGGAGCAGATTCTTCCCTGTGGAGCAGAAGTAATCACTGCCCTGCCAACACCTCAGTTTCAGACTTCTGCCTCCCAAACAGGAAAACAATGAATTTCCATGTTTGTTTTAAGACACCCAGTATGTGGTACTTTGTTATGGCAGTCCTGGCAAACTAAGACACCCTGTCACAAAAAATTTTGGGTATGATCAGAACAAACAATGTGTCCCAGGTCCCGGATATCATTCTTTTCTCCCAGGCCTCCCTGTGAGGCTCATAATTATACTGAGGGGCCTTGACCCCAACCGACCCTCAGGCCATAGGACAGGCAAGAGGGAGCCAATTATAAAACTCTCTAGCCATTTAAATTCAAGAACAAAGTCTTCTAGTCTTTCCTCTTCTTCAGTCTCTTTGGGAATCATTTCTTCTGCCAGTAGATGACCTAATTAACCTTTTCAGGTCTTGACAGAAGGAAACAGATTTTAATCTATCCATCTGCTTTGGTTTCAGGTTTTAGCTCAGATTTCGACTCACCTCTTGTTGACTCTGTTGCCATGAGTACATTGCTTGAGAATCTGATTTCCTTAGTGGTATAAAGAAGAAATAATCGCTAAATCCATGCTTGAGAAAGTGTAGAAAACAATTCCTGCAATATAACAGACACCCAGTAAATGTTAGTTTTGCTGTTCTGATCATAAAATAAACAAGTGGAATTCTTTCATATCCAGAATTTAAACAGGAAAGCATTTTGATTTCATTTATCTAGATTATATCCTTTCTTTGTGTGAAATACTCATATATCCTCCTATATCTTTTGTTAATTTTGTTCTACACTTCCACAAAGATGTTTCATGGGTGTCCGTATATGTGTGTGTATGTGTGAGTGTGTGTTAGTTTGGCAGTATTGTGGGGAATCATTTCTTCTTTTGTTTTATTTTATTTTTTCAAATTTGAAAGCCAGCAGATAGGAGAGAAATATAGAAGAATCCAGTGTAGCTGGAGATGAGAGTGTGGAAATGAAGGACATTTTTTAGACAGTCTAAAGTGCATAGAACAAAGGACTTTTGTTCATCAAATCCCCTCAAATGTAGTCCGAATAACCTTAAGCACAGTTAGCTAGTCAGGCAGCCCTACACTTCATTTTTGTCTCTTGGCATTAATGTGCTGACTTGTGAAATTATTAAACTATAATTCCCCAAGATATATTTCTGTCACTCGGTGGGTATGAATGTGTAATCATTATCAAACCCAAGGCTTAGGAGTCTTGCTTCACCAAGTTAAATGTCACCAGAAAAAGGAACATGATGAAGATCCAGGGCAGACACACACCAGTGTTCCCATATCACTGGACAATTCTGAATAGCAGCAGAAAGTTTGGATGTTTGGAACCAGAAGCCTGAGGGCTAATCCTGCTTTTACCATGTGCTAGCAGTGTGACTTTGCATGAAGCACTGAACCATATTTGAAACTTAGTTTCTTCATCTGTAAAATGGGGAGAATATATGTCATGTAAAAATCAAGTCAATAATAGATATTAACAGATTAATAAACCTTAAAACACTCACTGTAGTAACATTACTTGTTATTAGTAGGCCAACATATCACTTGGTTTATCAATCTGAGAAATGAATATAGATTTTAATCCAGTTATTATGAAGGTCTAATTTTCTGTTGATGGCGTTAGGTCCAAGCGTATGCAGTTGCTTAAATGCTGGTTAGTGGAAGCTGTCTTATAATGTGATTACTGACTTACACTCTAAATAGCAGGTAAACATCTACTTGTTTTAACTTACAACCAACATGAAAATTGCATTGGGTCAGAACTTTGAGGGGATGCTTTACTTTGATCACAGACGTTAAATAGCATGCCTTTCTTACTCTGTGAGAGAAGACCATGGGCTCTGCATTAGCTGACATGTGTGGTCATGTTTCCAGAACAAACATGGTTGTTGCAGCTGGAAATGCCCTGGGAGGTTTGCACTTCCTGCAAGGTCCCTCACCTCCCTGCAGAGATCCCAGAAGCTTTGCTTCCTGGCAAAGTGGAACAATTTGACAACACAAAAGCTGACATGAACACCAAGTTCAATCATTGTGAGTTTTCCACCTCCAGCTGTGGCTTTAGTGTTCCAGCAGCTGGGATTTCCCATAGTATTGGTCTTTTCCATGAATGCTTTTAATGTTATGCTGAACATTCCCTGGGCTTGTTCAAAGGAAAATGCGGTCAGCTTTCTCTGCTGGGTACTGCCATTGCCCCACCCAACAGAAGGAAAGAATTTCCCTTCTTAAAACAAAAAGCATTTGAGCTTGGTGCTGGCACCACAACACTGAGGAAGAGAGGGCCCTGCCCTGTGTGGCAAGAAATACCTCTCCACAGTAATCCACTTTATAAGGCAGGAGAGAGTAAGAATCATAGAATCTATCAACATTCTACGAAATACATACTTGACTGGCAAAGTGTTATGAAGATAAAAAGAGTGTGGTTGGTTCTGCTACTGAGAAGTGTTTGAGCTGTGCACTGAACAAGATCCTCAAGACAAAGTTAAGCTTCCTTATTATGTATTTTGAGAACACTCAGTAATCTTGTAGTTCAGAATTATTTATATAATCTCATCTCCACTAGACAAAATCCACAGGAGGAAAGTGTCCATGTCTGTCTTGTTCATCTCATCTCCCTAGCACCTAGAACTCTGATTGGTGTATAGTTGATACACAATAAATGTTTTTTGAATAATATTTCATTCTCTGAACTTATTCATGCATTTACTTGCCATGTGTCTCTGTTACATAAATAGAAGTTTAAAGAGGCCTAGATTCAAGTAGAAGAGTTCCAGAAGAAGGACATATTTGGGGATGATATAGCAAAGAAGTAGAATCAGTAATCTTACTATATTACTCCATGGGCAAAGACACAACTGCAAGAGAATTCTTTTTGTAGTTTGCTGAGTCATCCTGTGCTTGCTTATATTATGGTTATAGCCGGGTTTGGGTTTGTCTCTCTCCAAACTCCTTTATGACACTAAAGATACAGTCTCCTTTTTATGATTTGACCCAATTCTTCCCCCAGACCAGGTGGGTTCCCATTAACCTGTTTGTCAAGAGCAAAAGGAACCCTCCTCACCAATTGTCATTTACCAAGGACACTTTTCACTGTAAAAACAGCATGCATTTCAGCAAAGACAGGGAATACCTCGCCAAACACCATGTCCCCCTCTTCTATGGCTGTAGAATTATTGGCATCCCGTGTATAGATAAGAAACCTCCTCAGGAGCATGTGTGGCTGTACATGGACCTCGAACTCTGATTCAGGCAAATTTTACAATTTGTTGATTTGGGTTCACTTTATGGTTTCTGCAAGATTAGAAAGTAGTTCCCCGTTATGGCCCCTAGCAACTACTTTCTGTTCAAGCATATGATTCAATTATATCTCAGTTTCATTGTAGGGAAGAAAACAGTGACAGCATGAGACATCCAGGGCAAGTTTGGGACCCTATTGTCCTGACACACATATGGGCATCTGCAGTAGAAAGGAGTGAATTCAGATGGAAGAACCATGCAAACAATAAAAAATTTTGCTCTAGTAAAATATATTACCTGTCCAATTCCACTTTGTCCTGAGAATAATTCCCCAGTTAAAGAAAGCCAGGTCTTATTGGGACAAGTGGCATTTCATGACAACTGAGTAGCTTACAAAAGCAGATGCCCAGCTATGGGGGGCTTTGAATTTTTTTATTGAGGAGAAATTCACATAACATAAAATGAACCATTTTAAAGCAAATAAGTGAACAATTCAGTGTTTAGTATATTCGCAGCATTGTGCAACTACCACCTCTATCTAGTTTTGAAACATTTTCATCACCTCAAAATAAACTCCATACAAATTAAGCAGTCAGTCCCCACTTCTGGCAGCTGCCAATTTACTTTCTATCTCTATGGATTTGCCTATTTTGGTCATTTCATATAAATAGAATTGTACAATATGTGTGGTCTTTTGTGACTGGCTTCTTTTACTTACCATAGTTTTGAGGTTCATCCACATTGTACCAGGTACTTCATTTCTTTTTGTGGATGAATAACATTCCATTGTATGGCTATACCACATTTTGTGGCAGATGCAGAATTGTTGTGTGTAGGGATGTGCATGTGCACACACTTGAACACCTCTGTGTGTCCATGTGTGCCTGTGTGCACATAAAATGTGTGTACTACCATTTGGAATGGGCCTATGGACTCCTCACTATGAAGCTGTGAAGTGGCCACTCAGTCTCACATCATCTTAGCTCATAGCAGGGCTCAAGGGATGAAGACTTTGCTTGTGTGTGACTCTTTCTTTCAAGACAATATAAATCTTTGTGTGTTAAGATTTATGCTACTGCAGCAGTGTATAGGAATCAGGATTGACATGACACTTTATGTATCAGAGATGGGATATCTAAGGCAAAAGAAATATTAATTGCAGAAATCAGTAGGCAGATCAGTTCTAGAAAGACGATGCCTCTCCTGAATATCATCATTCAATTGTATCTCTTTGTGATGGATCAGGGTATTTCCTTATTTCCACATGCCTGAGATGGCCACGGCTATGAGAGAAGATGAACCATGTTCCCAGTGACTAGCATGGGCATATCCTTGGGCAGAAAGACAGCTGGTCGCCATAGCAGGGTGCTGGACAGTGTGAGGCTGCTGAGGAGACTTTACCCCAGAGCACCCTTAGCTTTCCCCAAGAGTGCCTCCACAGAGCCTAGGCAGAGAGACTGTGTGGGATGAGGGCAAAGAGTCTTTTCATTGTGTGAAAACAGGTTTAGAGCTTCTCATCAGGCTCTTTGGTGTATTTTTCTTATTGTTGGGATGTAGCCTTCCTGTGACAAGCAGTTACTCATCACTCTGTTGATCAAAGTATTAAGCACTGGCCACTCCTTGAGGGTAGTTGCTCTGTAAAGTAAATGGAGTAAAAAAGAGATGCTGACAGTTTTGTTGGGAAGAAGAGAAACAAAGAAGGAAGAGATAGAAGAGAGAAAGGAGGGGGGAAGGAACAGGGTAATGGAGCTTGCCCTTACAAATGTATTAGTAATTAGACCAGCTCTTTAAAAATTAATAGCATATCATTTTTCAGTTTATAATTCCACACCTGAACATATCTGAAGCTAGTATTTTGGTGCATGCCCTTATAGTTAGCATATGGTTTCTTATGCAAGTATTTTTCAAACACATGTGCTTAATGGCTATTTAATATTCTGCTCTGTTATTAGTCCACCATTTCCCTAAATGTACTTCAACAAAAAAGGCGTGCAATGGGGAGTTGATGTGGCTCAGTGGTTGAGCACAGGCTTCCCACATATGAGGTCCTAGTTTCAATCTCTGGCCCCAGCACCTCAAAAACATAAAAAAGGCATGGGATATACTTAACTCCCAGATTTGAGTGCAGCTAAGAATGGAACAGGGGCTTCCTTGAAGCACAGTTCTCAAAGTTCTCAGCATCAATCAACTGTAGCAGAGTTGAGTTTTCTCCTGCATCCTTCTCCTTCCCATGGTGCAAAGTGGCAATACTACTTCTCAGCATTCCTAGCCCATCAGCTCACTGTCTTAGAGTTCCTGGGACTGGTGACCACATTTCTGAGCTATTTCTGAACTTCTACTATCTCTGGAAATCCATCAGAGATTCCCCAGCAGGGTTTTGGATGGAAAAAGAGAAAAAAATGAGAGTATACTGCTTTGTTGTCTATATACAGGTTAGGCATAGAAATATAGTTGTTCATATAAAGTTAAAAATCTAAAAGGGAATTTCATCAGAGCAGCTGTCTGCTTTCCCTACTGGACTATGATCATCAGAGCTGCATGACCTTGGGCGAGTTACTCAACATATCTAAGCCTCAATTTCCACAAAACAGAGAAAATGAAATTACCTCTTTTATAGGTTTTGAGGACAAAATAAGAGAAATAGGTTACTGCCTGTGAAATGCTTAACACAGTGACTGGCCCCTAGTCAGTGCCTAAGAAATGCTAACCATTCTTTCTATTTTGTCATTATTGTTATTATTCTGAGCTTGTCTGCCACAGAGAACATATCATATCCATCTTAGTCGAAGACATTCAATAAGTGTTTGTTAAATTGAGTGAACTGTTCTTTGCAAAATAAATAAATAAATAAGAAAAAGATTAAAAAAAAAAAAAAAAAAAAAAGCTCTCTCTCCCTTCCCCTAACAACACATCTCTTCTAATGGCCAATGGGAAAAACAGACCTCCTCACCACTGTGAGTTTTTCTACCCTCTGAATAAACATAAGCCTTTCATTTGACCTAATGATTAATGGCTTATGCAAAGAAATGTTAATACCATTAATAAAAAATTAAGCAGCAGGCTTCCTCCACTTTTTTTTGACAGTGTCAGGCTTTCACCTGTTCTCCTGGGGACAACAGGTTTCTGGGAACATGCTGAGTACAGAAAATAGATCATCCACAGAAGAGACTTCCCTGTGTTCTCTGTGTCTTCCTGGCTCGTGTGCATGATGGATCGAGGCACTCTACAGAGGATGGTGAGGGGCTTTGATGGCATAAGGCTCAGGTGCTACTGCACCCTCACTTACTCTATCACCCATCGATCATCTGTCTCTATCTATCTATCTATCTATCTATCTATCTATCTATCTATCTATCCATCCATCCATCCGTCTGTCTATCCATCTATCTATCATCTATCTTTCAGTTATTCCCTCATATTGAGTATTTGCTCTGTGTCAGAATTCACAATATGATCTAGCTCATTTAACCCTTACAATAATCTAGGATATTCACATGTTTATCCCAGATTTACCTATATGGAATCCTGAGCCCATAGAGCAAATAAGTGTCAGATCTGGAACTGGGAAATATATCTGCCTATTTCCTGAGTTCTGCTTTAACTTCCTTTGCCTAAGCTCAGTTTTCAGTGCCTTCATGGATTGGACTCTGAAATGGACATCAGTCAATTTAGAGAGAATGAGCAGGATCCTGGCATGGAGTCTTAGGATGTAAGACTTATCTTATTAACCAAATAAACTTTTGATGTTAAGGTCAACTTCAAGCAAAGTGTCCAGGCCATCCTGATGCTGAGTCCTGAGCACACCTTCTGAAAATTCTTTCCCCAGGTCGTTGGAAAGCAGTGCTTCTCCTCAGGTACTGTTTTCCTCTTCCATCAAAGGCTTTGACCCAACCCCCATCATTCATTTTTAAACAAAAATTCCAAATTTCCAAAATCAGAATTCTGAACCTTCAAAGCTAGGAAAGTCTGCCAGAGCCATCACCGAAATTCCTGAGAATATATGAGCTACATAGCCTCTATTTTATTCTTGATTCTAGAATGACTGGGCTGGGTACTAGAGTGGACCCATTCTTCCCCTTCAAGAAAAGATATATGTTTTCCCCAAGCTGCCTTTCTCTCAGACCCACTGTTTCCCACAAAATCATTGCAAGGTAGAGAGAAGAGAATTCTATTTGTTTTCCCTAATGATAAAATAGAGTCTGACTATTTTATGCTTGACAAGTATGAAACCTCCCTTTGAATTCAAAGTTTAGTGAACTTGGCTGGGTTGTGGTGCTCAGTTTTTGTTCAAACACTGGTCTAACTGTTGCTGTGAAGGTATTTTGTAGATGTGGTTAACATCTACAATCCATAGACTTTGAGTAGAAGGGACTGCCCTCGATAACATGGGAGGACTTCAACGAATCAGTTGAAGTCCTTAAGAGTGAAAACTGAGGTTTCCCAGAGAAGAAGAAAATCTGTCTCAAGACTACAACATCAACTCTTGTCTGAGTTTCCGGCCTGCTGGCTTGCCCTACAGATTTCATATTATCAACCACCACAATTTCAGAAACCAATTCCCTAAAAGAAATCTCTTTACATATGTGTGTATATTCTATTGATCTTCTTAGTTCTATTTTTTTTTTGGAGACCCCTGACTGATATAGCCTTATATCCCTAATATTTCACTTTCTATCCTCACCTATTATTTAATTAATAATAAGTTCATGTTTATTTGTTCCTTCATATACATTTCTAGCCACATTTATATAGCTGTACATACTCAGGTATATACTTGAATGCCTGCTCTACTCAGACATATTTTAAACTTCTAGGAGAAAGAGACCATTTATTTTTCTACCTTTTGGATGAGTTCAGAGACCTAGAGGTATATGTGAGAGTCTGTAAACACTCTGCTGCCTCATACGCAAAGTTCCTCTGTTCTGCCAAATCTGAAGGTATACATTGTTGAACAGCAGTGGACACCCACAAACATGTCTAAACCTCTTCCCCCTCCCTCCAGCTACCAAGCATGGCCCAGGAGCCTCCCACAGAGAGCAGATTATCTTTTGTACTCTGTAAAGATCTCTGGGTCCACGCAGCATGCACAACCCTGGACTCTGTGTAGGGAATTGTTAAGCTATTGTTTAGCCTAAGAATAGAGGGGCTGGTATTACATCCTGGGGTGAACAGCAGGGACAGTGGAGACCTTGCAGCTCTGCTTTGTTCACCTCTGGAAAAAGAAAAAAAAGATCAAATTCATCTCAACCCTCCGAGTAGAAAGAGTTTTATGTTTCTTGTCATAATCCCCACGTCCCTCTGAAGCCCGTGTGAGGGAAGCCAGCACTTGTGGTTGTGGGTGGTTGGGTCCAGAATGCAATGTCCTTGGCCCAGGGATCCAGGGGTTGAGAAAACTCTGTAGACATGATTTTGGTTTCAGCATTAGTTCCTGACAACACAAAACCAACAGACAAAAAACATACAGAATTGTGGTCTCCAAAACTCAAAAGCTGTCTTTTTGTGTGGGCAGCTACTAACACACCACAGTTCCAGTTCTTCATTTGGGCACCTCTTCACACAGGTGCTGCATAGGAAACCTCACCCTGTAAGGGATTCCAGTCTTACCTACTAAGGGAGAGGGCTTCTGTGCATGATTAAGAATGGTGGTTCATATTTTGTTATTCATTATGAGTCTGAAGAAAGGAAATTCTTTTATTTCAGATATGACTAGGTTATAAGATATGGAATTGGAGGAAAATATATGGAGAGAGATGTGGCCTCCTGATTTTAAAGATCCACATCTCCAAAAGCTACTTACAAAAAAGCAAAAGAGCTCACACACCAGGGAAAAAACAAATAGTAAAACCAGGACATAGAGTATGTCTCAAAAAAAAATCTGCCCAAGTGATCTCTGGAGAAAGAACTTACCAGAAGGTCCAGGGGTGGAGACCATGGAAAGCAAATATCACCTGAGGGAGGTGGGGGCATGGGGTCATTTCTGAGGAAAAGGACAGGGAATGCCTCCCCTTCACTGCTGTTGAGACTGGTTTTCTATTAGAAGGTTGCTCTTCCCTGAGAGCAAGGACACATTGGGGCAGAGACAGAGATGGTAAAGCACAAGAAGACTGGAAGCAGCACTCCCAGTGAACGGGGACTCAACTCCCCTCTCAAAAAATGTTATTTGAAGCCTATCAAGTGTTTCTTGCAGCTTTGTCAGGGAGAAGTGTATGCCTTTGTCATGGGACCTCGATAGTTTTCAGCCCTGCTGAAGATGTTTATTGCTGCCATCACACTCGCCTGAGACCAAGCTTTGCTTATGTTGGTGACATGCCTGGCAGGGGATGAGACTTGTCCAGGGATGCTGTAGCAGTTTGGCATTATTTATGAATTCCAAAAATAGATATTGGATTATGCTTGTAAACTGGTCTGTTCCTCTGCATGTGGTTAAATTATGATTAGGGTTTTGATTGGGCCACATCAGTAGGATGTTGAGTCCCCACCACTTGGTGGGTGGGGACTCAGAGATAAAAGACATGACAAAAGACAGAGTTGGAATTCTGATGCTGAGTTTTAATGCTGGAGCTGGGGGAAGTAAGCACACAGAGGAGCTTGGTCGTGAGGGAGGAGAGAAGGCCCCAGGAAAAGAGATGAGCCATTTGCCTGATCATCTACAGCTAGTTTTGTGGAGAGAAGCAAGCCTGAGCCTGGAGAGAAACAGAGCCCCGGGAAGAAAGGAACCCAAGAAGCCTGAACCCTGGCAAACACCGGCAGCTATCTTGTTCCAACACGTGGGAACAGACTTTGATGAGGAAGAAACTTATGGTTTATAGCCTGGTAACTGTAAGTTTCTACCACAAATAAATACCCTTTTATAAAAGCCAACAGATTTCTGGTATTTTGCATCAGCACCCCTTTGGCTGACTAATACAGACACAGGCAAAGGACTGTGTTCAGACAGAGATGTGGTGTGGAGAATGTGAAGGGAAGAATGGCAAAGTGCAGAGGGATTTACCTTTCTGCTCAGGGCAGTCAGGAGGGCAGTTCCTATGTCCTTGTCTCTTAGAGATATCTTCCATTTGAAGCTTAGGAGGCCTACCTCTTGTGGAGAGAGGGTATCCCTTTTCTCAGTTCTCTTTCCATGAGGGCTATCTGAGAATCTTCAACACAAAAGGATCTCCAGCTTCTTTACCAAGTCATTTCAAAAAGATTCAGCTTCTACCTTCCAGGTGCCCCACCACTGACCTTTTAAAGTTTCTGGGGTAAGCCATCCCAAAAGGCAATTGGAAATTTGCTCACTGGCATTTACCTACTTGAGCCAATGGGCAGCATGACATGGTTGGGTGAATTTAGGGTTTAGGAAGAAAATACAAGGAGAATGAGTAGGATGAGAGAAGAGATGGAAGGAAGACACAGGCTGCTCTTTGTTGTCATGATGCACAGGGCTGGTCTGAGAATTATCCAGCCATAGGCAAGCAGCAGGAGACCCACCTCCCAAGTCAGGGCTGTTGGAGAGAAATGTGGAACCTGTATGTGAGTGGTAGATTAAGTTATGTACCCACCAAAAACGTGTTCTAAATCTTAATCCACATTCCTGTGGATGTGAACCGATTTATCAGTAGGACCTTCTGAAGATGTTATTTTAAGTTAAGGTATGACCAATTAAAGCATGGTGGGCCTTACTATGTATTACTGGAGGCCTGATAAAGAGAAGAAACCAGGGAGAACAAGGAATTCAGCAGAAACTGAAAGAACAGACACAAGGAAAATACATCCCATGTGATAAGAGGCACAGATGCAAGCCAAAGAAATCCAAGGACTGCAGCAAACCAACACCAAAACACTACAGATTCTGGGAGAAAGCAAGCCTTGCCTCTATCTTGATTTTGGTCTTCTAGCCTCACAACTGTGAGCCAATAAATTCTTGTTGCAAAGCCAAAATTATTTTGTGGTATTTGTCATGGCAGCTCTGGCAAACTAAGACAATGTGGACATGGCTGGACCACAGGCCTGCTGAGAGGCCCTGACCTCCTCATGGAATAACAGAACATTCCACAGCTTGATCTTCATGGCCCACGTGGACTAATCCAAACCTTTAAAAACTGTCTGACACTGGAGCTGGTGTCCCAACCACACTGGATGTCAGGTGTCTGTGGGCTTAGCTTCTTCTGGCTCTGGGACTCTCTGCTCATGGATAGCTTGACAGCTTCCCTTTCTTTACCTGGCCACCTCCTCTCCCTCCTTTAAGTTTCACTTGAAGTGGTACTTCCTCGTGGAAGCTTCTCTGACTTCCCCATGGAGGTTTTGCCCCCATAAACAGTCTCACAGCATATACTTCTCCTTGGAGGCACATGTCACAATTAAGCAATTATTTCTGTAGTTGTGTGCTCATGTCTGCATCCTCACTTGATGGGAAGATCCATGTAGGCAGGTGCTGTCTCTTTCTTACTCCAACAGTGAGCACAGTGACTGGAATTCATAATCCATCATTGCTGAAAGAATCTCCTCCAGAGACCATCTGCCCGGCATCTTCCACCTTATCACCTATCTCTGTGCTCCAGGTAATAGGAACTCAATAAACATAGTTCGATGAACTCAGAGGCTTCTCTGTGCCAGAGACCCAGTAGTTGGAGGTGGAAGGAGTCTTGGTGTGGCTTGTCAGCTGCCTTAAGGAATGGCATTCTGCTTTGTGGTTTAGGGTTTGTGCTCTGAAGAGAGAGATGGTTCATTTAGAACCTTAGCCCTGTGATTTTGGCTAAGTTACTCAATCCCTCTGAGTCTCAGGCATACTGGTAGATAAATACAGATACTTTTATTCATCTGCTAATAATAATAATAATAATAATAATAACAACAACAACAATTAAAATAATGACACTTTTTATGCCAGGCAGTGTTCCAAGTACTTCCCACTTATTGACTCATTCATTCCTTAGACCAACACTGTGAGGCAGGTGTTAATTTTATCCCCATATTACAGATGAGGAAACTCTGAGAAGTTAAGTGTTAGAACCTGAGTTTGGAACTCAGAAATTCCAGATCCCAAAAATATGCTCTCAATCACTACGTGCTATTGCAAAGTGGTAGCTTATGATTTCAGTCCCTGTGGGGTTTGGTGATACTGTGAGTCCATTGCAAGCATAAGAAGGGAGGGAGGCTTCTGGCCACAGTGAGCTGATGTGCCCTTCTCATCTCTCTTTGTGTGTCATTATTTTTCTATGGCTATAATTTGCTGATGCATTTGGGGTTAGTAGCAAGGAATCCAAAGGGCGACATCCATACCCTGGATCAGCAGTGTCCTGGTGGTGGACAAATTGCCGGCAGGCAGCTCCCTTCTGCTTCCCTAGGACCCAGGCAGAAAGCAGAGTTCCAGTTCCCCTTAAACTTTGGCTACTTCTTGCCACTCACTCCAACTATCCCCGCCCCCTACAGTTTTCATCCGGGATGTGAGGGCAGAGCCATGTGTGAGCTTGCTTAAGTGCCAAGTCTATTTCACAAATGATTGGAGGTAGCTCATCAGTGCTGGCTGCCCATTGCATTCTGATCTTTGGGGATTGGACCCAGGGCTGTGGAAGCTGGCATAATGGTCCTGCCCTTTCCAGTGAGGTCATCAACTAATCCTACGGACTGGCTCCATGCTCAGCTTCCAGGCTGGACATCAGTTGAAGGCAAGAGGATTGAATAAATTTGTGGTAGAAATTTCACCCCTAAAATATGAAAAAAAAAAAAAATCAGGCCTATTATATAGAAATTAACTTAATTATTAAAGGGAAAAAAGTATTGGTTTCTTAAGAAAATATATAACTGGCTTAGAAAAATGTTCTTTAAAACCTCAACAGACTTTTATCCAGAGAAGGAATATTCACTAAGCCAAATTTGTTCTTAATCCGTAATCCTAAAAGCTATGATCTCTGTATTTCCCCAAGTTAGAACTGGCATGAATGCAATGGAAACTTCCCTCCCTCCCTTCCCTCTTCCTCCTTTCTTCCTTCCCTCCCTCCCTTCCTCCACTGTATACCAGCATCCCCTCTAAGTTTGGGAGTCCTGGTTTATTTTGCCCCTTAGAGAGTAATGTTTAAACACCGCACCTCACCGCTCTCTCTATGATTCATAATGTAAATGGCACTTTAGCAATTGAAAACATGCATCTTGTCACCAGCCCCTGCCTTGCTTTTCAGGTAAAGGAAGAGGGAAAAGAGAGAAGGATGCAGAGAGAGGCACCTAGTCCTGTTCATTCCAAAAGAGTGACCCATAGCAAGAAACGACAGGAAATCTGATGTACCAGAATAAATACACTAAATTGAAAAGTCAATCGCTTATTCACACCAAGTTCCATATTTGCAGGAAATGTTATTTGATTTGGAGGCCCCCCTTCTTTCCACGTTGCCCTTTTATGAGGCAGGCAGAATAGCAAATTAGTTCTCTTTTTACATTCATGTTTTATAGGATCAATGAGTGTGTGTATGTGTGAGTCCTCATTTAATCTTTACTAATGTTTCACGAATGTCTATTTCTCAGATCTATTAGTTATTTCAAAGCTCCACAAAAGTGAATGGTGGACTCTCTGTGATTTCTTTCCCTATGGTCCTAAAATGGGCCTAAGGCAAGAGATAAAGCAATAAAAATAAAAATAATAACACTATTGGTTTTGTAGTATTATCCATCTCCTTTGTGCTTTGTTTGATAGCTTTCTACTGCGTTTGCATTGCGGCTGATTGGAAACCACTAACTGCAATGATATATCCATCACACCAAAATTAATCATCATGTTCATGCACTATTTCATTCAATGCTCACAATAGCCAGATGAGGAAGTGGCTGCCATTGTCTCATTTACCAAAGAAGTGACATAGGCTTAGAGAGGTCAAGTTCGCCCAGCTAATATGTGGTGGAGTTGAGATTTGACCTAATGACAGCTGACTCCAGAGCCTGGCCATGTAAAATGGTCACTATCCAGGAGATGAAAATGAGGCAAAGGGCTTGCCAGGTCACAAATAAATGAAGGAGAAATACAGATAATGGATTCAAGTTTTGTCAACTCTTACAGCTGCTCTTCCTTACTTGTCAAGGCAAGGTCAAGGAAAGAGAATCTAATCACCAAAGAAAACTAATTCCTACAGGGAAATTCTACCTCCTTCCCCAAAACAGCAGAAAAAGGATTGTGGAATTCCAGACTAAGCCTTTAGGTGTTTATTTAGGTTGGGGGGAAGTAGCGGGTGGTTTGTGAGAGTGGCAGACCTCATAAGGGTGAAATAACATGAAATTAACCAAGAAGAAATACTCTTTCTTCCCCTACCACCCAACATCCAAATAAAATTCCAGAAAATTAAATAAACACTTGCTTCAAAAACTCAGAGAGGATTGTCTCTAAAGATGCCCAGGTGTTTCGTAAAACAGAAAGCACTTAATACATGTTCTTCCTTTTCCCTGTACTTATTGCCTTAATTGGTGGATTCCCTTCCAATGCCAGCTGCCAATTCCCCACCAGACTGGCTGCATTGAATCTTAGGATCTATTTACAATAGCAAGTGAAGTAGTTATCAAAAAAAAAAAAAAAAAAAAGGGAGGAGGGCTTACTAAAATAAAATAAAAAAATATATAAATTAAGTTAAATTAGAAAATACATAAAATACATATTACTCCCACAGGGAACATCCTCACAGCCTCAGCTATTTGCTGTACAGAGGACCTGGGTTTTTGTGTCTGCCCTCAGCACACCAGAGAAGAAACAGGATTATTTCCTTATGGTCTATTTTTTTAAGCCAAGTGGTAGATTTAGCTGTGAAGACATGTGCCCACATGTACTATTGGATAAGCACATGAGTACAGATGATCACAGTTTTAGTCACATGGACTGAAAAAAGCCAAAGCATTCTGAAGATATTCTGATATGAATCCCTTTCTATGAAGAGCTCAAAGCAACTTTGCAATTACTACACCACTTCTAATCAAAATAGCCCTTTAAGATGGGATTGGTTTCTGCTCCAGGGAAAGGGACATGGATGGAGGCACAGTTAGTTTCCAATGAGGAATGTTGTCCTCTCCTGGATCCTACTGGTGGCTGGTAAATGAACTACATGAGATTATTCCAGCCACATCCAAGAGAGATGGGGGAGGAGAAAGAGTAGGAATAGGTATACAAACTTATGAATTTGAGATTTGGAAAGATTAGCATCGGTTCTATCTGAATGGGAAAATAAATCACTTTTGGTTATACCTAGAACTTTCTAAAACCTAACCCATATATTTGTGTAGTTTATAACAAACCTAGACCAATAATGATCTTAGATGAGAGTTGAATGGAGGAAGTAGAACATGATCAGCATCCTCCTGCAGGGGACAGAGCTCAAAATTAGCCAAAGTAAGGGGAGAGTTGAGGAACAAAATGGCCACCCTGCCCAGGCATTTATTGTTTTTGTAATACTTAAAAAAAAAAAAAAATTAAGATACTCAGTTTACATAAATATTACATAGAAGATGTAGAGGATTCCCATATGCCCCATTCCTTACCCCTCCCACACTTTTCCACATTAACAACATTCTTCATTAGTGTAGTACATTTGTTACAATTGATGAACACATATTGGAACATTGCCACTAAGTGTGGATTATAGTTTAAATTGTAGTTTAAACTCTTTTCCACACAATTTTGTAAGTCATGACAAGATATATAATGGCCTATATCTGTCATCACAACATCATTCAGGACAGTTCCAATGTTCCGAAAATGCCCCCATATTACACCTATTTTTCCCTTTCCCTCTCCTCAGAACCTCCGGTAGCCACTGCCTCCATATCAATGATAAAAGTTCTTCCATTGCTAGAATAACAATAAGTCTAAAGTAGAATAACAGTAAGTCTACTTTAGTCCATAGTTCATGCCCCAATCTTGAGTATTCTGGGATAGTGATGCTCACTCCACCTCTAATTGAGAGGGGGCTTAGATCCCATGGGCAGATGGATGAGACTATCTTCCTTGAGGTTGTAGAGTCTCCCTGTTCTTTTGGATGGTCGTTGTCCATCATCAGTACCTTGTTGGTTGTCCTGGGTGAGTCCAATGAACTGGAGAATAGGTGTTGCAACTCTGTTGAGACTCAGGGCCTCCCCGGCACATGGAAAGCCCAAAGATTTAAGTCTCTTGGACATAAACCTATCAACTCTAGTACTAATAGAGGTTCAAATAGAAGGGGCAGAAGAGCCATGTGTAGGGAAACCACAACTGAGTCCAACTCTGTCGCCCTGGGAAGCATAAATTCCAAAGTAAGGCCCATCGGCAGGATGCCAAACTCCTGAGCTCTCTGCCCTGCCTGTAGTGTCTGGATATCTCCAAAGCCCTCAGGAGCCCTGCTAATTGAGACAATATTTACTGTGGCAGTCAATGAGATCCTGCTGAGACTTGCATAAGTGTAACCTCTGGAATGACCTCCCAATTCACTTTGAAGTCTCTTAGCCATATAAATTCATTTGTCTTTACCAGTTCCCCGTTTTGATCAAGGTCTTTTACCAGTTGCAATGCTTGTTGGTGCTTGGTAGTAATCCCTCTTTTCCAGGGAAGATCATCCCTGGGAGTCATGTCCCATGCCTGGGAGAAGATAATGCATTTATATGCTGACTTTGGCTTAGAGAGAGGCAACATTCTGCTCAGGCATTTGAAGGGATGGGGTAGAGCGGTGGGAACTGAGTAAAAATCAGAGACTAAAGAGAACCCCAGGAGCTGGAATGTAGGTACAAGGAGATTATTTATGGTTCTCTGCCCTCTGTGGAGAAGATACTCTGCTGGTAATATAACTGCCGTGTACCTTTAGGCATTCAGTTTTTTACCAACAATACAGATTTAAAAATGGTTTTCAAGAGCACTACATTACATTACAGGGCACCCAATAGTCACAGTATCAATGTTCTTAACTGGATTATCTCTCTTGACCTTCACAGCAACTCTATAAAGATGGTATCAGCACTTCCATTTTGTAGACAAGGAAGTAGAGACTCTTAAAGATTGAATAATTTATCCAAAGTCACACAGAAAACCTGGTAATCATGTACTATGTCATTCCTTTCCTCATTAATTTATTTAGAAAAGAATTTGAAATTCCCATCCATTGGCTCACGTGTCTCAGCCATATCTGAAAGTAGTGGCTTTTGGTCAGGAATCATCATGGTATTGCAGTGAATTCCCTGGGTTCAAAACCTGGCTCCATCACTCTCTAACCTTGATCATGTCATCTAACCTCTCTGTGCCTCATTTTCTTAATCTGTAAAAAGGGAATAGCATTGGCATCATTAAATCAAGTGTTTGGCATGAGGTCAGCACTGTATAGGGATTTGAGAAAACCTGGTAGAACCTGCAAATGAAACCAGAGAGGATCTACCTTCCCTGCAAAGCTTTAGAAGCAAGTGAGCCATATTCCAAAGGATAGGCCTGGCCTTGAGTTGGGATCAAATATGGCTCTATCATTGACTGTCAATCTTCATTCTCAAGTCTTCTCACTTGAACACCTTTTGTTGCCGTTAAATTTGCTTTAGGATAATGGAACCAGATGTTCTGTTGATGCCTTCACCCATTCCCATCTTTGTCTCATCTCTCTAAGATACTCTTTCTCCCTTAGGACCACCTCTAAGCTCAGGAAGATCCAAGTGGCTGTGGCTACCTGTTGGAGAGCTCATTTCTGGAGAGCCAATGCCTTGGAGGAGTTAACACATGATCTGGGCAGTCTTGAATAGCATGAGACCATCAGATAAACAAACACACCAATCTGCAAATGAATAGAAACATGTTTATTAGAGTGGAGGAAAAGCAGCTTTTTGGCACCACTGTCAATATGGCATGAGGAGCGGCAACTGAAGCTCAGGTCGACAGGCAAGGAAAGCAAGAAAGTAAATTTGTATTTTTCAAAGTGCTTACTGTCAGAAGTGAACTTTTCCAAGCAAAGTGGAGGTATAGATGCACATACATGAGTGTGTGCATGTGCATCTGTATGTGAGAGAGAAAGAGAGAAGGAGGAACAGGGATAGAAATATAGAAATGCAGATATATAGAGAGAAATGTACAGAGATTGAGAGAGTAAGAGAGACAAAGACAGATACAGAAAGGCACAGAGGCAACAAAGCAGCAGCATGGACTTGAGATCCTGGAGGAAATGTGTATGAATCCCATCTCTTATACACAGGGACTGAGCATCCTTTGTCCCTTTACTTAACCTCTCTGAGACTTTGCTTCCTTATCTGCAAAATCCAAATCATAATCCTACATTAAGAGACTTGTATCTGAGGATCACATGACCTGATTTATTGTATGCATCTAGCACAATGCCCCGCACATAGAAGGTGCTTAATACATGTTAGTCATTGCTGCAGTTCGGAGATAGAATATTTTAAGAAGTATCTGGTTCATCTTGCATGATTCCAGAGCAGGAAGGCAGCTGTGTTTCCATGAGTGTGCAGAAATGGAGAGAGGTGTGATGCAGGGAGAAAATGTGAAGAGCAGACTTTGATTTAAGAACTTGTTTTTGCAGTGAGAGGAGAAACATGGGATGGCAAACACCTTCCCTTGTAAAATTGAGTAAGAAATGTTAATTTTTATTCAATGAATACAAAAGTATCTTTGAACATACCTGTGTCTAAACTTGGTAATTTAACAGGAGAGACAGTGAAAATGGAAAGGAAGGGGATTAGGGATAAAGAAAGGAAAGAGGGAAAGAGTCAGGCTCTCTCAGGAAATGTCTAGGAAATGTCTTGTCCCTGAGTTCCCAAATATTAAAATCATTATTCAAAGCTCCTGTTTTCTATAAATCTGCATATCCTGTCATTTCTTCATTTGAAGTGGCCCTGGTCTCTTGGCTAACAAAGTCCTTACACTTACACAGATGATCCCTACCCCTCACATGTTCAAATTCTATGCAACCCACAGGTTCTTCCATAGACTACACCAAGACCATGGTGCAAATGATAAAAACACATGTCTGTGCCCCATCAATGAATGTGCTATCACTACACAACACTGCCACCAGCCAACAACTAGGTTTCGGGAGCATTGCCTGCTTTCTCAGTAGAGTAGCATTGGGACAATTGTTTGAATATTTCATTGCATTCTGCCCTCACAGAAAAATGAAAGTGCTGGTACCAGGGATAGTTAACACAAAGTTTATGAAACTTATCATATATATGAAGCAAGGATTGAGATCACTAGGCCTGCAGAAAAGAGCAAGTTTTTAGCCTCAATCATTGCCTAGTCATACTTGAGCTGTCTGTGTGTTCAGTTAAAGGAAAAGAAAAAAAAAGAAAAAAAAAAGGAAGAAAACACGCACAATGCTATAAACGTTATCAATGATAAACCTTAGGATATGTGCTGTATTGTGGAATTGTATGGCATATTTTAGGTTCCTAGAAATGCAGACTATAAATCTGTTTTCATTTTATTCTTACACATGCTTTTATCCATGCCCTGTGTTAATGTAGAAAATTCTAGTTCTTGTCCTTATCCCTGCTTCAGCCCAGGCTTTAGTGATGCCAATACAAGATTCATCTCTTATTCCTCTCCTTTCCCACACAATTCCATAAGTTTTTATACTTCATAAATATACTCAATCATGTGTCCATATTTCAAGAATTTTAATAATGTGCTCTTCATCAGAGAGTTTTTAGGAAAATATCTCTGAAAGAAAATTTTTTAAAAAACTTTCCATTTCTTCAACATGTCCCAACATTGCTCTTACATCTGTACCATAGCCATTCTTTCTCTCTTCTCTAATTTCTAAATCCTTCAAGGACTTCATGATTCCTCTTGAATCCTACCTTTTCCTGACTTTAAGGGATCATTTCTGGAGGGGAAGACTTTCACAGATATTTGGTATAAGGCAGCCATGCTGTATTCTTCTCCTTGGGCTAATTAACAAATCAACACAGACTGGCTGTCTTAAAATCACAGAAAGTTATTCTTTCACAGTTTTGGAAGTCAGAAGTCCAAGATCAAGAAGCCAGCATGGCCACATTTCCTCTGAAGGCTCCAGGAGAGATTCTTCCAGCTTTTGGTGGCTCTGGACATTCTTTGGCTTATGACCACATCACTCATCATTTTCTTTATCTTCATGTGAATTTCTTCTCTGTGCCCCTCTGTATCCTTTGCTGACACATGATTATAAGGACATTCCCATTGGATTTAGGATCCTCTATAATCTAGTATGATCTCATTTCAAGCCTTGTGTCATTTGCATCTCTTAAGACCTTATTTCTGAATAAGTTTGCATTCTGAGGTTCTGGATGGACAAGAATGTTTGGGAGACATTTTTTAACCCACTATACATATGCATATAGTGTATCCTAAAGAAATGTTTTTAATTGAATTTTAAAATGGGCTTAGAATTCCTGTATCCTTTCTAAGCTTCTTTTTTCTTCCTTACCCAAAATGTCCAAGAACCAGGAACAACTCTTGCTGTTACCAGACTATTTTCCCCCTCATCTTCCTCGACTTCATCTCAGGATCACTTGGCAAATTACTTAATACTATTGCCCAATGTGTTTGTTTCTCATTCCCCAGATCCTTAATTTGTTCCTTTTTCATAACCTGTTGTGCTTATTTCATAATTGCCTCTTCTTATTTATGAATGCAACTCTTTTCCTTATCTTCCTGTAGGTATGAGAACCATTTATAAAGTCCTATTTTTGTTGTTATTTTAGCTCAGATTCCTTTGCTTCAAGTTTTTTTTTTTTCTTTTTTGAGACTATTTTATTTTGTTTGTTCATTTGTTTTTCCATAGTATTAGTTTTTATAAAATGCTTGGTGATGCTTGATTGAAAACTCATCTTTATAACCATGAATCTCCATTAAAATTTTATGCATGATTTTTAAAAATTTATCCCCCTTCCCCTTGCCGCTTGTGCTCACTGTCTGCTTTCTGTGTCCATTTGCTGCGAGTTTCCTCTGTGTCTGCTTGTCTCCCCTTGTTGCGTCAGCTCTCCACGGGCACGGGTTGTCAGCTCTCCGTGGGCGTGGGCCAGCTTGCCTTCATCAGGAGGTCCCGGGAACTGAACCCAGGGCCTCCCAAAAGGCAGACGGGAGCCCAACCACTTGAGCCACAATCCACTTCCCTTGATGCATGATTTTGATGGAGGTGGTGGCCAGGCTGTGGTACTGGAGAAATGAACACAGTTTTCAGTGATAATGGAGCAGGAGAGGGATATTCTAATGAGGTAGTATATTTGTCCTGGCCGTGTTTGGACTCTAATCCTCCCCAAAGTCACCAGCCTTGGTGGGGGTTGGGGGGCTCTCCTCTAGCCTTGGGTCAGGTACCCCAAGTTTTACTGCTTGGTGTAGAGGTGTAGCCTTTTGGGATGATCCCACAGCAGTGCTTCAGATCTTCTCCAGATCTTCACTTCTTTGGGCCTGGGCACTTTCTGTGGCTGAACTTGTCCACATGTACCTTACCTCTGTGAACGTCACTTCTTTCTGCTACTCCTCTCTGAATTCTATCTTTCAGGGCTTTTTTAAGATCTTGTTTTTTTAGTATGTTTCTTTTCTCTGGTTTTCTATGGATTTGACTGGGAC
Source organism: Tolypeutes matacus (assembly GCA_026826555.1). Classification (NCBI taxonomy): domain Eukaryota; kingdom Metazoa; phylum Chordata; class Mammalia; order Cingulata; family Chlamyphoridae; genus Tolypeutes; species Tolypeutes matacus. Next base: position 8,299,613 of record JAKSZT010054226.1, read on the forward strand.
AAATCCAAGGTGTTTGGGCATGGAGGGGAGACTTCAGCATGCTATCTGAAACCAGAAGAGTCTTTTTTTCAGAGTCTGAGACCTACTAACTCATAAAACATCAACAAACCAATAGAGACTAATTCACAATGTTTGAAGCCTATACATACATATCCAATCTGTGCATCACAAACCAAAGACAGGTGGGCAGTGGATATTGCTATAGGATAGATGGAATTAGCCAATATTCAGGGGATGGATATCATGAAAACATGATGTAGAATAAGACTGAGGGGACAATCATTGTGTTGGTGTTATCAGGGGTACAGATTTTTTTAAGGACTTCTTTAACAAAGTTATAAAATTATCCTTCCTAGGCTAAAAAAAAAGAACACATTTAAACAGAAAAACCCCAGCCTTGTGCTTGCTACCTCCTTCCATTCCTGTCTTGGCCACCTCCTCTCCCTCATAGTTAAGGTACCCCAGAATCAGGCTCTTGGCCCCCAATATTCCTTTCAGACATTGACTTGACTCTGGTCCAGCTCTTGCCTCCTAGACATGGGCTGCTCTGATAGACTGGAATCATGTGCCAAATGACACTCTAGCTTGTTCTCCAAGACCTTCTCTTCCTCTTAGCCTGCCCTTCTCATAATTGCATCTAAGAGTCAGCACTGAGGGTCTGGCCTCAATGAAGAAGGCACAGTGAGAAATGTTTGCTGTCACTGAGCAGCCGTCATTCAGATACTCACCCTTCTTCCAGTCATAGAGCAGTGAAGCAAGGAAGGCCTTGGCAAGCAAATATTGATTGATGAACAGCCTTATTTAATAAAGAAATAAATGGAGGCCAGCCCCATTGCGTGGTTTCCCCAGCAAGTTGGTGGCACCAGGTCAACTAGAATCCAGATATCATGCTTACCAGCCCATGCATTTTTAAGCCACCCCTTGATTCCTAAGTCAGCTGATGTCTACAAAACCATTTCTGAGCCGGCCAACTGCCTTGCAAACTTTGTCAGGTATGCAAAGGTTCTGATTTATTTCTTCAGGGCATCTGTGTCAAGGATTCTGAACTAGTTTATTATCATCATCCCTATTGATTCCCAGAAAATCCCCTGACCTGACCAAAGCCCCAGAGTATCTCATGAGTTCCCTCCCTTTGCTGGGATCCTCAGGAGCCCCACCTGTTGCATTGTGAGCTGCAATCCCAGTGTTTCCAGGTTAGAATCTCCTTCCTGTCATCCAGACATCTATAGCCGTCCAAGAGCCACAGGCAGAAGCCACATAGCTGCCTCAGGAGCTACTCTGGAAAGGTCTATAGCTCTAATGATGTGGATCCAGGAGGCATTTCTCCCCTCTTTATTAGACACAGACCCTGGTTCAGTGGCAGAAAAGCTGAGATGTTATCGTGCAATACCTGAACGTTTGCGTTGCATTCCAATCTATCCAGCAATTCCGGTTCTGTGTTTATTCTGTTCTTCTTTCTACTTCTGTCCTGCTCACTGAGTACTTCTCATTCTTGGTAGGCAGCTGGCAATGGAACTTGTGGGGAACTTATTTTGCTGGTGCATTAAGCACTGATGACTTGAGAAAGTACAGTTAAAAGAGACATTGTCCTCGGAAATCTTCTTTTCTTAAGCAAATTTGCCTGACAGTAACGGTTTCCTAATTTTAAATGCTAACATGCGATGGATGGAGTGCTTATTCACATTTCATGGAATATTGGCAATGAGAAAAACTGTAACATCTGAACGATAGTCCTTCACTGATGTGAGGTGGATAAAGAGAGCTTTTTCCCACTGATAAACAGGTAAAGTAAATAGAGGAATGTGGAGTAATGCAGAAAACATTTCACCCTGTCACACGTTATTGGTGAAAACTTCAGAGGAAACCAAAGGCAGACTTTGACTTCCAGTCACAGAAATAATATAATACATTGGATTTCTTTAGTAATATACAGTCTTTCTTGCAATTGCAGGCTGCTAGTATTTTCCTTCAGTGAGGGTCTAGACCTGGAGTTGCAGAATAATTTAGAAATCAATATATTGCCTGCATCATATGGTGTGATTAATCTGTTTTGTTTCTTACATGTCTACAAATGCTGTTAGTGGTCATAACTGCAAACTATTGCTATTTTTACTGGTCTGGAATGTGAATGTTTGTTTTGGAGCATCTGCAAAAGCAAACACTTTTGCTATGTTGAAGAAATAATGAAGATCTAAGTGATTTTAAAATGGCATTTTGTGAATGCGCACTAAAATGATGCTAGATTTTTATTTGTTTTACTCTTAATACTGCATTGAAGATAGAGTTGTGCTGCAGTATGAGTTGTTCCTGTTTCCTTTTTCCTTTGTCTTTCAAAAAACCTCCATTCAATTTTTATTCAAAAATCAAGATGGCCATGCATTAAGATAAGTTAGTAATCTAAGAAAGAAGCAAATAAATGTGAAGGTAAAGCATCTCACAGCAGTATCAGCTATTTCATGTCATACATAAGTAATATTTTGCTTAGCTTTGGCATATTTTCTGTCCACATTTTAATAGAATGGCCGATATGTCATAGTCACCTAAATGTCCTTATCAACACCTTATGTATTACACTCACTGATTTCTAACACCCATTATGTTGCAATTATAAAGGTTCCCTCAAACCCTGGATAATAAATTATTATTTATTATCCTTGTTGGGAGGAGTTGGATTTAACTAATTTTCATACCGTTTGTACCTAATAGAGTATGTGGTTAATGAGTGTGTTGATTTAATTGAATTAGATTAAATCGGATTGAATTGAACAGAAATAAATTGAATTGCATTGAATTATAAGCTAGAGAGTGAAAATACATGGTGATCTAATAGCATCTGATAACAACAGAAGACTGAATTCATATGCCCAACTTAGGAGACATTTGATAGCTCGCAAATGGGAAAATTGCCTCTTCCAATGTTATTGGGTATCCTTGCCAAGTGGAGATGAATGTCACCTGAGACCTGAGGCAATAATACAGTTCAAGCATCTTCTGTACTTGTGTGGCAGTAGATGGTGCCAGGAGGGTTACCAACCTGTTTTATTATTCTATATGTCACCAAGCAGGAGCTCCATTTTTCAAAGATTTTTTTTTTTCCTTTTGTTCAGCAGCAGCTGGCTCTGTGCAAAGCACTTAGCATAGACTGATGTGAGTGTGTGTGTGTGCATATCAGATGGGGGGTATCATTTGCTAGTTTTAATTGGTAGATTCAACATCTTCCTCTAGCAGTGCAGAAGCCACTGGCTGAGATGTTACCATGGTAAATCAAACTATGATGTTTGATAGGTAGAATTCTGAAGCAAGTACTGTCATTTTAATCAACTCAGGAAAGTTGAGGCCATCTGGTTTTGCCTCACCTGGAAGTAATTTACCACCCCAGGTGCAAAAAGGAAAAAAAAAATTATCTTGAGGTCAGTAAAAGGAAACCTGCCTGAAGATTCTCCTGCCAAAGATGAAAAAGTAGCATGTCACATAGTAATTTTTATGTTTGTTTTTATATGTTCAAGCTTGGGAAAGTGAGGGGCAATCATGCAAACCAGAGCCAAGAATAGATTTAGCAGGTGCTAAACCAGCAAGTTCCAAACAGAAAATCAAAAAAACCCTCTAACTCATTCTATAGTGGCTACTTCAGTGGTCCAGTTCTGAATGTCTAACTAATTTGCATTTTTAAATGAACTTTTCCCAAGAATCAAGTTGCTCAGGAATTTGGTGGAAGAGAATGGTGTACTTTGGAGGAGAAGGAAGTGAAATGGGCAAAATTTGCAGTGGGAGGAGTTATTCAAAAAGGCTGCTCACTCCAAAAGTGTATTGGGGGCATGCACATTTTACATGCAACTTAGCATTTGGGATATTCTTGGGATCACGTAGGGAGTAACTAACCCTAACCAAAATATAGACAGGGAGAGGACTTCAGAATGATTAGCTCTTTGGAGTGGTTAGAAGGATTTATTTGGCTCATGTGCCATTGATTTGTTTTGGCTGCACTTCAAATGTGTGGTCTTTCAAGTCAATAGAAATGAAGTCCTTTATTGAATAGGAAAAACTCCACGGAGTGAATTATACAAAAATATAGAAGGCAGCAAAAGCTCTCAGTCTCTTGTGGATTTGTTGGGGTTGTTGAGAGGCAAGATGGGATGGGCTTTGGAAGGAAAAAGCAAAGGGTTCTTGGGAGAAAAGGGAAAGCCAGCTTATAGAGCCCCGTTGGCATTTCAGAAAGCGGTAGAAGTTGCAAACTCATCTTAAGGGGAAACCACAGAAAAGCTCCATTTGGAAGTTGGCAGAGTGAAATCATCTCCGTGGCCATGGTAGACTGGAAGAACACCAAGTGACTCACTGAAAGGCAGGAATTCTTCCAGAAGTACCATGGTCCCAGAGGATTGGGATGGAAGAACCCCTCAGAATCAATAAGTAAAACTTCTTATTTTATCAATGAGAACATGGAGGACCAGAGAGTGTCTGGGGCAGAGCAGATGAGGAGTAGCTGAAGCAGTGTTGAACCTTATAAGAAAGTCTCTCCACAATCTTCATGCTCTAATTGTTCAATTATTTCTGAGCTGGACTTTGCAGTCTGTGAACATGATTTTAATATAGCAAGGATTGCAGGGGGAATTGCTTTTTTCCAAGTTCTCTTCTGTCATTGGCTCACTTTCCTGGAAGTGAAAGCAGGGAGGGATTAAAGTGTGATTCTTTCCCTGCCTCCCTGGGCTTTGTTTGTAGAGGGGACACAGAAATCCTCTTAAGTGAGTCAGTGCCCACTTCACCTGCTCTCCTAAAAGGGCACAAACTCACACTTGCATTAAACCCACTCCCTCTCAGCATCTTCATCCTCTCTAACAGTCTAGTCCTCTCTCCAAAAAGTCAGAGGCTGTTAGAACTCACTCATTTGACCTAAAAAAAAAAAAAAAAGCAATGCAAGTTTAGGGCACAGAATGACCCAGACACCCTTTTTAAGAATCTGGTTAAAACTAACAAACAAATGAACAAAACTACACTATCTCCAGGAAACAGAGCATATATGCACTGTGTATAATTTTAGGGTTCAGGAGCCTATCTGTGCACATAGGGTTAATGAGCAACCACTAGAAATATCTACAAGTAACTTTGCTAAATTTTACTTCTTGGCATTAATTACCTAAATGGAAAGAGGATGTAAACATCAAATACAATCCCTCATTATCCAAAAAGGCACAAAGTGTGAATAATGATTGGGATGCGAGCAAAAATGAATTCAAGGTCACCGTCAGGAATGACGTGTTGACAGTGTGGCCTCTTACAATGTAGTGATCTCTTTAAGGGAAAGGATTTGAAGTCAACATTTTTGGATGATTTAAAATGAGCCTCACTAAAGCCCTAGATAACACAGTGCAGGAAACAACCCCCAAAATAGCCAAAGGGGCAGGCAGAGAAGACTAATAGATCTTTACTCTTGAACCCCATGGTGCCCTTCCATTTTCTTTTCCTTCAGGCCAACACATTTGCTTTCCATAGCTAAGGCTGCTGGCATGACCACCGCTTTGGATTGTGGGTCAGAATATCCTACCTCACCCTTTGAAATGGATGAACATTTCATAAACTACTGCATTTCATGGGCTTTCCAGGAGGTGATTCATTGTGTGTGTTTCAGCCTTTCTGCTTAGTTGTAGAATCAGATGCAATTTTATGGATTCATTGTTCTATCTGCAAGCATATGTGTCTATGCTAAAATTCTAAGAACATATTTCTCTCTGGTCTCAAAAGAAGAGGTTAGGGAACTGCATGTTCCCACTGGTGTGTCTGTGTACAGGGATGTAGGGTGTGGGGTAAATGGAGAAGCATATGCAGCTGGTCATTTGGATCATAAGAAATCATGAAAGGCAGGCTTTGTAAACATCACATGCATCCTTAGCCTTTGAACATTGTAACATTCCACAGCCAAATTTCTCAGAAATCCTAAGCTCTAATGTCCTTTATGGAGTAGCCTTGCATAATTAGGCTGTCCCCAACCCTTTGCCATGCATCATGTTCCTGATGTTACTTTATCATTTGTGTCAGGCCACTTTTCTGCCTCTTCAAAAGTAGCTACGCATCAAAAAGGCACAATACATGAAAATGTACTTCTATGATCCCCACCCTTAATCAAGGACTCCTAGTATATTTTCTAGACCGTTACAGGAGATTCCTAACTGGCTTTCTTCTCACTGACCTTTGACTCTTCAAATATTTCTTCTGCAGACAATTTCCTGTCCAGAAAACCAACAAGGTTTTATTATTCCATTCTTTTATGATTTTTCTATGGATTCCAGTTCATATCATGAAGGCCAAAACTGTTGGCATGTCTTTTAGAACTTTACAATCTGACCTGAACTTAAATGTTCTAGCTTTATAGTGGAGTCTCAGGTTGTAGGCCTGACTTTTCTCACTTGCTTGCTTATTGTTACTGGGTACTTACATACAAGGAACTATATAGGTAGGTGTGTAAAAACAGCCAATCATTCCAACAAAAGGTTGTGGTGGATGACCTTATCTCTCCTGGTTACACTGAGCTCAGGAAGACTCAATAACTTACCTATGAGTACATGGAGGAGCTGGCTATCATTCCAAGTCCATCTGATGCTGACACCCATGCTTTAACTGCCCTGCTGTACCATCTTTTTTGCTTCTGCCTGTATGTCCTTGGGAAGTCTTAGATTTTTCCAATGTAAAGATGGGTAGAGGATTAGACTGAAGTTTTTCAGTTTTTTTTTTTTATCATTGTTCCTGTCTCACTTGGAGTATAATATGAAAATTGCTAGAACACCTTTAAGAGGTTGCCTACTTGAGCATTCTAATTTTACCTCTTGTTTAGTATTAGTCCTCCTTTTGCTCCCTCTCAGCCCCACATATCTAATGGCTCCTGCACATTGGACAGGGTCTTCATATTCATGCCTCTACTTCTCTACTCATATTGACCACCTTCCTACAATGCCTCTCCTTGCCTTCTCTGATGCTCCATATTCTTCAAGGCTCACTTCAATATTCTGCTCTCTGTAAGTCCTTTCCCAGTCCTCTCCACCCAAAGAGCCATTCTCTCTTCTGAATCCTTTGCACTTTGCTTAAGATTTAATGTTGCTGGCCTGTGTTGGAATTAGCTGAGTTCTCATGGATCTTCCCAGGGGTTCTGTGCTCTTTAAGGAAAATCATAACTTTTTCACCTGGGCTTTCAATAGGGTCTGTATTGGTTTCTTGTTGCTGCGATAACAAATTGCCACAAGCTTGGTGCTTTCAAACAAAATACTTTTTTTCCTCTCTCACAGTTGTGGAGACCAGAAGTCCAAAATCAGTTTTATTAGGCTGAAATCCAGGTATTGGCAGACACACATTCCCTCAAGGTTTTTAGGGAATAATCCTTCCTTGTTTATTTTGGCTTCTGGTGGCTACCACCATTCCTTGGTTTATAGTCATGTCACTCCAGTCTTCAAGATCAGAGGTTTCAAATCTCTCTCTCCTCATCTTCACATCTCCTTCTCCTATGTATGTCATAAAATTTCCCTTTGCCTCCCTTTTATGAAGACACATGTGATCACATTTAAGGTCTACCTGGATAATCCAGAGTAATCTCCCCATTTTAACATAACAATCCACCCCTACTCTTTTGAGTTTTTGCGTGTATTTTTGCCATAAAAAGTAACATTCATGGGTTTTAAAGATTAAGATTTTTGGGGATTCTGCTTTTAGCCTACCCTGATTGTCCCTCTGGCCTCAAAATTCATGTCCGTCCCCCATGCAAAATGCATGCATCCCATTGCATCATCCTCCAAAACTTTAATATATTATAGCATCAACTTGAGTCCAAAATCTCATCAAAATAATGTCAGCCAAAAGTCCCAAATCTCACCATCTGAATCATCAAAATCAGGCAGCCTCCTTTCATTTTATCCTGTGTCTGTATTTTTTCAGGCTAAAGTGGCAGTATTTCTACAGGTATTCTCAAAATCCTTGTGGAACTTCTGAGTATGTCACAAGAATCCATGTCACTAGAGAGGAGGGTCCTTTTCAGAATTTTCCTGGGAAATCCCCTCTCTATTCCTCACCTCTGCTGACATGGTTGAGTGGATACATGCCACAAACCTAATTCCTTCAACACTTCAACACCAGAGAAAGGCTGTGCAGCCTCACAGTTGTCTTCTCTCAAGAACAATATTTCCTAATAATGAATATCCTAACTTTAGCATCTTTTGTAATATGGATAAGGCTGAGAATTTTTAAATCCCATGAACTGCTGGTTCCTTTTTTTTTTGTTTAGCAGCTCATTTCTTGATTTATCTCATTCCTTTCACATTTTACTATACACAGCAAGAAGAAACTGGACTATACTTTCTACACTGTACTTATAAATCTCCTCAGCTAAATATCCAATTCGTCGCTTACAATTTCTGCTTTCTACCCAACAGTAGAACACAATTCAGCCAAATTTTCTTCTACTCTATAACAAGGGTTGCCTTTTCTCCAATTTCTAGTAGCATGTTCATTTCTCCTTCTGAGATGTCACCAGAAGCACCTTTAACATTCATATTTCTCATTCTCTTTATGACAACATACGCTTTCTGTACCATGCTTCTCACTTTCTTCTGAGCCCTCACCAGAAATGACTTTAATGTCAATATTTCCAACAGTTTTTTTAAGGTGATCTAGGCTTTTTCTATCATGTATCACAAAATTCTTCCAGCCTCTACTGATTATCCAATTTCCAAAGCCACTTTCACATTTTTGGGGTATTTTTCCCAGCAGCTTACCGTTCCTGATTCCAAAATCCATATCAGTCAAGATCCCAGGGAAACAGAACCAGTAAGAGATATATGAAGGGATTTAATGTGAGGAATTGACACATTTGTGGGGGCTGGCTAAGCAAGTCCAAAATCCATAAGGCAGCCCATCATGAAGGATGGCCACAACTATTGAACACAACTGAAACTATAGTCCGTAAGTAGAATTTCTTCTTCCTGGAAGTCTCAGTTCTGCTCTTACATGAAGCCTTTCTAGTGATTGATTCAGGCCCACCCAGATTACCCAGTATAAACTCCTTTAATTCATTTTAAATGTTAATCACATCTATAAAATACTTGCATAGCAACACCTTGATTAGTGTTTGATTGAAGAGTTGGGACCATAGCTTAGCCAAGTTGACATGTGTAGCAGTTTGATATTGTTTATGAATTCCAAAAATAGATATTGGCTTATGTTTGTGAACTGGTCTTTTCCTCTGGGCATATTAGATTATATTGGATTCAGAGGTCTCACTTTTACTTGATTAAACAATGATTAAGGCTTTGATTGGGCCACTTCAGTAGAACAGAAAAACAACACTGCAGAGAAGGGAGGTTGGAGTTTTTATCTTGGAGCCTGGGCAGTAAACACACAGAGAAGCAGAGAAGGCTACGTTAGACGGCAAAGGCCCCAGAAAGAAAGATGAACCATTTGCCTGATAGTCTACAGCTGATGGCAGAGCAGCTGAGCCCAGAGAGAAATGAGTCCCAGAAAGAGAGGAACCCAGGAAACCTGAACCCTTGAAGATGTTGGCAGCCATCTTGCTCTAACACATGGCAACAGACTTTGGTGAGGGAAGTAACTTTTGCTTTATAGCTTGGTAACTGTAAGCTTCTACCCCAAATAAATTCACTTTATAAGAGCCAACAGATTTCTGGTATTTTTCATCAGCACCTTTTTGGCTGACTAACACAACATGTAAAATGACAATTTCAGGGTCTGTTACAGTGACTACCTGTAGTAGGTGTTTGTCAGAAGAACAGATTAGAATTGAATGCCGTGGTAGCAAGATATCAGCCTCATGCCAACAAGGAAATCATTTGATTGAAGAAGACATAGGAGTCATTAAAATCCATTAGACATGGTAATAATGGGACTATGGGAATATGGGAACATGGGAAAGAGTATGCTAACTGTTTAGAAAAAAAATGAACTTCTAATAAAATGAATTCTAACCTGGGGCTGGTGAACCTGGATGAGCTTCATGGAGTTCATGAATCTCCCAGAATTACATGTTTTTTTGTGTGAAAGATAAGACATGCACATTTTTTCTAGAGTTATAGTCCATAGCTTTCATCCAATTCTTGAAAAAAGTTCACTGTTTTAAGGTTTAAAAGACAATAAAATGCTACCTAATTAATATGGCAGTCAGTTCATCCATCATTAGAAGCAAGCCTCCATAAGAAGTGCCCAGCTCTGGATTGAATAAAATCTTCTGTGTTGGATATGCTTGCTTTGACTCAGAGAACTCAGAGGGGATATTGTTAGTGGTTCCTACAGGGATGGTTTAGGGCAGAATGAGTAGATACCTATGACCCGAAACACCACTAAGATGTATTCCCCTCTAATAACTGATGGTGGCCCCAATGAGTGACTGGGTAGAGCATGAGAACAATTAAGCAGGCAGCATAACTCTATGAATGAGCCAATCCCAGCTCCTCCTCTGACTTAGAAAGGGGTTAATGACACAGATGGTTGCAAACCCCCTCAAGCAGTCAGCATACTGTAAAACAATATTAACATCACTGCCTTTTGCATACCATTCCTTGTAAACCCCAGGATATGACAAGGCTCTTTAGAATCTTCTTTGATTGTGTTATTTGGTCTCCCGTAGGGAAGTAGGGAGGGGTAAGGGGTAGATACTGGAGGAAACATGCAATTAGGAGTCTCTTGGAACAATAAGAGTTCTCAAACACATATACATGAAAGTGATTGTTGTTTTTGGTATTTTTGTTGGATGATGTAATTACCCAAGTTTTGGGGGAATGTATGCTAGCTTGGGCAATCTGATTGTTGTGAGTGATGGGGAAAGAATCATTCCCTTTAGCTATATTTTCAGAGAAATACTAAGTGGAGATGTGAATGGAAAGGAAAGAACAGACTTTCTGGAGAGATGCCATTATGGTAATGTCAGAACTTCCTTTCAGACTCAGATAAATCTTCCTTGTTATCATCCTTCTTTCCAGTTTTACAGAAGACAGGAGGCCTATTTCAGTAAGAGAATGCTGTGTACACAGATCCCGTTGCCACCTCCACAGGAGAGGCCCACGCTATCTCTATAGGTCTCCAGTTCTTGCTTTAACTGAAGCAATCCCTCATCACTGAGGTGTGTCTGTGCCTGGTGTGAGGTGGGGAGGTGTTTTCATTTTACTGTTGTGAGGAATAGACGTTTTCTCCTGGGAATGCTTCTGAGAGAAGAACAAGTTTCCAACAAACACTTTCTGAAAGTTACTCTGTGGCCAGATCCAAAGATGGTGTCATTTCTGAAAAATGAGGCAGGTATAGGAGTCTGGCTCTCTAGCTCACCACCTGCCACTGATGAGTCCCTCAGCTTAGAGATATGCTAGTTCCACTTCTCCTGGGGTCCTCTTGAGCTTCATTCCTTTTGCATGAGAAAACAGAATCCTGTAGCTAAATGTCCTTCTGTATTAAACATAGGGAGCCAAAATGGGAATTTTTCAAATTATGAAAATAAAATATTTTTATTTATTTCAGAGAACTTGGGCATGGGAATTATCTTCCCAAGGTCCAGTTTATCTAACTTGAAAATGGGAGTAGAAGTACTTATTCATCCATCGGAATGTGGTGCGACCTGCTGAAGCAATTCTTATGACATTATTTGCTCATATAAATGGCCCCAACAGCCCAGTGCCTAAGTTGTAATAATTATTCCAAAGAATCTTGGCTCTTCTGATAAATTGAGCTTTGGAAAAGGCAAGCTATTAATAGTGCAAAAGAGAAATGGCTTCACCTTTCCAGAAAGGTATTTGAGGAATGTGGGGCCACTTAAAGAGCAAAGAAATAGATTTAAGGTGCCCTGACCTGGGACAATCCTTAAAAACTGCAGGCCAAAACCCCACTTGGCAATATAGTAAGCTCACCATTAAGGCCAATTTTGTTTTGAAATAAAACCCCACTAATTCCTCTGTCCAATAGTCCAGGCTCCTGCGTGGCCCAAGGTTGCATTTGGAGACCAAAGGGAAAGCTGTGGTTAGCAACCGCTCCTTTTATCAAAAGCTTTTTGCTGTCAGCAGTTCCTCTACCTGGCTCTTCATTTTTTTCAGTCAGCTCTCAACTCTGGCCACAAAACCCTCTGGGGTTTGAATGGCCATAAACCAACATGCACACTTGTTCTACACCTACTCACAGATTGCAGAGGGCACTGAGGTTCTCTCCCACGGATAGTTCAACACTGGTACTTTGGGGGTCAGGGGGGGTTGAATGCATGCTATCAAGCCAGTACCCAGTAGCAGTTCTAATTGGCTGAGAATACGTCTCAAAACGTCAGAGAAAGATTTATCTCTCCGCCCAGATTCTCCCACAACTAATTTTGCAATAGGCCACTGGATAATGGCGTGCTGGGAGAATGATGCACAAGCTGGGTGCTTTTTGCTTTAGAATGAACTTGGTAGGCTTGTTGAAGCAAAAGGGCACATGGGAATGAAGGCCATGACTGAGTTAGAGATTGATAGTGGGAATGACACAGCTAATTTGCAAGGAATTTGGCTCTGTTTAACATTTAGGATGCCATCAGTGATTTCTGTACAGGTACAGGTGAGAGAAGAAGTCTGCCTCAGAAATAAGGGGCTTGACATCTTGGCCCTCTTGTATCATCAACAAGGATTTGATTATGAAGAAGGCATTTCATGTAATAGGGATTCTTCCCATTCTCTTTGGATTCCCAGGAAAATATATTTTCTGGATTTGAAGATGCCATCCACTCTAAGGTGCTAATTGATTTAATAACAGCATTTAAGTGTTGAGAGATGTTGGAAGATGGACATCAAACTAAATGCACATACAGACGATTCAGTACATTTCTAAGACAGAAGAAATAAAATATGAAAACCTACTTGGTAAAACCTATGTAAAACAGTGTTTTTGGTGGCCCCAACATCAACAGTTCCATTCACATTTGCCCCAGAATCTTCTCTCAATGAGATTCCCAGGTTGATACTACATTTTCTGAGGTAGCTACAGATTTTATCTCTTATTGATTGTTTCATCCATCTCAGGGAAAAGAGAATTTCTGAAAATCTGAGATTCAAACAAAACTCCTGTCATCTCCAAACAGCTCTGGATTTTCCTAGCTATTATTAGCCTGGGGAGTATAGATAATTGCAATCTACACAGAAATCTAAAAATAAAGTGTTTATCCATTATCTCTAAGATGTATTTGCATTTTTTCAGAAAGGTTTACAAGTGCTTAGATGAGAGGATGACTCTTTCAGTGTTCCCCCTCTCTGTGGAAGTCTGAAGAAGTCCAACAACTTAAAGACAGAAGACACAAAGAAAGGACAAAGTGAAGCATAGGTGTTATCAATCAGTCTCAGAATGATTGAGAATTGGTTGAAAATCTAATACTTCTTATGCCATAGGTAACTTTTATTTTGCTGATATTTACCTAAACTAAAGTAAATGCTGATAGTGTTCGTGGGTATGTAATCAATGGCATGCTTTCATCATTTGTTTTTTTTTTAAACCACAGACACAATAATATTGATTACTCCATACATTTCATGCTAAATAGCTGTATTAATCCCATGTAATGAGTATCTGTTTTTGAAACAGCTGTCCTCCAACTGTAACCTGTTTTTAGTAACAATTCCACTTGCTAAATATTTATTTTCATCATCTGAAACTTCTGTTGGACTCTTGTGGACCAGGAGTCAGCGAACTTTTCCTGTGGAGTCTGGTGGTAAATAGTTTAGGTTTTGTGGACCCTACCATCTCTGCTGCAACTACTCAACTCTGCCATTGTAGCACAAAAATGGTCATAGATAACGTGTAATCTAACAGGTATGGCTCTTCTAACAAAACTTTATTTGCTAAAACAGGGGCCAGTGGGATTTGGAACACAGGCTGTATTTACTGACCTCCATTGTGGTCCAAAGTTGGAGAAAGAAATAATAACCTCCAACAATATTTGTTCAGGGCCAACTCTGTAGAAGGAATGGCTCAACATTCTGGAGGACAATCTGGTTATGTTTTCTGCTTGTAAGGTGCTAACATTCTCATAGAGGAAGGGGGAAACAAAAATGCTAAGACATAAATAATAAAACAAAAACAAAATAATAAAAAAGAAGAAAAACAAGCAGAAAAAAAAGAACAAAATGCTAAGACATAAATAAGATAATTTCTATTGGCAGAAAGTTCTATGGAAAGGGGGATGATTTACTAAAAAAATTATTTGTAGAGAGAAATTATGGGGTTTGAGTATGAACCCATATCTTTGAGAACAACACTTAGATTTTTCTAAGGAATCTTACATAGTCTCTCTCAGCCTCAGTTTCCTCACCTATAAATAATAGTAATACCTATTTCCTTGAGTTACATTGAAGATTAAATAAACTAAGATTTGGGAAGGGGCTTTTGTGAAACATAAACCCCATTACACACTCATCACATCTTATTTTCAATATTGTTCTTGTTTTTTATTGCCCTTCTTTTTATCATCCATTACATTTGCTTTGAAGTTTTTTTTTTCCCAAAACATAACAGAAATTCTTTAGCTAGCCTGGGTGGACTACAATTCTTTGCCCTTAATATCCATTTCAGAGAGGATTTCTATAAGCCATTGTCAAGATGAAGGTACCCTCTTCATATTCATCTGACAAGCAAAATCAGTGTTTAATGTCCACTCTTATATCCCAACTGGAATATCAGTCATTACCATCAGCCAGTCCTATGGACTTGCTGATAAAGCATGAAAAGACACAGGGTAAGCTGCTCCAGACCCTCAGAAAAAGAGTGTGAAGAAACTTCAGATTTACTTTTGCTTACGAAGAGCTTTACAAACATCTATTGATAAAGGTGATGAGTGGTGAACTTAATTAAGTATTTTCATCTTCAACCCACTTCTTGACTTGAAATAGCAGTTGGAAATGTATACTGTTACAATTTACTGGAGGGAGATTTCAATTAAAGTTAAGATATCTTGGAAAATGCATGCCTTTAAAAAGGAAACACAAGAAAATAACACAATTGTGATCATCGGCTGAACCCTGATATATCATGTACTGTGCCAATGTAGGAGAATTCTCATTTTAAGAACGAAGAAATGGCAGCTCACAGAGACTGAGGATCTGGATTAAGGTCATCTGAGTGGGGTGTGGCAGAAGCAAGATTCAAGCCTAGATCTGCCTTACCCAACCCTAAACACTCTCCTGACGAGACAAAATAAGAAAAACAGAAACATGCAGAATAAAACAACCAATCAAAAGATATTTGATTTCATCCATAATATATGAATATCTATTAATAAAAACTCCCTGTGCCACTACACTAATATATTGAGCAAAATATCAAACATTCACAAAACAATAGAAATATGAAAAAGAGAAGATGAAAAGTAAGTGGAAAAACTGAACATTTCTTCCCCCACTGAGGGGATCACCACCTGCTCCCCAAGGGGTGTTTACTGCCAACTTTGAAGACTACCTATCGGCCCACTCAGGTAGGTCAAATAGGCATGTTAGGTATAACAACATTTTGTCTTCCTGGTAAATCCAGTTTAATCTGTGAGTGTAGCCCTGTGTTCATAGGTTTTATTTCTGAAGAATGGCAAATGAAGGCTCGTAGGCTGGTGAGGCTGGCTCAGGCCCTGGTCACACGGCTCTCATTGGCCCAGGGCCTCATCCTTCAGCAAATCCATGGCACAAGGTTAGCATGTGAGAAGATCAGGACTTTATCTCCTGCTGAGATGCTCCAGGTGGATGATGGTAGCTTACCACTGGGGTACGTGGGCGGGTGCCATAGAATGACCTAAACAGTAGGCTCTGGTCAGTTCAAAAAATAAAATGGCTTTTTACAGCATACAAATATCTTTCTAATTAACAATTAGCCATTAAGGCAAAAGAAACAGAGGGGATCTGGGGATCTGAAACCTTCTCCTAAGAGACGTGAAAAAAAAAGCAGCATGTAAATAAGCCAGGTAAATACTGAGAGCTGCCTCATTTGGGCAGTATGTCTGAGGCTGCTTTACTAAATGTATTAGATTCAGCAAAGGGTCCTAATGCATTCTAGGAAGTGCTTTTCCCTTTAATTTTTAAATGCATTCAAATATCAAAGGGAATTCAATCCATATGTTCTTTTACACTTAACTCATCAAAATGCTGTTCTTTAAGAGCTGTTTGATCTGTACAGCTTATGAGCCTTTGCTATAAGCCTTTTCAAAACCTTTTTCCCCCTTTTGAATAAACAAATAGAATTATGCCAATTCTGAATGGGATTTGAATACAGAGAAGTCCAACTTTATGATTAAATCCATAATCTCAAGGGTATCTGGCCTGAGATTGCTCAAGACACACACTTGCTCCTTGCATGGTGGAAGGACCAATGGCATCATTGTGCAAGTGTGGTGCAGAAGACTTGCTTTTTGAGGAGATGTGGCTTAAAGGCCATGCCTCTGAAGGGCCTTTGAGAATTAGAGAGTCATCCAGCCCATCTTTCCACCCAATGGAAAACTCTTCTCAACATCTATGACATGTAATAATAATAATGTAGATGCTAATAACAAAAATAGCTAATATTCATGAATACCGTATCACCAGATTCTGTTCCAAGTATTTTATATGCATCATCTTCCTTAATTCTCATTACAGCTCTAGGAAGTATATGTGGAGGCAGCAAAATTTAGTGGATACAACTTTAGGATATAGAAACAATTGGCCTGGGTTTGAATGCTAGCATCAAAATTTATAAACTCTGTTGGGAAACTTATTTAATCTCCAAAGTCTGATTCCAGGTACTATTGTTCCTGTTCTTGCTGTTGTTGTCCATGCTACTGCTGATGGTGACGGTGATGATGATGATGGTGATGATGATGATGGTAATGATGATGATGATGATGTTGGTGATTATGGTGATGATGAGTGGGATGATGGGGATGATTATGATGGTGATGATGTTGGTGATGATGGTGATGATGATCATGATGATGGTGACAATGATGAGGATGATGATGGTGCTGCTGCTGATGGTGATGATGATTATCATGATGGTGATGATGATATTATCTATTGTTGCTCCAGTGATAGGAAAAAACACTATCTTAAGGGGCATCAATTTTCATCATTAGGTATTATAATTATTAGAAAGTCCCCCTTTTTGTTATTGTTTATATTTTTGCATCACAATCTCTTATTTTATAAATTGCACCTATTAGTTCTAAGTCAGAGTTAGTCCAAATTCTTCTATATGACAGACATTCAGATACTTGAAGACTTTTATAATGTGTCCCCAAACTTTTCTTTTCCAGGGCTAAAAACCCATATTTGATCAACAGTTCCTGATATGGCTCAGTTCCTCACCTTTTTCCTACCCTTGTTGCACTTTACTGACACACTGGAGCTGAGCACAATGTTCTATATATCTGATTAGTATTAAGCACAAAGGAACCACCCTCAGCTTTGTTTTGCAGTTAATACTGTATTAATATGTTCTTAGACTCTGTTTTAGCTTTTGGGAAGCCACAGCAAACATTTTGTTCACCTAGTGTTAATGTTAGGTGAAATAAAATATTTTACATCAACTATCTCTAAGGCAAGTTTCTGTCTCTTGTAGGTCTGTGGTTGACTTTTTGTTTCAAAATATGATGTTCTCTGGTAGGGCCTGCTAAATTAATAAAAATAAACAGTGACTTAATAGGGGAAATGCACGTTGTTTAGGGTTTTTAGATGTTGCATTAGCATAGGGTTAAATTGTTTCATAATAAATTAAATCCATAGCTCTGCATTCCCAGCCTTTTGAACCTCATCCTGAAGAGACATTGTGAAGCTCAGAATGTTGGAAAAAATCTATTGCCCTTGTATCTCCCATTGGATAAGCAACTGAGAGTGAGTTTACAGCCTATGTAGGACATCTTTTTAATTTGCCAAGTAACTAAATGCATAGTCATTGCAGCAGGCATTCTCCAGCTGTGTCTGCATGGCTCACCCTGCTGGGCTGCTTCTCAAAGAGCAGAAAGGCTCATCTACCTGATCTTGGTACCAAAACCAAATGTCAAAAAAGATCAGCATTGTGTTTGAACACTTGCATGAAATCCCCATCAAGCAATGATAGAAAGCTTTGCTTAACAAAAGTAGCTTTCATTATCTGGGTCAATGGGCAGCTTGTAAGGAATGCGTTGTCCACTGCTGGCCAATGTGCTAAAATGGCTGGATCCAAAGGCTGAGTGTTAGCCATAGTGGTGATTCTAGCCATCTGTCCACTTACCTTTTACCTGCATTTCATCTCTGTATTTCCATGGACTCTGAAATGCTTTTTCAACTTAAGTGACCTATGCTGCCAGTGATCTGGGCAGTCCCTACAGCCCCTTACTTCATCTGAGAGCTTTTCCAATGCATCTCCATGGAAATTTCTTCTCTTCCTAACAGTTCTTGGTGTGGATTTTCAATCTCAGCAATCTGTGAGATGTAATTGTTTCATTTGGTGTTTTTCTGAGAGGTTGCATGGAGATTTAATAGTTGGGTAACTCATGTTTAAAAATTAATAATTTTAAATGACATTATTGTGACCTTGTGAGTTCTAGCCAGTAAGTGGAGATGAAGAGAACTGATTGAGCAACACCAACTGGTTTCCTAATATATACCCAGCCCAGTATTGATGCAAGAAAATATGAAATGTTAAGGCACGGTGCTCTGTCCTCTTCCCTAGTACTGACAGTCATTCAATGTGGTTGAAGGGAAAAATTGTTAGTATAGGAAGGAGTATAAGTAGATAAAAGAATATGCAAGCTGGTGCTAAAAAATTTAGCACAGGCTGTGCATGCTGTGGTCTCTCGCATTAAGAAGATGTCACTGAAGACCAGAATATTCCACAAGGCAGGATAAGGTAGGATCTGAGCTTTTTAGCTGAACAGGATTTACATTGTTACAGAAAATGGTGAGAGATGGGACTGAGGATGTGATTGGGAAATCACCTTGTATGTGGAACACACACACACACACACACATACACGTATGTATATGTGTGTATAAACATTTTATATTATATATACATATGTGTTTATATACATATATATTTTATATATAACAATACCAATACACCCACATTTCATCCTCAATTAATTTCCTAATAACTAAAAAAGCTTTGCAACTGCTGATGCTGATAGCAATGCACATTGACATCTTTCTAGTAAGAACTTCTTTCATTTTCCTAGTAGCTAGATGTTGGATACCTCCCACTTTGAAAGCCAGAGTAATTCTTTAAATTAAATCAACTAGCACTTGTATGAAATAGTGTTCAGAACAGCATTAAAAATAGCACATGAAATCGTCTAGTGAATGGCACATAGGAGGATCCATTTTGAGCCTTTACTATGTGCCAAATGTTCTGACTTTCTACATATATATATACACACACACACACATACATATATATGGAGAATATATATATATATATATATATATATATATATATAGCTCTCAACAACTGATGAGGGTAACTATTATTATTATCCCCAGTCATAGCCAAGGGAACCAGGACACAGAGTGCTTGAGTAACTTGCTTGAGTATAGTC
This sequence comes from Tolypeutes matacus, assembly GCA_026826555.1. Classification (NCBI taxonomy): domain Eukaryota; kingdom Metazoa; phylum Chordata; class Mammalia; order Cingulata; family Chlamyphoridae; genus Tolypeutes; species Tolypeutes matacus. The sequence goes on from JAKSZT010054226.1 coordinate 8,319,135, forward strand.
AGTTAATACATGATTGAATGCGGCTATGAGCAAAGTATTCTGAGTCCAGAAGAAGGTGAACACTTAATATGTTATATGAAATAAAAGAATCCGAATCTGCATTATACTCAAATGTTTGCAAATAACCTTCTTGTGTGTTGTCCCATGTGCCCTTCACAATGTGCCTGTGGTAAAGATGGTATTACACATGTAAGAAAGCCAAAACACAGAACATTTCTAAGTGTGCTTAGACTTTTCATCATCCTGTGTGTTGAGTCATCAAACACTCCATCCTTTCAGGATTTTTACCTACCCATTTCCAGTGACCTTCACCTCATTCCATTTTAGCTTTTCACCCACGTTTCCCCTTTGGACTTTGTTATCACACCCAGCTTCTCCATCTCTTTAATCGCTAAATCAAACATCCTATGCTTTGACCATACCTCCTGTGTGGTCGAACACAGATACCAATGTGTTCATTCAGTTATCTCTATTCTTTGTGCTCATTGAAAGCTAAGGCTCCATGAACACTCTACTATTCCTCAATCCCTCGACTTCATCATCCTTTCTCTACCTTCTTCTTCATCCTGCCAATTGGTAGCAATCCATGACTTCATCTACCCCTGCCAATATCCTTAACGTCTTTACCCCATTGTCTTTGGATTACATGCTCCAGGCAAACTCATCTCCAGAAAAGAAAAAAATACATCATTAGAGTTTATACTGGATGCTGCTAGAGAAAATAGTAAAAGTTTTTGCTGTGGTGCCTTCTTAAATTCATGGTCTCCAACCTCTCCTAGACCCACCAAAAAAACTGGCAGTTCTGCATCTCTGTGTACATCTCTCTCCCATTGTCCACAATGAGGCTATTTCCCATTTTCTTAACACTACTTAAGCCTCTGAAACCTATCTTTCTCCTACATTTCTCTCTTACACCCAGGGTGTTAATTTACCTCTAAATTGATTTCTCTTTCTTTGGCAAATACCCTTTAGGTTTCAGCTTAAATATCATTTTCCCAGGAGGGCTTTCCCAGATACCTATTTCCTTTCATAGTTTTCTGTACTTCCCAATTATATCACATACCACATGATTTTATTACTTTTATCTCTTCCTCATTATAAGTTTTATGAGGGTAACCATGGTGTGCTATATCCCCAGCAAGTACACATTTCAGTAGGTGTCCAATAAATATTTGATGAAAAAAACAAGATGAATGAAAAAAATCAATGAATAAAGAAAACTCTACATATGCCATCACATATGTGTTTCTATAACTTGCTGCCACCAAATCTGTGAACCATCCTTTCTTTCCTTCTTCTTTATTCTTACAAGGTAAATGCCAATCTTTCCTCCATCTAAAGCTCAATACTCCAGCAATGCAATGGACCTCATTTATGCCCATCATCTTAGCAACCTGGTTGTAAAATTTTGATTCTCTTTCCTATACCTTTTATCTCTTCTCCTGTTTCTCATGAATTAAATCTGATCAATGTTTTATGTGTAAAATTAAAACCTATCCTTGATTCCATGTCCAATTTATATTCTATATCTTTCTTGTCACCTTAGGAATTGTTCGTATTTGGTGTCTTTACTTCCATAAATCACATTTATTCCTGACATCTGACTTCTGCCCACCCTACCCCTGACTCCACTGAAATGGTTCTTAGCAAAGTCATCATTGACTCTCTTGTTATCCCCTCCAATAGGGGCTGAACTTGCTCGACCTCCTTGAGTCACTCACATCTCTCCTTTGCTTCCTGAAACCACAGTTCCCCAAATCCCCTCTGCCTGTCTAGCTGTTCTTTCTCAATGATTTTTGAGGTTGTGTATTCTTTGACATTCACAGAAATGTCAGTGTCTCTCAGCATCCTCTCTCTTGGATTCTCATCTCTTTGCTGATGACCTCTTAATTGATATCTTTAGCATGTTCTCCCTCTGGAATTTCAAAAACTGTTCTCTGAGAATCTCCATGTGCATCACCCTCAGACACCTCAAACTCAGCATCTCTAAACCAAGGCTTCTCCCCAAACTCCCTGCTCATGCACTCATCCTTCACATAGGTGATGAAGGCAGACCTTAATGTCATCCTAACTCCTCCATTTCCACTTTCCAAATCTCCCAAAGTTGATGACTTCTCTCTGTCCCCACCACCACTGGGCTAATTCACGTCATCTTGGTTTCTCATTAGTGTTACTATAGAGGCTCCTTAACTGGCCTTCCCACCTGCCCTCTGACACTGACACAGACCATATAGCAAACAGAGAAACCCTTTGGAATGAAAATCTCATTCTGCGTTTTCACCATTTAGAACTTTTCATTCATTCTCTCATGTTCAAGATAAAGTCCTATCTTCTTAACTTGGCTTGGAAGGCCCTAAATCTTTCACCATATGACTCCTTCAGGCTTCCCATTTCCACTCTCATATCTTTATCCCCCCCCACCACTCCCCACGATGCACAGTCTTCTCATTGACAATAGTGAACTAATTCCAATGTCCTTCAGTGTTCTTTTCTGCCTCTAGTCCTTCACATATGCTGGCTCCTCTGCCATAATAATAAATGATTAATGAGTCTAAAGAGAGCATGACACACTAGGAAAAGCCTAAGAGTTGGAACTAGAGACCTGGATTGGCAACTTATTTTTCCATTTTTCCATCCATCCATCCATCCATCTATCCATCCATACATCAAATACAGAAGACTCTTCTCCTACTTCCTTGCTTCCAAGCACACATCACCTGCCTATCTCCTGTTAGTCTTCATGCTGCATCTTTGGCATCCGCTTTTCCAGAAAGGCTTTCTTCAACATGCATACTCACATTCTCAGAATCTCTTTTTCTACATGCTGCACAGTGCCCTAAACTTCTTCCATTACAACAGTTTCTTTCAGTTAACAAGGTACAGTTCCAGACACTGGCCACACTCTAAATTGCTTGTTTACTTGTCTATATCCCCAGTGTAATGGCATGCTTGATGAGGGCCAGGGCAGTATTCATTTCATAATTGTATTATGCCAGTAACTAGTACTAATCTTTGCCTATGGTAGATACTAATTAAATATTTGTTGGATGGTTTGATGGATAGGTAGACAGACGGAAGAAAAAGTTGGAAAGTTAGGTCTCTGGTTCAAAATCCTGTGCCCTTTTCTAGTATTTCATGCTCTGTTTAGGTTCAGTAAGCATGCATTATTAGGATAGACCATCTTATACCCCATAGGGAGAACTAGTTTCTCTTAGGGTTACAGGCTTCTTATAGCTGATTACTCTGGAATATTTATCATTTCTCCCTTTCTGACTTAGAAGAGAAGCAAAATCCAGGTTCTCAAGCCATTTTTCAGGATCATAGTTTTTTTTTTTTTTTTTTTTTTAGAGCAGCCTGAAAAATTACTTATATTGACTCATTTGAGAGGGATGAGGCTGGGGTAAGAAGGACTGAATTATTTTGTTAGAATATAGCAGTCCATTGAAGACACTGGATTACAGGTGTTGGTAAATAGAAGCTCCTTTCAGCAGGAGAGAAGCAGGCTTTTTCTTCTCTTTTATTATGATTATTGTTATTATTATTGTGGTTCCCATGGAAACAGCCAGAGTGAGAGAACAAAAAAGTCAGAGAGGTTAGAATGATGAGACGGCTCCCATATGCTTAAAAAGACAGTGTGCGTGTGTGTGTGTGTGCCTGCACACACTTTAATCTCCAGCACACTGCTGGGTCATGGGAAATTGTGATGTTTATTCATGGCATTTGTTACAATTGGGCTCAACAAGGAGACAACCATCAGCTTTTAGCAATTAGGGATCCTTTGTAATGACAGCTCCATCCGATTAATAGCAGAGGGAGGGAAAGCAGAGATGGAGACATCCGGAATATGAGCCAGATGAGTGTCAGGGAAGATTTTATAACTCAAAGATGGAGTCACCGGCTCAGCTTTCCCTTCTCACTCTAATCAGGGAGGAATCACTCTCCATGCTTCCTGTTTAGTTTTAATGGGGCATGTTAACGGCAGATGCCTGGCAGACCTGAGAGTCCTTGAGATCTTCATCTTCTGCTATAGCTTTTGCTTCTCCCTGCCCTTCTGATTCTTTATCTAATTTGAGGGTTGGAGGAAAAGCCAGCCCAGGGTCCCTTCTCAGAATGGTCAAAGAGAACGCCAACATCTTGAACTGTAAAGAGAGTCACAGAAAGCTTCTCAAAGGACTGCTTCCATCTGCTCGCTCCACTGCACTCTGGAGGGAGCTGGCTGGGGACCTCCTCAGTATCATCTGCAGCTTTAATGTGCAGGAAACACTAGGCTTTAAGTGGTATCTCAACCATGAAAGGCATTGGAAAAAAAAGATTTAAAATCCTGAACTGTGAGCAACCTCATTGTAATTGTCATTTGAGCAGAGAACACATAAGACAAGAACCTAAAAGGGCTCCTGTGCCAAGGATGACTGGTTGACCACAGACCCAAGAGTGAACTTGGGTCTGGAAAGTGAAGGGCTACATTGCCCAGACATCTTTGCATTAGGTAGGGCCACGGGTCTATTTCTTACCCATGTGGTTTTTTAGTATGCCACGTCCAAGCTGACATGGTTAGGAATGAGTGTACTCCCCAGTCCTTCTTGCCCCTTTCCACCAGCTGTGTCAATAGTCAAGACTCTCTTAGAAGGCACATGTTTTAAAAATGGCAAGAACCCCATCAACCTGGGTCATTTAAGGAGTGCTTGGAGCAGAGCCTCACCCCAAGCCTACTGAACGATCAGGAACACCCATACTGTACTGTACCTGAGCAAAACTACTCTTCTTTTGTGTCAGCCACTGAAAGTTTTGAGTTTAGTTGCAGCACCTACTAACCCCTGGAGTAGTGCCACATCTCACTATATAGTGCAAGGAGGTGTGCTCCTATTTTCTATCTTATACCCATTTCCTGTGAGTCCCCTTAATTTGCTCTAGCTCATCTCTGAAAAACAGAACATGTGACAGATTTCTACTCACAGACCACTCTTGCAGCTTTCAATACCAGGCCAGGGACTTGGCTTCTCTAACTTTGCATGCTTTTTCTTTTTTTCTGAATGATTTTTTTTTCTTCTTGACCAGTGGCCTTTGATTGCAAGGATCAACTCAATTACACATTATCAGAGTAACAGAGTGTGTTGTAATTGGACCAGAATCAGTCTTGAAATGTCAAGGAAAGATTTATTTCCTGGTGCAACCTCTCTAGGTGCTAATTTTGCTATAGGCTGCTGGATAATGGTTCCCACTCACAATGGGTGAGAGTTCCTAATCAGAATACAGGGTTGTAATTGGGTTGAAGGGATTTTAAATCATTAAAGTTGCATTTAGAAAGGGGAATAGAAATAGAACCCCAAGATTGAATGACTCACTTAGTATTTAATGAGGGAGTCATGGAGTATTACTTATAATATTCTTTTAATGACCTTACAAGCAATGGAACATCCCCCTCCCTCTGGGGTCTGTTCACAAGGCACAATCCTGTATGCTAACATCCACCACTCTGGAGCAATTAATTACAGTGCCATCACGGAGCAATCAGACTCTACTTAGCCAGCAGAAACACTGATTTCTTTCCCCACTGTCTCCTTACTCTTCATCTTCCTGCCTTCCTTACTCTAGAGATTGCCGGGAAAGAAGTTGACATTTGCCAATCCATAAATCATCATGCAGTTTTTGGAAAACCAATGACAGCAACAGGGTTGCAAAGATTATCATGGTAGGATCTGGGGTGGTGGGACATCAGTAGTGGGACATGCCAACTTGGTCTATGTGTTTGAGAGGAGATTTCTGGATAAGAGTTTCTGATGCTTCCACCTGGGCTTGAATTTGTCAGTTTAACTGATATCGATAATTAATTTAGTGCCTTCATGATTAGATCTTCACATTACCTGGTAAAAACATGGCTATCACATTGGGAAGAGACCAAAGACCATAGAGAAAATGGAATAGACTTTGGAGTCACGCAGATCATGAGAACTCTGGCAGGCACTCTGTACCAGGCACAGAGGAAGCACAAAATAAATGGCAGCTTCCTTTAATATGGATGTGACCAAGGGGTTGCCAACCCCAGATCACTAAATACATTTCAGGTAGTGCAGCTTTAGCACTTATTTTGGAATTTTTCTCCAAGGAGCTCTACCAGACCAATGCCACCAGATATGGAATTCCTTAGAATCTAGGTTCTGGAAGGGCTGCTTGAGATATGTGTACATGTTCTTTCTGCAGCTTCAGATAGGATATGTGAATGTTGTATGTGTGCTGATTGCATCATTGCTAACGGCCCCTCTGACCAGAGACAGTTTGGAAACTATAGCCTGACACAACTGAGTGTGGCTGGAGTTAAAAGAGGCTACTGATACCAAGTCTCCCTCACATGGTAGATGCTTCACAAATACATGTGGTCATGCTGCACTAGTAGCCATGATGTTCCAGGAGCAAAAACACCTGTGGTTGTAAATTATCAGGTAATGCCACCTGTTCCATAGAGAAAGGACTTTTGTCTCTTCTAGTACTTAAAAAAATTCTGTGTGTTTCTTTTATGAAACTCCAGTTTTAACTCCTATGGTTTTGAGATAGCACTTGAGACATCATGATGAATTACTAGCACATTTATGGCCCCCCATAGATCAGGTCAACTAGAAAGGCATTCTATTTGAGAATGTGAATGATTGGAGTGTCTGGAAGACATTGGGGGATGAATGAGTGAATGGGTAATGCAGGTTTTTCTCTTAAAATATGTCAGGCATATATTTCACTTGGGTGCCTATGAATAGGACAATTCTCTATAAAGAGGTAAGAGAAAAAGGGAACTACCTTTGTCGAGCTCTTCTGCTGGCCAGAAAGTAAATTGGTCATTGTACAAAAATGAGCTGGTTTGTTATGCCCATTTTGGAGTTGAGCAAAACCTTACAGAGTGGTGTAGACTTAGTGAAAACCTACAATTGTCCTGCCAGTTCCACCTTTGCCCATTTTATGTGAGTTAAGATGTGTGATGAGTAGTTTGTTACAATATTTTGATATTGTTAATTCTCATTGAGACTATTAGAAATCTACCATGATTCTGAAAGTTTAAACAGCTAGATTAGTCTTAGCTAACTAAGACTAGATTAGTCTTAGATAATTTAAGTTTAGTAACCAAGAAAGCATCAGTAGTTATGTCAGTAGTTTACCAGAAATTAAAAATGATAATGTCCACTTCATACAAATCAAAGCCCAATCAATGTAACCTTGCAAATGAAATAACATGTTGTACTTTATGCGATTAGTCTTTCCCATTAAAAATTGTGCCTTATTAATAACATATTTAATAATGCCTTAAATGCAAATTTTCAAGACTCCTACAGAGAATCTTTTGTATAAAGATTCTTTTGTATTACAGCCATCTCCATTAATTTATCCACTCTGAAACTTCAAATGTCTATGCTTTTCTTTTTCAATGGGCCCCATCTGTGCATTATAACCTGGACTAATTTAAAATACCTTCACGGGCTGCAGTTGTTACTTTCCCAGATGCTGGAATGACTCAGCCTTATACTGCAGACCACACTCCTCAGGTGCTCACAGATGGGGACCATTTTCCAACTCAAGCCATTGCTTTGGCTTTGGCTTTTCAATCTTTCATTTCTATTCCATACAGGGCTTTAAGAAAAAAAAAAAAAAAAAAACCATGGCCCCAGTGGCAGACACAGACTCATAGAGTGCAAGATTTGGAGAACCTACTTCATCTTGGTGATAATTACATCAAAGGGGTACATCTCCACCTGGGGTTTAGGGCTGAGTGAGCAGAGTACCTGGATTTCAGCCTCATATGCCCCCTCTGCCAGGAGCCCTAGTGCAGGAATAACCTGTGCCATCCGTACAACCCTGCATGACCCTGCTCTTCCACAACCTCTGCTGTTTTGATGACAGCCAGAGCAATGTCTGAGGATCTGCAAAATATGCACAAGGACATTATGTTCATGTTGGATCAGGAACCATGGTTTTGTCTTCTTTATAAAAGCAGCAAGTCCTCAGTTGCTGGCGAGGAGCTGCTGTTATGTCCTTTTAACAGTCTGTCTCTTAGATATCATGGCTTAATTAACGAAGTTACTGAAAGCGTAATTGTGCAACATTGCAAAATCAAATTATAAAATAAAGATAAAGGGGAGAGAAGTCTGCTGACTACAGAATGGAGACTAGGGACTGTCTCTTGAGCCACCATTTGGATACAGGCTGATTGACAACTGAGCTTTAGAATAATAAAATTATATATTGTTCAGTTTGGAAGATATATTAGAGATCTCCTAATTCATGTCCCATTACAGAATCACAACACAAAGATTGAAAAACAGTGATTTAGTCTAATTTATAAATTTTAAAGTTAAGGACTGAAGTCCAAAGAGGTGATGTGACTTTTTCCAGGTAGTATTGATGGCAGAGCTGGTTCTGAAACTCAAGTTTCCTGACTCCTTCCCAGTACTTCTATATTCCTCCCATTACTAAATCCTGTCACACAAGGCACTTCTAAAATGAGAAATGAGTCTGAGTGTAAGAAACAAGAATAATTTTTCTCCTCATTCTCCTCTTCCTCCTCCTAATATTTTTTTATTTGGTAGCAAATGTAAGACTCAAAATTTCCCATTTTAACCACTTGTAAGTGTATAATTCAGTGATATTAATCAAAATCAACAATGTTATGCTTTCATCACCATCAATTACCAAAACTTTTTCATCACCCAAAACAGAAACCCTGCACCTGCTATGCATTAACAGCTCATTCCCCCCACCCCCCACCCCAGGCAACCTCTAATCTACTTTCTTTCTCCATGAATTTGAATATTCTTGGTACTTCATGTATGTAGAATTATACGATATTTGTCCCTTTGTGTCTATCTTATTTCATTCAACATGATATCATCAAGGCTCATCCATGTTGTAGCATGTATCGGAATCTCATTCCTTTTTACAGCTAAGTAATATGCTATTGTATATATATACTGCATAATGGTTATCCATCCATCTGTTGATGCTTCCACCTTTTGTAACTGTGAAAAACAGAGTCATGAGCATTGGTGTATGAATGTCTGTTTGAGTCCCTTTTATCAATTATTTTGTGTTTATACCTAGGAAGAAATGAGATACCCTGAGACCTTGATACTTTCAGTATAAAATAGGCTAAGCATTCCATGCTATCCATGATGTGCCCTATGGAGAGAAAGTCAGATGCTTTCTTATATAAAAGATGGTAGTAATATCAGCCAGCACTGCATTTACCTCTCTGCAGTCTCATAATGCACATTGAGACATTGATTCTCACCTTCCAGTCTAGCTGTGCCTCTTTAAAAGCCAGTGCCTCAAATCACCACCCCTTTCCTTCCATTTTACCACCCTCAACTATTCCAGTTTGTACTCACCTTCACTTATGCCACTTCTGAGCCACTGGACTAAAATGATAAATAAACATTCTCATATAGAGTACAATCCCAAATTAAAATATATATATATATATATCTGGGACAGCATTATAGGCATTTAAAAAAAATTATCTAATTTTGTTTTCACATTTACAATGAATTGAAAGAAGTTTTCCAAGTGAAAGCCTTCTGATTGACAAACATGTCCATTTGCATCATCTCTATCACTGTTTGGAGTAATCTATGGGTCAAAAGAGAGTTTATTTAGTACCTTCCTCCAATATTGATAGGCACCATTGATAAAATATGCACTTGGAGTTGTTCCTCCAGATTAAGGATTGATTTGGAAGATGGTTAGCCAGCACCCTCCAGGAGCCAGCCACGGGCAGGCATATAATCAAATCAGGAGAATACATAGGCTCAAATAGTATAGCAGATTCAGTTTGTTTTATGCAAGTCCCCTTTGAAGTTCACCAACTAGCACATGCTTCTGTGAGTTTGACATACACAATATAGAATTGGGAAGGAAGTGATTTCTGTTAAATTCTTATGAATCTGTCATCACATTTCCTTTTGCCTAATCCATACCTGCACAAACTTCTTTGAATTGTCCCATTCAACGAAGTACTACTTTTTAAAGCAAGCTCTTATCAGCTTTTCCTTCTTTGGTATAGCTTAATTCTCTTCTTTCTGAAGGAATCCCCTTGTTTCTTTTCCCTGAATATTCTGTGTCAACATCCCACCCCCTCACCTACATATACAGAGACTGAGCAGTGTTTAGACATGCAAGGTGGGGCTATCAGCTGTGATTTAATGAAGAGTATCACTGTCAAGTTTTACAAAGTGATATTTCCTCAGACAGTGAAAGAAGAATTCTTTAAAGAAACTACAGAGAGAAATTTGACAGCTTTTTCCATCCAGTTATCAAAGCATTTTCAGTTCAAAGCAGGTAAAACAATAATGTAATTTTAGCACTGAATGCTCATTTGTATCTGAGTGTTTCAATAAATAAAATTGTGGGGGGACATGAAAGCAGACCTGTTGTCTCCAATCCACTAAATTTAATATCCAGGGTATTGACTGACAGCTTTTTATCACTATAATTAGTATGGATTGTTCCTGAAGCCATTGATCAGTCTTCACTACCTCTATGGACTTCAGTTGCTGTTTTCCTTTCTTGCCCTCCCTACCTTTTATTTTAATATTGATCTTGGCAGTCCCATCCCACCGCAGGGAAGCTGTTCACTTAGACAAAAGGAACAACAGGCTAGTAGGAGATGGCTGAATGGCAGCCATTCCTAGTTGTGTTCCTCTGTTGACCTCATCACTCTGCTTCTTCCAATGGGACTTTTCTGACCTGGTTCCACAGTCCCAGTGACCTTCATCTCCTCAATAATTTAACCATCTGCATCATTCCCCAGTTGTAGAAGCTACATGAAGACAAGGCACGGAGTCAATAATCATAATTATTTGGTGAATAAATGAATGTCCTTTCTTTAACATGACCAAATTAAATAAAGGATACCACCTTGTGTTTGGATAGACAGATAAACTCAGCCCTGCATATGGGTGTTTGAGTGTGCATGTCCATGCATGGAACCTGTTCTATAAGGCAGGCCAGAAATCTAAGAGCTTCTTATTTCTTGTTTCTTAGCAGGTCCTTCCAATTTGGCATCTTAATTATTTTGCTCCATCCTCTTCTCTCTTTCTCCACTACTATGGTAATCTTGTTGTAGCCATCATTCTCTCTTGCCTTAACTGTAATGATGATTTCCTAGCTCATCTCTGCCTCCAGTTCTGTCTTGCTTATCAGCAACTTCCATACTTGAATTCATTATCCTCACAGATGACAGATAGATTTATGTAAAGGACAAAATCTTAGCATGCCCCATCATATTTAAAGTCCAAGCTTCTTGGCATGGCACAACAAGCCTTCTGTACCCTACCTACTTCTCCAGATCTATTTCTCACCCCCCCCCCCCGTTTGGTACTTCACACTTTAGTACCTCGTTCACCTTCTTTTTATACCTCATGTTGTTAGCTTTGTCTGTAGTAGCCTTTCCATCCTTTCTATCATTGACTGCCTTTTCTCATCCCTCAGGAATGAGCTCAGATGTCCTATCTTTCTGGAAACATTGTTTTCAGCCTTGGAGTACCCTAAGAATATCTTCCTTCTTTCTCCAAGATTTCACCAGGGCAGGCATAAATTGTCTTTTTTATGTATCTCTCACACTAGAGTCAAACAGGATATGTACATGATGACAGCAATAGCTGTTCAGTATATCTATACCAAGACCAAGAGCCTGGTAGGGTCTCACTCATTATCAGGATGGGGAGAAGAGATGGGAATTTATTCCTGCTGCAGTGGACATAGCAGGTATTTTTTCCAACCTAAAGAATCCAGGCATCACACATGGATTAGGTTGTGTCTCAGTTTTCCAAGGCTGCTGTAACAAATAGCTGAAACAATGGGAATTTATTATCTCCTGGTTTGGGTGGCTAGAAGTCCAACTTCAAGTTATTTCTCAGGACTCTGTAGCATTCTGGCAATCTGCAGTGACAGAGATATCACTCTCTCTCCTTTTGATGGCTCTTCTGGTTTCTGCTGGCTTCTGGCTTCTGATTTCTATTAAGTGTCCAGTTTCCTATGCTTACAAGGACTCCAGTAGTATGGATTAAGGCCAGCTCTGATTCTATTTGGATTCATCTAAATGGGAATTTTGAAGATCCTGTTCACAAGTGAGTCTACATCTTAACTAACAATAACATCTTCAAAGGTCCTATTTACACATGGGTTCCCCCCCACAGGCCTGGGGTTTAGGGCTTGTTTTGTATCCCCCATAGAGACATGTGGATAATGGAAAAGTCTCACATTATTTTCTCATTGTTCTTCCTAAATGGAACTCTACTATATCCCACTCTGTAGTAAAGATAACCCCATCAGCATAACTTTCCTGAAGGACATTTCCAAGGGGAGAGCAAATGTTTTGCTTTTTATACAGGTGTCCCTAAGAGCCCACTCTGACTGCCATGGCTCCCTTTCATTAGAGCAGGCAATCTGCTACTCCCCAATCCCTAGACATCCCTGGTCCAGCAGCCCACCAACCCAGTTACAGGTGCTCGCACACATCATGTACCTCGTGCAGAACAGTTCTCATTTCTAACTGAGCACACAGAGCCAGAATGGACTGTAAAGGCCACACATTCCTTAGGACTCCAGGGACATTCTGGCATATACAATGCAAATTGGCCCCATAGAAAAGCAAACCTGTGCCAGAGCTGGCCTTCATTTCATCATATTTTTCCCATTGTGGAACATCAGCAGCAGATGTTTCCGGAGGTGACCCTTAGATGCACAGAGACAAATGCAGTGCCTCCTTATCACTCATCCTCTATCCATACTGACCTGAGACAGATTTGACAGACTGATACCCATTGACATATCTCCCCTGCCAAATTGGAATCAGGTCCTTCTACCATCTTTGGGGTCCTCTGCAGCTCCAAGTAAAATTTATAGAAGACATGTGATTCTTAACTTCACAACCAACTTTCCCTTTGCTACTATGCTGGCACATCTAATCCTAAGATTTTTGTGGCTGCAGAGTGTAGAACTACAAATACAATCATGAGCTTAGGAGCTTGGAAATTAACAGATATGCATAAATGGCTTTCCAAGTTCGTAGAGGTTGCCTGGTTGAAGTATGTTAAAGCAAAATTTTAAGTGATCTTTAAATTATTTTGTTATATATGTTCTAATTCCATTGCATATGGCTGAGAGGAGGCCAAAAATTAAGGACGTACCCTGCTATCTTTGCTTGACATTTTGGTGATTTCTTCACATGTATACTTTAGCTTAAAAGGAATGGCAGTTCTCATATTTTGCTTTGCAGGTCATGTCTCAGCTATACCAATAGCTGACTTTGAATTTAGGTAAAACATGTCATCTCCCTGAGACGCCATTCCCTCACCTCTAAATTAGTTTTAGGGATGGTGTGAGGATTAAATGAACCAGTTTAGTTCAGTGCATGTCTGTGGCAATGTGTCAACAGAGATTAGTTTCCCTTCCCTTGGAGTCCCTTCATATGGCCTTCTCACTGGCTGATTCTAACTTCACAGAATGTTTGAACTTAAAATAACCTATGTAGAGTATAATTCCACTTTATGCCCTACATATACACATGCATGTATATGTATGTTTTTTAAGAATGTGCATGAGCAAATGCACCAAAATATTTATAATAAAAATATTTACATTTCTGAGTGGAGAAATTATGGAGTAATAGTTCTTTTTTCCATCCTTGCTTACCTGTCTCTTTTTTTCTTTCTTTGTTTCTTTCATTTTTTTCCCATTCTCTTTTTTTCTTTCTCCCCCACTTTCTTTTGTCTTGACTTCCTTCTTTCCTGCCTTCTTGTTTATCTGTTTTTCCTGTAATGAACATATTTAACAAATAGTAAATGATATAAAATATTCTAGCTCTTGAAAAATTTATTTCATGGAAGCCAAATGAAGAGTTCACCTTGAATTCAAACAAGGAAGACTTGCTGTGTTCTGTTAGGCTGTGTCCCTCTTCCCTCTTGCCACAAGAAATCCCCAAATTGGGCAAACTCTTAGGCTGAGCCCAAATCTGGTCACCTTCCTTCCAATGAATAGAAGGATCCATCAGAGGCTCTGATAGAACAAAGCTAAAGGGAGCATGGTTTGGAACCAGAGATCTGAATAGAGCTTAATATGTAATGCAGTTTCTTGAACCAGCCTCCCACTTAGTAAGAATGAATGGCAACTTGGGACATGGAGCCCTCCCAAGGGTGTAGGGTGCTGGTAAGTTCAGAATAAATAAATGTGTCTGCTTATTAACTTAATGTTCACAGAAACTCATTTGTATTAGTGCAGAAAAGGGAGCTATTAAAAATCTATTATGGATAAAACCATTAGAGAAATATGAGAAAAGAAATCAAAAGGAAAAGCCAAAGGGACAAAGTAACAAGGGGAACATTAGGAGGTAGAGAGAGAAAGAAGAGGCAGAAGAAAGGGAATAGTTAGAGGACCATGTTAAGAAAGAAAAGTGGTAAGAGAAAAAATGGAAAGAGACAAGGGATTCTGCAGAGAAACCTTTTTACTAAGTTTCTAGGGACATTATAAAATTTGGGTACTGCATCAGCCTGACCACATGGCTAATTGCCTTTAATTATCATTAGTTGACTCCTCCAAGCCAGGGGTTACTGGCGGTTTTCTTTGGTTGGGTGGGCTGATTCTGCAGGCTTCTCTCTTCACACAGCCATGATGGTCTGTCCACCCAGGGCTGAGCTAATTGCTTCGTGTTGGGGTCACTGGCTTAGGGCCCATCTCCTCCCTACCCATCTTTTCCTTTTGAACCTAAAGATTTTATTGAGACCTATGAAGAGGTGACATTCTAGGTGGCACAAGTGCATCCTCTTAAGTGGAGTTAGGAACAGAGTACCTTGTAAATTGCTGCACTAATTCACAAAGTTCCTGCTGTAAACCCAGTCCATGCTAGCCAAGGAAATCTGGAAATTGGAGGAAACTTGAGGGTGATCTGGGGAGCATGTGCTCATGGCTAATAGGATCGATTATGGGCTGTAGTAAGTCAGTGAAATAGTGAGTTTCAATTATACATTCCGTGAAACTGAAATAATTGCCATTATCCCATATAATTTTTGCTTCACATTTTCACTTGAACGTCTACAGCTGATAATTAGTTTGAACATTGAGTTATAAATAAACATGCTTATATTCCAGAAATGAAGAGGGATAGGAGATTGATAGCAGACACTCCTCCTTCTCTTCTCGCCCTCTTTTTCCTCTGCCCTTTGTTTGATATTTCAACTTAGTTTATCGACGGTGGTAGCCTTTGAGGAGCCTGTCTAAAGGGGGGCCTGATCAGAAGTAATGAGGCAACTGGGCTTTATCCAGAGAAGTGACAGGATCATCAGTGCTGGAGAGATTTCAGCCATCTGGATAAAAAGGGTCAAACTCTCCACTGGCAGCAATTAAGCAGCTCCGTGTGGAGAGGTCACGTGTCCATTCCAAGGCACTGCCAAGAAAAGGAGATTAGTAAACAAAGAGTCCCCACCAGAAGGTGTACAGGCTGGCCTCTGCCATTTGGGAGCTTCCTTCCGTTCCAGTGTCCCATCTGCCTGTGTCCACAGACCATTTATATTCTGGCTGCAGGGAGTTTGAGCAAACTCAGGTAGAGCTGAATGCGTTCCCAGTGTTGAAATTCCAGAGCCTAATGGATCATGATTATAAATCTCAGGCATCCATCACATCCCTTCCCAAATATGTTTACAGTGCTGTGATTTTCGATTTCATACCATTGCTCCATAGGCTGGATGGTATGGTATAGGTGAGGGGCAATGCTTAATTCTTGGATGTTGATTGTAATAGCTATTTAAATCCATATTACACGTAGTTGGGGAACATGCGCCAATTTCACATAAAACAAAATTAAGGTTTTTAGAAAATTTGTAACATCTTGAGTATCTCCTGTGCTCAGCAATGTGCCAATGTTCCATCAAAAGATCTATACTTTTGCAAAAGGAATTAAATACAGCCTTCTCTGCCAGTTTTTTAAGATTTATCTTTTATGTATTTCTGCCCCCTTCACTGTTTGCGCTTGCTGTTTGCCCTGTTTGTTGTGTGCTCTCTTGTATCTGCTCGTCTTCTTTTTAGGAGGCACCAGCAACCGAACCCGGGACCTCCCATGTGGGAGGGAGGCGCCCAATTGCTTGAGCCACATCCACTCCCTGCTTGTTGGGTCTCTCATTGTGTTTCCCTGTGGTGTCTCTTCATTGCATCATCTCATTGCATCATCTTGTTGTGTCAGCTTGCTGTGCCAGCCTTTGCATGAGCTCGCTGTCTTGCTCATCTTCTTTAGGAAGCACTGAGAACCGAACCCAGGACCTCCCATGTGGTAAGTGGGTACCCAACTCCTTGAGCCACATCTGCTTCCCTGCCACAATTTTTGACAGAAGCAATCTATGATGTGTTCTCATTGTGCCTCATTTTTAGACTTTTCATGACTTATCACTCCCCTAGTTTTCTTTTGTCCTACTTAACTGGGCTTCTTTGGTCATCGTTGCTGACTTTTCCTCCCTGTTCCATCTTGAATATTGGGGTGTGGAAAGACTCTGTCTTGAAACTTCTGCTTTACCCTCTCTGCACACACTCAGAATCTCTTCCCTACATTTGCACCTTTGCCCCTACCTGTCTAATGAGCTCCAGACTTAGAGCAACAACTATTTGATGCACAGTTCCATGCAAATGTATAAGGACATTGCTAACTCTGCATTCAAGGGCAATTCTAACAGCTATTGTGTATACCTGTCTAAAACAGAATTATTTATTTTTCTCTCAAATCCTGTTAATCAAGTCTACCCATTTCAGTAAAGGACACTACCTTCAATCTAGTTGCTCAGGAAAAAATACTGCAGGAGTGAAACTTTATTCTTTTTCCATCATCTGCTTACCTCACACCCACTATCCCTAGCTTTCCAATTTATTAATAAGCCCATCTGAGTGCATTTCCAAAATACATCTACAATCCATACTTTGATCTTTATCTCCCATCAAATATTTCCCCAGCTTCCTGAGCTTCCTAAGAGGACTCCCTGCTTCCTTGACCTTTCCTTTAGCCTCTGTTTTCCACCAAAAAAAAGTCAAAGACATCTTTTTAAATCATAAATCAGATCATATTGCTTCTCTACCTTAAACCTTTCCATCCAAACCCTTCACTTAAAATCTATCTCCTGGGAAGCGGATGTGGCTCAAGTGATTGGGCTCCCGTCTACCATATAGGAGGTCTGGGGTTTAATTCCCAGGGCCTCCTGGTGAAAAGCAAGCTGGCCCATGTGGAGTGCAGCAGTGCTGACTCACATGGATAGCTGGTCCAGCAAGATGACACAACAAAAAGAGACACAGAAGAGAGCCAATGAGAGATACAGCAGATTGGTGAGCTGAGGTGGTACAAGAGATTGAGCAGCCTCTCTCCACTCTGGAAGGTCCCGGGGTCGGTTCCTGGTGCTGCCTAAAGAGAAGACAAGCAGACACGGAAGAACACACAGAAAGCAGACAGCGACCCCAAAACATTGGGGGGGGGGTGATAAATAAATAAATAGAAATCTTTCTCCTTATCAAGGTGTTCAAGACATACAAGAGCTGGCCCTTATCTTCCTCTCTCATCTCTGGTTTGGCCCAGCCACACTGGCCTTCTCTCCCCTCTTGGACTGTATCAAATTCTGTCCTCCTTCAGCACATCTGCATAGTTTTTCCATCTGCCAGGAAGAACTGTCCCCACATCTTCACTGACTGGTCCCCGCTCATCCTCTAAGCCTCAGGTGAAACATCACCTCCACAAAATTCACTGACTTAAGTACAAAGCACTCCCTACTCTCTACTCAGTTCTCTTATCTCTTCTAGCCCATTTCCCCGTGTGTTGTTTTCAGAGTGCTAAATGCACTCTCTCCTCCAGCTAGCATATAGGTTCCAGAAGAAGACAAACCTTGTCTTTTGCATGCCTGCAAAAGTGCCTGCCACAAGTGCAGTGTTCGATAAGTATTTGCTGAATAAGCAAATGAATAATTTCGGTGTTCCTAGCACTGACAGACTTAGGAAATAATATCCTCGTCAAGGTTTCTACATGCCTGTCAAGGACAATTATCTCTCTGGAGAGCTGAATTGTCAGCATATGGATGAAGCATGATGGCATGGACTGTAAGTTTGCATTAAGAATATTCCTGATAGCACACGTGCCCTGTGGCATGGGGTAACTGCCTTTTCCATTTATGGCTGAATGCATCCATGCAAATGTTTTGAACCATGTTTGAGTTCGGTTGAAATTTTGTCACAAGCAGTAATTTAAGGAAGTATGGATTTTGTATTTCCAAATTACACTAAAATATATTGTAACTTCTAGATATACTTTCAAGTTTTAGATGAATAATTGTAGTGTTGTTTCTCTAACTTTTACACTCCCAACTTCTTTTCCTGAAATATTTTAGAGAAAAGTTCAGAGGTTGATTTCTCACTTTCTGTTATAAGAGAAGTAAAACTATGACCCAAAGTTTATTTAGTTTGAAATAGACTAAACTAGTTTCTTGACAGCAATGCTCATGACAGGAAGAACCAAAGATTTGTTTTTACGTATTTTAAGTCTTTGATCTCTTGACTTTTTTCCCCTCTCCTTCCTATCTCATTTGTTGGAGAAGATTTTGGGGGGAAAAAAAAGGATAAAAAACCTTCAAACCTAAAATTCTTTAAGGCAGAGTAAGTGAACAGGGAAACACATCCTCATAAGCGCATTTTAATTACTGTCAGTTTTAATACAGTCCAGCAATTTGAACACTGGGTAAATACCGAGAAAAAATGAGTTTTAATTCTAAATTCCAATGCTGTATTCTTCTGCTGTCCTAAGCAAGTCACCACCCCTCAGGGTCGCAGAGTCCATGTGTAAAATTGGAAGTGTTTTAGGAAGATCTGTCAAAGTCTGATGAATTGACCTGGAAAAAATTGTAGATGCCTCAAGCATCAAAGTCAACGACAAAGAAATAAAAAGCACTAGGCTTTAGTTTATTCCACCAAATGCCATCCTTATATGAATTTTTCAATAGGTGAGATAGAGCACATTTCTTCCAACCAGCCTACCCCACCTGGGCAGGGTGCTCTGCCTCCCAAGTCATGAGTAGGAAAAAGGATTCTTTAGTGCAAGTATACGTTTGTTGGCAAGGCTGTCAGTGATTTCGTGAGGCAGAAGGAAGTCAGTTTGATTCTAACATAGGTGTTTTGGCAAAGAGAGGGGAAAATTTTGCTTTCCACAACAGAGGCTAGAAATGATTCAGACTGCAAGGAGCTGCCATACCATGTAACAAAAGGTCATTTTTCCTTCCTCAATGGTAAGGAATGAAGGCCAAGCCTTTTCTCCCCTGCCCCTCTTTCTCATCACGCAATGCATAGCTGTCTTTATGTGGGCAAGCTGAGACCGTGTTATGCAGATTGGTGCATCTTAAACAGACCACAGTTGATTCAGACTTGCATCACTTGCCCTGTCCACTATAAGGCATTGAATGGTAAATGAAAGAAACTAGTGTCACTTAACATTTAGCCTCGATACACAACTTGAAAGGCAAGTTGCACAGAGGGTGCAGCTAACCTATTAGGGAAAAAAAAAAACACAAAAGAAGAAAGGGAGAAAAAAGAAGAAAGGCATGTTCAGAAACCATTCACTTAGTAAATAATGGACTTCTTAGAAAATCCCCTTGAGTTTCTCTGAATTGATAGAAAATGATGTTTCAATCTTGGTATGGGGCATGGATGACGGAGTCAACAGCAAGGAAACCAGACTCCCACTGCAGTACAGCTAAGTACTGTGTGGGCAAAACTGAACCAGCCCATGGGGCATCCATCCATTAGAGAAGATGCCCTATTCTCTAATCATAAAGTCCCAGAGTCTCAGAGGACAAGAATTGATTGTAAGTGCATATATTGACCTAAAAAAAAAAAAAAAAACGAAGAAATTGCTGGGCCTGGGAAACCAATTCTCGTCCACATAGCACACATTAAGTGATGACAGTCCCCCAGTTTAGGGAAAGGTCTTGTTAATCAAATGAATGCCTGGGTTAGTTTGGAATGAAAACAATAGCAACTCTGCTTTCTTATTTTAAAGATTACAGGGATAATCTTCCTGAGTCACAGTTGGGGAAACAGCCAAAAGGGGCCTTGTTACCTCCAGAAAAGCCTTGGAAGGCACTTGAGTTCCTGCTGAACTCATCGGAGCATCTTTATTTTTCAGACAGATGGAGAGCTACCCCTCCCATCACCCTCTCCTGGCTATTATCTATATTATTATATTATAGTGCCTATCCCTCTAAGTATACTTTTGTATACATTATGTATATAAACTGATTGTCTTTACCGAAATACCTGGATAAGAGTAAACTCTCTTCTTGCTGTGTGCTAGGTAGAAGCAGTCTGTTCCCTGCTTCAGTGAGGTGCTCCACCTGGGTGGTTGATAAGAAATTCAAACAGGGACTTGCTTTTTAAATAACTGTGGAATCATAACCACGATCGTAATAAATGCCTCTGTGATTTGCATTTAAATAGTATTTTCATCCACAGATCACAAAGAGACAAGCTATCTTAACTCAACATCATGCCCTGCACACTCTCCTTCTGAAAGACAGCCAGTGTCAAACATGTGCGCATTCTCCCTCTGTGTCCCATTCGGATTTGTTTACCCAACTGATCTAAACAAGTGTTGACTTGCATCAGGACGGGAGCCCCAGAGAGCTCCAAGGCAAACTGAATTCTCTGCCACCTTCCATGTGCCCCACCACCACGCAGCCCAGTGAGCACCCATGGCAGAGGCTCTGTCGCTGGCAGTGATGTAAGAGCAGAAACCACGGGGCGTCTTCCCAACTCCCAGACGGCGCTCGCAGTGCCAGGCACTTACGAAAATCATCTCTTGGGTTGTCAATGAAGCCAATCTGATCTGGAAGTGATTGAGAGGCAGTAAATATAACTCCCCACAAAGTCACTTTAATAGTCACTCTCCAGATAAAATTGCACTATAAAAAGATGCCATGGCCTCCTCTGGGCTTGTCTTCTGTTGTTGGCTCATGGGGAGGACTGAAGACTGGAGAGTCAGGAAAGGTCCATGGCTCCTGGCTGCCACCGCCTCAGCTGAAGCAGCCATCACACAGGATTTCAGCACCACTGATGACAGTCCATCCTGATTACCCAATTTATCCACTGCTGTGGCCTTTCTCACAAGCCTCAAATCTTTTCATGTCATTCTTCCTCATCTTTTGTCAAGACTTTTTTTTTTTTTTTTCGTATTGTACAGTTGAACTTATTTCATCATCAACACATTTTTCTGTGTCCCATGGATTCTTTAAAAGGCATCCTTTGAAGATGTGTTTCTATTCAGACACAAGCTTTTGTTTAAAAAAAGAAAAGAGGTGCAAATATGGAATGTTATTGAAAAGGTCTTATCTTGCTTCAGACATTACAACTAAAGATGTGTTTAAAATAAAGAGCAAGCATTGTACAAGGAGTGTGTCAAGGCAGTTGGCTTCCTGTAGTGAGAGCCGGGTCATGGTTTGAAGGCATTTCTGCCCCTGCAAAAGCCTTTTCATTTATCAGGTCCCTGATAAATGATAAATTCCCCATTGGTAAATGTCCCCTCCTGAACCGCCACTAGAAGACACTGCAGGGCGTTCTGTTGCCTGGCTTCTTCTGATTACCATAATTAAACCACTTTCAATGAGGTAAGCTGTTCAAAGCCTTTTTTCCAAAGATAATTTTGTCCAAAAATAATTATATCACCATCATAAAAAGTGCACTCTCTCCGACTCCCTGACACCTTCCTTCTCTCACTGCCCTCGTTTTCCCAAGCCACTGACCATCTGTACTGCGTTTGCAAGTAACACATTCACAATCCTCCCGTGGTGACAAGGGTGATGAGATCCATATTTACTCCTTAATCCCTAAACTAGAAGAGTAGATGGTTTCAGAGGAAAAGGATCTTGAAGAACATCTGCTTTAACCATTTTTAGATGATGATACCTGGGCCCAGAAAGGTGGTCTGCCCAGCTCAAGGTCATGCAGAAATTAGTGGCAGATCCCTAAGTGAAAATGGTTCAGTGATGGGGTTCTGAATGCCTTTTGGCAAAAAGCTGATCCCACCAAGTGCACAGTGGACTTATTACCTCCAGTTCATTGAACCTTGAGTTATATTGTCTAGCAGTTAAAAGCAAGGCTAGGCATGAGTCACATTTTTCTGCCAGGAACACACGCACCTCCAGAAGGCATTTCTGAAAGACAAGGAAGACTCTTTTTTGGTACGTGTAGACCCAACCACTGGTCTGGATGTGGTTACAGTCCACCATAGTCAGAAACCTTGCCAAAAAAATCATCTGTTATTATGTGGGCTAGCTTTGGAAATTAACAATGGAACCAGGTCTGTTGAAGGCTCCATGACTTAGTGTTTCTGTGACCACTTACCCTTGTTGTTCCAATGTTTGCTTAATTTACAAAATGATGATGTCAGCATTCCTCTCCCTTCATTGATTACCACTCAAACCTTTTAGGAGTCAGCACTGAAATGTAGATAACTCCAAATGCTGCACAGCAGAGATGCATGAAATCCCCTCCACCATCACAACTGGAGCTAGTCTTCATTTGGACAGTGTGCACAAAAACAAGCAAGCAAAAATGCCTTTACACATGCCAATCCTCCTTCCTGTAATGCTTTCCCCACCTTCATCATTGTGTCCCTCCTACAGCTTCTTCAAAATTCATCTCATGTGTGGTCTCCTCTAGGACCCTCTCTTGAGTGTTGTCCTTCCTTCCCCAACCTGAAAAAGGTGCTTGGACCAGGCAGGAACCACTTTCAGTATATCAATAGACAGCAATGGTTACACTGGTGATGAGAGGGCTGTGAAGCCAACCAGCGAAAGGTGAGACAATCCAGAGTATAACAATAACTGATGATACCACCTCCATATCTCTACGTACAACCCCTGGGGACAGTCTGAGCACAGGGGCCAGATCCAGCCAGCAGGAGCTGGAGTAATGGAGGGAGGGCTAGAGGCCCCTGGGAGACACAGCCACTGCCATAGATACCTCCCAAAGCAGAAAGAGGATCAGGTGATACCTTCTATTGAACAAGCCTACTCTGAAACCAAGGGCATGGGAGCCCTGGAAATGCAGGAATTTGAGTTCTCTGAGATGGAGAGCAGGTAGCAGAAGGTCAGGAAATACACTGATGAGAACATTATGTCTGACTGTGGAATCTCCTCTGGATTCCCTGCACTCTCTGCCCTCAACAGTAGTTGCCATATTGTGTTGTCATTGCCATTAGGGGTTATCCCAACCCCAGGATTGTTCCTTTCACAATGCCTGGCACATAGAAGTGCTGAATGGATAAACACACATGTTTGGGAAATTATGATATGCTTTGGAAACCCCAGTCATTGTTATTAACATAAAGCCAAAAGCATAAACTCTGCTGAGGATGGCTAAGGTATAGACCTTTATTCACCCCAGACAGATAGCCCAATCCTTTTCCTTGGTCCATCCTCATTAATAAAATTGAAAATGAAGAGTAGTGCAATCAATTAAAGTAATGTGAATGATTGAACTGCAGGTTTGAGGAAGAAAGACAGTTCTGTGGGAAAGCCAAGTAAAAGTAGGGGGAGAGGAAAATGTCCAACAAGGAAAATACAGAAATTCAGTAATATTTTTCTAAAGAAGTAGAACTATTTATCCACATCAGTGAACTAAGTCAAGACCAAGAGTATCTCCCCACTTCCTCTACCAAAGTCACAGAAGTCTAAAGTTCCTGGGTGACTCACATTTATTTCTAATTCTTCATTAGAACATTTCTATTAGAGCTTAAGAGTTTTCTTTTTAAATTGTTTCTTAGTATTGCAGCAATATTCTACCAGGCTAGTAAACATTCTAGCAATTCAAATGGTATTCAATCTTCCTACATAAAGACAAAAAAGCATATTTGCCAAGCTCTCCATAAAAACAGAGATCATCAATTTTGTTGTTTCTGTTGTTAAATGATACCAAACAGTTTAAAGAGGTACATCTGCCTTCAGATTGGGAACTTAGGTTTGAATCCTTCTCTTAAAAATAATCCCTCTTTGAAAGGAGGACTATGATTTGGCAAACGGCTTTGAAATATCCTGATCCATAAGCATTCCCATTATTAGTGCAACTGATGCTGAAGAAACAGACCTACTAGGCCCTCTGATTTTTCCCAGGAAACACACACACATACACACAACACACACCAAAGGCTTTGTCATAATCTACTTCAACAATATAATGCAATTAATAAAACAATGAAATAGCCTCACTGTCCACACCCTCCGTCCACTTTACACTGTTTTATTTTTCTCTATTGCATTTATTAACATCCGATGTGTTTGTTTAGTTTGTATGTTGTTGTTGCCATTGTTTGTGTCCCAGTAGGATATAAACTCCATGAGAACAGGGGTTTTGTGAGTGTGTGTGTGTGCACTTTAATTCACTGCTCTATTCTTGAGTCTAAGAGCAGGCACACAGTGGGGGCTCAATAATTGTGCATTGTACCGAATAATGAATGAGTGAGTGTATAATAATAAGCTTTCCAGGCACCTGTCCTCCTTCAGGGCAAAACAGTATCTTCCTAGTTTCTTGCCTGCCCCCACATTGCCAAGTACCTAATAAAAAACAAAAGAAGAACTTGAGCTGCTTTGGAACCAATAACTTTGGACTCTCTTGAATTAAATCAGTCTTGTCACTCCCATCTGCCTGCCTCCATGTCATCGTAGATTAATTACAACACAATATAAAACACATTTATATAACATCTTCAAAAATAGTCTCAGGGTCCTTTACAGTCTTAAAATCTAATTAAATTGTAGCATCTTACATGAATTTCTTTAGTTTAAATGCATAAACTGAACAATTAGACCCTTTTTAGTCTCCCTATTTTAAAACGAAAAGACCAGCTAATTCCAGCTTCCCTGAGTATTTATTAATTACCAGTGGCTCAAATCAATGCACAGAGCTTGTCTAGAAAGGCTTTTTTCCTCTTTGGGTGAATGGCTGGAAATGCAATATATGGTATCAACAATGTGTGTGTGAGTTGTGCTTAGATTAAGGCTGAGTAATGTCTGGGACTTGCTATTGAAACCACCCTGTGAACCTGATGGAGAATGGAGTTTGATTCTGCAAGGTAGACAGAGCAAGGGAGAGATGTTTTAATGACAATTACAAACCACATGAATGGCAGAGAAGAGAGAGACTCCCTAGAACACAGGCTTCCTACACAAGGATAGCTCCTTGCAGGTTTGGCGAAAGGCCATGTGCTCTTATTTCTCCATGGGAAAACTGCAGTCCTGAGGCTCTGTGGGGCGGGAGCCAAGAATAGATGGGAGTCCGCCACTGGAAAGAATGATGAAGTGGCCCTTTAAATATAAATCTCTGGAGCCCCAAACCCTGTGAATGTTCCCTTAAGTATTCAAATGAGATTGCAGCATCAGATTGGTATGCATTAGGCTGGTTTCAATGAAAATTAACATGTAATTGCTTCAAATGAAGTAAGTGAGGAGGTAATCTGTTCTTAAATTGGATTCCCAGGATTTTGTGGTACCATAATGCAGCTGTGAAATGAAATATATTTTAAGGATGATGTCCTCAAGGGGGTGAAGGAGCTGGGAGGAGGAGAGGGATGGAGTTAGTATATAGTAGAAACTCTTCTCCCCCAACCAGCCTGCCTCATTCTTTCTCAGTCTCATTCTCCATCTGCCAATGGGTGCAAAGATCCTCTTCCAACTATGGGTGGCTCCATTCTCTGCTACCTAAATGGACACAGTTTCCCCCACAGGCATGAGTTAGTCCTCCTCACCCTCTTACAATGTCTGGAACTGATTCTGGGAGCTGAATACTCCCTGCAGTGGTAGCTCAGTGGTCTTCCCTCAAAGCTGGATTTTCGGGAGAAAGTGCTTATTCAACATATGGATGAGACCATCCATTACTGGAGGGCTGGTCATATGGTCGAAAGGTCACTGTGCAGTAGTAGGAATCACTGTTCCCTTTACTCATGGTACTGGAAAATGGGACACGCATGCTTGACCTCATGACTGACCCTCCAGATATCAAAGACTGGGATTGAAGCAGCAGCAGCAACAGCAGCCAAATTCATTACCACTAGGCAAGCTCCAAAGCCTGGGTTCAGCCAGAGCAGCCACCCCTGCCAGAAGCTACGATATGGTCTGTGAAGTCTGAGGATGAGCCTGGGAATAATTAACCTTCTTACCCTTCAATCAGGAAGGAAAGCAGCTGGGTGAGGAGGCAGTTCAGGTTAATGCATTAAATTGTCTGCTTTTGCCACCCGAAGATGAAATGGGATTTTCAGTCACAAGTGAAATGAGTTGGCAGGCTTTTGGTCCTGTGGTATCACTCCTCCCTACCAAAGAGCTGTCTCTGATGGACCCAGGGGACCTTCTACACCAAGGACACAGACGGCGCCAAGCTGTTAAATGAAATGGAAACACCTGGTGACATACAGGCAAGCTGGGGTGAAGGTTCAAAGGGCAAAGTGCTGCTACAAGTCTAGACCAAGTTTCCCTCAGAGAGCCTGGAATTGCAATGGCATGCTGACTGTACCTTAGCTCACCAGGAACTGAAGATTTATAATATGCCGCATAAAGAATATATGTTTCAATAAAAGAGGCCCCATCAGAGCTATAGTGTAGAGGAATAAATAGGAAGCTGAGAAGAAGGAGACTGTGAATTCACTGCTGCACAGCTGAGTCAGCCGTCTGAGCCCCGCTGGCCTTTCCCCCTCCTCTACCCCCCTCCCCCCGTCACAGCTTGGGTTTACAGCCTGGCTGATGACTGTTTTAATTCCTATCTTTGTTTCCCCTCTGTTTATGTTGCTGTTTTCTTTCTGCACATGTTGAACAGCTCTGGCTTTACAGCTAATCAGAGCGAATGGCTTCTTCAAATGCAGAAGCGACATCTCTCGTTACGTGTGACCAAGAAGATTTTTGAAAGAATGCCAGAATGTTTCTGCTCTCCCCAGAGTCTGGTGGACTTATGAATTGGAAGAAGATAAAAGTGGAGGGAAAGGGAGTGAGGAGAGGTGACAACAACTTGCTTAGCTTACCTGGCTGAGGTTAGGTCTTCCTGAAAACAACGAATCCCTAAGACCCCCTACTGTAGGTACCTACACATAGGGTCTTTAATAGACAGGCTTTTCTGCATTGGTGGAATATTTAATGACTCCATATACTGAATAAGACCTTGGGCTACTTTTTAAACTAGAATTGCTATACTGTTTAGAAAAATCATCTAATTGGTTGGCTTTTCTCTTCATTTAATAATGGGAAAAGAGTAATATTTGTCTATCTGCCTAGGATTCTGAAGGGAATGATGTCCATGGTGTCTTTGGGAATCCACGGAGAAAGACATACCAATGGCAACAAAAGAAAGCTAGGGGAATTTTCTGGTTTGTCTGAAAATGCAGAATCTAATTTACAGATTTCCTATAGCTTGGTCCCATTGCCATCCCTTAGTGGAATCTAAATGCAAGCTGAGCTAAGCTGGAAGAGATCATGTAGAAATGGGTCTTGTGGTGTGTGTTTAGAGGTGTGTGTATGTGTGATTAAGTTTGCACACTAATCATTATTTTCTGATTATCTGATGTCTTGGATTAATCAGCTTCATAGCTTGACCTTGACATGCTCTCCAGGTTTAGCCATCTCCCAAGTTTGTGGGGTTCACCTGAGAAAAGGGGGAAAAGCAGTGGTATTATTCCCATTTTAGAGATAGAGAGGGAGGGTTTCACTACGTGAGTCTGAGTAAGACCCTTAATCACTAAGGGTCTCTCATGCAGCAGACTCCACGAACCCTTCTTCCCAGGACCTTGTTCACTTTGACTATAAAACCAGGGTCATGGGGTTAATTCCCTGCTCTTAAAAAACAAACCAATGTCAAGGCTCAAGTATAAAGAGTAAAATATAAAAAGACATGCATAAAGCAGCAGCAATAGTGAATAGCACAGCCTACCACAGAATCCTTGGAAAAATGCAAGTCATGTATTAGACTCCTGGGGTCAGCAGAAGCATGATGAAATGCAAGAGATGAGGGACTAAATAGAGAATGCCCCAACTCCATTTATTTAAGTAAAAGGACTATGAAGTAGAGAAAATATAAGTGAAAACCTGGTCCATTTCGGAATCCTATTCCCAGCTCTATTCTTGCCAGCCTCCCTTTTGACCTGTGAAATCCCCTCTTGTATCCTACTTCAGAAGCTCTAATTTTCATTTTATTTCCCTTTCCCACTGGTAATCTACACCCACACACAGCTCTCCCCGTGTCCCTCTATTCCAACTGGCGGTCCCACCCCTTCTGTTCATCCTCTCTCTCTAACGAGCCGAGACTGACAATTTTGCCAATATTTTTCATACATAATAACTTAAGTGCCTCACTTTTCTACAAACATGTTATCATTAGAGTTCAATTCTTCTGCTCCTAGCCTTTGTGCCTGGTAAATATATTCCTTTGATGTGTGTTTGGGAAGATGGCTCCGTTTTATGCATGTGCCATTAGTGCCAATTGCACAAAGCAGAAGCACAAATTACCTGCGTTCTGCAGACATATCTAATAACCTAGATAGCATGGGCTGGCATTCAGCACAGCCTCCATCTCTACACATGGAACTGAAAGGGGAACACCCAAGCTACCTATTAATCTGAAATGTAGGTGAAGCACTTCAGCACTGAATAGCTCAGCTAGGGGAACTCTGGCAGAGCCTCATGTTAGGGACTATGCACTGCCAGGCCCTGACTTGGATGGACAGGTACGGCCATCCTCTTTGGGACAAGGTGGTTCTGGGAGTGTAGGACCTTGCCTAGGAGAAAGTAGTCCTTGCTGGACAAAGAGGAGCATGAGATAAATGATGGGAAGTGGGAGTGGGAGAGGCCAAAAAGGAGCATGCCCAATTGTGTGTGTAGAGGACACCTAGAGATGTTTCCAAATGTAATGTTCTGTAAGATTCCCTTCCAACTGATTTTATTTAGACAACTCTATAGTCAGCAAATCAGCCTTCCCTGGGGCTGTTAAAGTCAAATCAAAGGATTTGATGGGAAGAAACATTTATAATAAAGAATCAGGGCTCTGCCAATGACATCTCATGTCTGACATCATGAATTTGTTAAGGAAGCCTAGATAGAGATAGGCCTCATTTGCCCAGAGGAATAAGATCCCTGATCACCTCCAGTAAGTGAGCTGAAGCCCTTCTGCTCAGAGTAGCTGCTTTATTTCTCTGGTCTCAGGAATCTAAGTACGGACAGCCGCAGGGCAGTCCCAGAAAAGGAAATAGCTGATGGGAGATTCATGGTGTCTTGAGCAGACCGAGGAAGAACTTCCCCCATCAGCATCACAAGGAAGCCCTGGGCCTGTCCCTCCCCTGGCTCCACCCTTCTGATGCAGTTTCAGGAGCTCCTTAGTTGATATTTCTCAAAAGATCCTTAATTTAACCCTGCTCATAATTTCTCCAGTTTTGGAGCTTGTTGAAGTTTTGCCCAGCTCTAGATCCCCAAGGCCTTCCACACACACACATACAAACCTGCACAAACTCGTTCCTCCAACAGGAAATAGAAAAGAGCAAGGGTTATGGAAGAAAAACAAACTCTTTTTCCACCTTTCTCCTAATTTTAAAATTATCTTCCTTCTGCTCTTCCTTTCTTGCTGCTTATATTTTTCTCTTTCTTTCCTCTTCTCGGTTCCTGTATGCTTCCCTGTTTCTCCATTTCCACTCTCCCCTCTGCTTTTTCCTGTCTCTCTCATCCCTCCTTTGTGATGGAGTGGCTTAGTCTGCTGGAGGGTCAGTGTCACCATCCATCACTGAGGACTCAGCGTGACGGCCACGCTGACAGAGAAAGCTGTCATCCCATCTACAGCTTTATGTAAAATGCTCTGTCCAAGGCAAAGAGGAAGGCACAAGGCTTGGGGAGAAATCGGTAGAGAAAAGAGAGGTTTTGTAATGTGTGGGGTGGGAGGTAAATCTCTATGTTCTCTGCATAAATGTATTCATGGAGACAGATCTGTTATTTCCTCTGAACCCAGACTAGCTCCTGGAAAACTCACTAAGGGACCCATCAATTAGCAAAAGTTTCTGTTATGGGACACCTGAGCGGTCCAATTGTACAAAGCCATGGATACTGCTGTATGGAGCTGTTTGGGGGTATAGGAGCCAAGGGCGGTTAATGGATGTGACCTGTAGCTATTTTTCCTTCAGAAGAGAGAGGGAGCCATCCTAACTACTGTATCCTGCCTGGTAACAGCCCCATGTGCACTTTGGGTAATCCAGTTGACAGGTGTCAGTCTCTAATGCTCAGCT
The DNA here is from genome assembly GCA_026826555.1 of Tolypeutes matacus. NCBI lineage: Eukaryota > Metazoa > Chordata > Mammalia > Cingulata > Chlamyphoridae > Tolypeutes > Tolypeutes matacus. The sequence continues at coordinate 8,349,418 of JAKSZT010054226.1, forward strand.
GGTATTAAATACCATGGAGGCACCACAGAATGGCCCTTTCCTGAAGGAAATGACGACCTTAGTGTGTGATTCAGATCAGCCCCCAGCAGTCAATGAGATAGCCACATTTGGCAACACGTGACCCAGCGTCAAGTTCTTGCACATCCCATTCCTTCTTCCAGTACCCTCATCCACTTGCCCACGCCAGAAACCAGGAGACAGAATGGCACCTTGGTGTAGAGTATGGGTCTCCTGGAGAGAAGCAACCAGTGTTCCAGTCTCCACTCTGTTAATTTATGTATGTGTGTGTGTGTGTGTGAAATATGCACAATTCAAAATTTGTGATTTCACCACTTTCAAGTGTACAGTTCAGTGGTATTAATCACATTCACAATGTTGTGTTACCATCATCACTATCTATTACCAAAACGTTTCCATCACCCCAAACAGAAACTCTACACCCATTAACTATTGACTCCCCATTCTCTCCTCCCCACAGTCTGTGGAAACCTCTGACCTACTTTTTGTTTCTATGAATTTTCATATACTAGGCATTTCATACAAGTGGAATCATACAATATTACTCAACATGATGTCTTCAAGGCTCATCCACATTGTCTCATGTATCAGAACTTCATTCCTTCTTATTAATGAATAATATTCCCTTGTGTGCATATACCACATTTTGTTTTTCCATTGATCTGTGCATGGATACTTGGGTTGCTTCCACCTTTTTGGCAATTGTGACTTATATCACAATGGACATTGGTGTGCAAATATCTTTTCAAGACCTTGCTTTCATTTCTTTGGCTTATACACCAAGAAGTAGGATTGCTGGGTTATATGGTAAATCCAGCTTTAACTTTTTGAGGAATCACTAAACTGTTTTCTGCTCTGTTACTTATTATCTATGTGACCATAGGTGATTTATTAAGCCTCAAGTTTGTAGCCTCAGAACTGGAGATCATTTTGATAACTACCTTACAGATTGGTCATGTGGATCAAATATGACAATGCATGTATAATGCTTTGCACAGTGTGTGGTACAAGCTAGTGATTTATAAATGATAGATATTATTTTCATTATTCTGGACTCCTCCCTTTCTTTTATTCCCCCTCCAGCCCCAAATTTCCAATTTGGGCTGTAAGTTCTACACCCTTTACTTCTATAAGCTCTGTCCCCTTCTCTCCAGCCCTGCCACCCACTCTGGTCCTATCTTGGGCTCAACTATGGCTTGGATAGACCATTGTGTGGTCTTGTAAGTGGTCTTTCTGCTTCTGACCTATCTGCCCTACATAGATCTGACCTTACACTACCCTGTTTAAAATTCTGTACCTTACATAGTTTATTGCAAATTCCTTTGGTTAATGTAGAAGACCTTTGCTCACCTGTTCAGTCTTCTTGCACATCTGGACCCAACTGCTACCCAAATCCCACTCACCAGCTACTTAAAAAATAGACATCAAATATATATATCTGAAAAAAAACTGTGGGATTTATAAAAGTTCAATGATGACTAGAAATTATTTCAATCTCACTGCATAAGAATACGGGGGAGGTGGGGTCTTTATGTTTAAAAGCTCCACGGTGTTTCTGATGTACATTTCAAGGTGAAAAGCACTAACACTGCCCCAAACATGTCCTTCTTAGGTCACAGAATGGGCAGGCACACTGCCCCATTAAACCTTTGTATACCAAGCCCTTAACTCATTGACTGGTACACAGTAGGAATGCAGAAAAAACATTGGGCCCCTTATTGAATGAATAAAGAAATGATGTTTTCCATGATGCCCAATGCTATGCAGTTGGACTGCATCATGCCCACCCCACCCCACCCAGATATATGGGAGTTGAAGAGACTACACATGCTGCTGTGTGTGAATGATTGGGCTCCAGTGCACAGAGGGGTGTTTGGACAGATAGCAGAGTAAAGAGTGCAGAAAAGGTACAACTTTGCTTTTTGTAGCTCCTTGAGGACCTGGAAAGCCTCCAAGAACTTGTGGCAATCTGAGAAGGAGTGAGACAGGTGAGATGGAGGATCTGGCCACCTATTAGGGGAGTGAATGCAATTAGATGGACAACAGAAATATAAGCAGCCCAAGATAAAGAGGATTCTGGATCCATCAAGTCTTCCCAGAAGAAGAGTCTGAGGGATCAAAATTGCTGATATGAGAGAAGTACAAACAATAGCACCGAGAGATTGTGCCTCTCAAGCCCAGCTGGTATGAGCTTCTCCTTAATGGCTTTGCAGTGATACGACACACACCTGGGACAGTGCAGGAGGTGACTACACAGTTATTTATTATGGGAGAGAAAGGTAGATTTTTTCCTCTTCCAGCACCCCGTTTTTCTCCATGATAAATGGGGGCTGGGCTTTTTGTGGTATGCAGAGGCTGACAAAATGAAGAAATGGGATTGGAAATCAAAGCTCTCAGCATTGCGGGCTGTGTGCCAGAACTTCAGAGCCACCTCCCATGGCGGGGGCAGGAGAAGGCGGAGGTAGCAGCTGCTGTCATTTTTCCCCTAGGAGTTGTTTTTGGTTTTACTTTTATTTCTGCTAAGGCGACAGGAGCTTGGGAGGGTAGCCAAAGCAGCACAAGAAAGAAAAGGAGAAAGTGTGAGATCTAGAGGGCTCAAGGAGAAAGAGCCATGCAAAGGGGTGACAGGAGAGGGAGCAATGAGCAAAGAAAAGAAGCCTCTGGAACTGGCCTTTTCCAGTTTATCACTGGCTGCAACCTCTCCTTCTGTCTCTTTGCCCTCAGAGGTACTCTGGATGATTTGTAAAAGTGGTTGAGCTTACAGGCTGCTTTGAAAATAAATCTTCTTCTTTCACCTACTGGAAAACTGAGGCACAGCCCAAACAGGGCACTTTTTGCAGGATCCTGTTTGGCTCTTCTGTCCATTTTTGTCCTGAAACTCCCAGAAAATATCCCCATATCTACCTCACAGGATGACAAGTCTGTTCGTTTCTTTGCTTTTAGTGCCCCTTCTGCCAGGACTCCTCCTACCTCAAACTGCCCCTCAAAGTGCCTATACCAGTGTCTGATGGATTGACTCTGCCCTCTGGTGGATCAAAAGGGGGAGAATGAGGCAGAAAAGGGGACTCCTTCCACGAAGCACATGCTGGCATGCTTCCCAGGAAAATCTTTGGTTAAAGTAACCTGAACCCTAAATGAATACAGCTCAATATGCCTGTGATGTATTAATATCCTGATAAGCTGGTCAGAATGTGTTTCCAAATAGGTCTATTATATAAGTGGCAATAAATACTAACCATCCCTCCCCTTCCTTTGCTTTGTGCATAGTGTGGCAGCCTAGGGACATGCAGACAGAATCTTGGCAATGCTGACCTTTTGATGGATAGAAATCCCTGAGCTCCTTATAACACAGGTCCCTCGTGACACCCGCAGCGCACACGTTTGCCCTTTGCCCACCTTTTTAATGACTCTCTATTTTGTTTTACAACCCGCAATCTGCTGCGTGTCCCCGCCAACAGTATCTATCTGTTCTGCTCTTGCTTGCTGCCTTGGATGCTTTTATGGACATTGATTCCCCTCACCGGTTCCCAAAAGAGGTTCTTTTCCTTGAGCCAGAACGTCATTCCAGCAGCTTTACTGGGTCTGCCACTCTCCACGTGGATTTATTGCTCTCCTGGGTTTTATTCTCTCCTACACTTGCAGCCGAGCCTCATTCATTTCGTTTTCTGGGGAGAGCAGGATGGAAGAAGTTGCTATTAATAGGAGAAAGGCTGTCATACCGTCAAGCTTAGTGATGTCTAAGTTTATGTCCCCAAGTTCCAGAGCCTCACGCTAGCCTTAGGTTCACCCTTCTCCCTCCAAGCAGCTGAAGGGAGGGAGACCCTGGGAGGGCACTTAACCTTGTAAAAATTGCTATCCTCTTTTTCGTCTTTCGTGAACAAAGGCAATATTTGTGTGTTTGGACAAGATCGCCCATATACACTTTTCTCTGCCCTGTGACCATCAGTTTGTATTTGGGAAAAACCTGACTGGATAGTACATGAAGTCTCATAGCAGAGTGGGCAAAAGAGAGATGGACAGCAGAAGTACCAGTGAGTCATAAATCCGTTCCTATCCCAATGGCTTGCTCTTCAGGTTTCCTTGACACTAAAGTATGTGAATCCAAGCGAAGTCATTCTGTGGGTTCTATTTACAATGATTAGTGTGTTTACTCACTATTTATCACAAATTAAAGAGCAGAGCAACTTCTGAACAGTTGTCCTACCCGAATAAATGCCTTTTGAATACTGCTTACCAAATGCTCCATCTCCACAGCCCCCAGCCCTGCTTCGATCTCAGTGATTGTCCCAATCAGGGACTACAGAAGGCAAAATGTCAGGTTCTGCCTCTCCAGGGGCCAGTCTCAGCTCTCAGTGGACTGTCCCTAGGCTATCTAGATGCGTATCTCTTTCGTACAAGAACAGGAGCCACAAAGAATCTTCCAGTGGGTTACAGTTGTGACTATAGAAATTCAACCAACCAAACTGACCTGCCAGGGTATGAGGCAGGAGCAGACATTGGTAGGAAATCATAATGGATCCTTTTCTCTGAGTTGTACTGTTAGTGGGTGCAGGCTGTGGTTGTGTGAAGACTTCTCTTTCCAAAATGCACCTGGGAATGTACAATCTGCAAAGATGGTACATTTGTGAAGGGGAAGTAGTGGGTTGTATTTTGGCCGTATATTCTAGAAGAGGATATTGGTGATGTTCATCTGTAAGGGACTTAGTATCCAAAGCTATTTGCATTTCAAGAAAAATCAATGCTGCAAAATATATATTAGTGGGAAAGGGGTATTGGTTACTCTTGGGTCTCTAATGACAGTTTTAAATCCCACTTAGGGGGTACTTTTCCTGCTTCTTGCACATGTATTGATCTGAAGTATATGACTTTATCTCCAGCGACTTAACAGAGGGGCAGAAAAGAGACCCCCAGGGCCCCAGTCCATTTTTCACTACTCCTAAAAGAACTTCTATATCAAAACTCTGAGTGCCATGACCACATCGCTTACACCCTCTGGCATCCTAGCTTCACTTTTAAGACATGAGGCATCTTTTTAAAGATGGCATTCCCAAGTACAGACCTTAGATGGGTTTTCCAATCCTACCTAGAAGTAAGGCCCCCTTTGGGTTCATCTGTAGCTTCCTGTCTATTCTACTTCAAACTCATTGAAGGAAAGACTTGCCAGGAAATGAAAATTGTATTCCTGTTTTATTGTTGTTATTTTTCTTAAACATTCACATACATGAAAATTGCTGCCTGCCTCACCAATCATTTCAAATTGTGGTTTATTTGACTATAGTAGAGAGACAATGAAAAAAGAAAATAAAAGGGATTGGAGATGCCAAGTTTATGGCTTCAACACACTGGGAAACAGCTTAAGCTCTGCCAGGACAGACAGATGTCTGTCTTCTCCACCCTATTGTCTACATATTCCCTTTTCCCTATTTCACCATCCTCCCTTTTCCTGAATTGTCTGATGCAATTTGGCTCTCGCTTTTTATTAAGAACAGCCTCAGCTCCTGCAGATAACTGCTTTGCCATTTCCTTTCTCTTTGGGCGTTCTGCTGATCACTGAACATTTTAAGCAGGTTTTCATGAAGCTAAAACTACCAACATGCATTCTACTTTTAATTAGAAGAACCCAATTTCAGAGTCTGCTAGGACTTTGGGCAGTAGGAGATTTGCTGTAACACTAAATATTCTCAGAAGGAGCCTCATCTGATATTTCCCGAGGTTACACTGGAGGAGATCCTCTCAGCAGGCAGGACCCCTTTTTTTTTTATTTTTTTTTTTTTTTTAAATATTTTATTTATTTATTCATTTATCCCCCCCTTGCTGCTTGTGCTCGCTGGGTCAGCTAACCACGCCGTGCGGGCGGGCTTGCCTTCACCAGGAGGCCCTGGGAACCGAACCCGGGGCCTCCCATATGGTAAACGGGAGCCCTACTGATTGAGCCACAGCCGCTTCCCTGGCAGGACCCCTTGCATTTATATTTCAATTGATTAGTGCAGTGGTGATAAGAAAGCAAAGGCTTGAAAGGGATACTGATTAGTATTTCTATTGAGATGCTGGGAAATACCATGTTGGTCATACAATACAACAAGGCTAAGGAGAGTAGAATGGGTGGCAGGAAGGGGAAGATCCTACATTTTCATGCTTCTGACTTCCTTGAAAATTACTATGAAAGGAGCAATCATGCTGCTAATTTTACTCCATGCATTTAAATTCTAATTAATATTATTTGCGTCTTCTGTGTCCTCTTGTACTTATACCCATCTTTCTCCCAAGAGTTTGCATAAGAAGTGAAGGCATGTTTGCACTTGTTGCATTTTGGTAATTAGCATCCCTGCCTCTACAGTTCTACTCTGCTTTCTCTTCTAACCTCCTAGACCTTTCCTCTCTCAGTCCACCTGAGCCAAGAGAGGAACAGTTAAGCACTGTAGGCAGCCCTGCACCACAAAGCAGAGAGAGGTTGGTACAGTGGCACCACCAGCAAACCTGGGCAGCAGGTAGGACCTGCATGAAGCACACAGCACCAAATGGGAGCTCAGTCCTGGGGAGACCTGCGGAGCTGGGGTTCCCTGAGAAATCATCTTTGTCTTGTACAAACAAAGAAATTGAGAACCAGGGAGGTAAAGTCACTTGCCCAAGATCACACATTTTATAGACCAAGATCCGGGGTCAGAGGCTTGCCTCTACCCTTAGCTTCGTTTTGATGATTCCATGAGATATTAATTACACATAAAAGGGCTTTGCATGTTGCCATGCATAATGAAAGTTTGAGTTACTTTTGTTGTTGTTGTTAATTAACAACCAGAAAAGCTCTTATGAAATGTCTGCTGCATTGCTTCTTCTCATTTTGCAAACCTGTGTGGAGCAAAGAGCATGGCTTTGTGACTGTTAGCAGCCTGGCTAACATGTGCAGGTGAAGCAGGCTTGGAAGGCTCCTGGCAGCCTCACGTGAGTCACCATGGAGAGCAATTGGAGAGATTCCAGGATCTGGGTAGTTTGTGAAGACAGCTATTGTCTCAGAGACACCTGGCTAGTATAGATGCCTGCTACAATGTGCCCTCCCTTCAAGCAGCAAATATCTATCCACTGTGTGGTGTAATGATGGACTAGATACCATGGAAGTCTCCACAAGTCCAGTGGAATTAACAGCAAGATTTAAAAAAATGATAATGAAAAGACCCATGCCTTGCCTTGTCAATTGCAACATGGCGGGCATATGCTATGATGATGGGGCGGTGTGCCTGAGTTGCCATGAGACACGGCAGGTGTCGGTACAGACTTGGGAGGTCGGGAGAAGCTTTAGAAGGGAGGTGCAGCTAAGTGAGGAAGTGGGGGGGGCATGTTCTAGATATGGGGGGAGAGCGTGCAAAATGGTTTTAGGGCATGGGAGAGCATGCCACAATGAGGAAGCCATCAGAAAACTGCAAACGCATGGTGCAATAAGGCTGTGGTCGTGGGCCTTAGTAAGGTGGCAGATCTGCATGAGGTAGAGGCATAGGCTGGACCCAAACCCGAAGATCTCGGAATGTGATTCTGAATATTTGAGTTTCATAGTGACGGCAGTGGGAGCCATGGAAGGGTGTAAACAAGTGAGTCTCAAACACATGTCAGGACGTTCCCTGTGGCTATACGAGAGAACGGTTGGATAGGTTAACAAGGAGCAGGGTTGGGGAAGGTAAGGCTTAAGATATACAGAGTTTCTGTTTGGGACGATGGAAATATTTTGGTAATGGATGGTGCTGATGGTAGCACAACATTGAGAACATAATTGACAACACTGCATTGCATATTTGAATGTAGTTAAAAGGGGAAACGTTAGGTTGTATGTATGTTACTAGAATAAAACTTAAAAAAATAAATAAACCCATGGAACGCCACAACACCAATAGTGAACCCTAAATTAAACCATGGACTATCATTAATAGTACAATGATAAAAATGTGCTTTCATCAGCTCTAACAAATGCACCACACCAAGGTAAAGTGTTAATAATGAGGTGGTATATGGGAGCCCTGAATTTTAGACATGCTTTTTCTGTAAACCCACAACCACTCTAATTTAAAAAAAAAGAAGAAAGAGTGTGTGTATCATAATATAAACTATGAAAAAGTCAAGGAAATAGTTGGCTTCTAAATTTGGATATGCAAGGATTTTTTTTTTTTTTGCAATTCAATTCAGAATCTTGATTTTAGCACTTTTCCTTGAAGTGATTAAGCCCTAGAAATCAGTTATTGTTTACCAAATTCAAAAGATAACTAGATTTGAATTAGAAAGACAATTTATTTGCAATTGTAAGCATATATAGCAATAATAATTAGAACAGATCATTTTAATGAGGAATTCCTTAAGTTATTTTGTGAGTACCTAGGCCCAGCAGATGTACAGACTGAAATTTATATAGTTACTGTAGTTTTGTTTGTTTTTAAGAGAGGGCAGAAAAATTTTGTAACTCCCTGATTGATTGTCTCATCATTTGGATCACAGTGCTCTGCGTCCAAGACAGTTCTGGGGTCACATTGACAAACTGTTATTTTACTAGTCTATATAGATAACAACTATTCTGTTATGATAATATTGCTTTGTGCATGTTAAAAATTGATTGCATTTTAAAATACTCTCTCCCTGGTTGAAATTGAGAAACATTGAGTCCTTTAATTGATACTTGAGGGATATTTTACCTCATAATAATATTTAGAATCAGGCCTGATTGAAAATATAAATTTATAGAGTAGCTCTGTAGGTTGTTACTGCAAGGTCCACTCAGCTCTTTTATATAGACTTCTATTATGAAGGTTACATCCATCTTCAATATTGCCTACCATTTTATTGACAACTACTCATTAGAGCATGCCACATTTTCTAAATTGTGCTATAGGTAATATAATCATTTCAAGATTCGTAAGGGAGACGGTGGTTTACTGATCAAATAAATTTGGGAAATGTATTTTATATCACTCTCTTGGAGATTCATAGTACACATTAACCTTTAAAAGCTCAGAGAACTTCTGTGAGGAATAAATAAAATTTAAGTTGTTTTATCCATTATTTCCCAGTGACCAAGTAACACTGACATCCCATAGGTACAATTTTTCATTTAATACACACAGTCATTTTATCCATAAGATTTTAAATTAAGGACATAGGAGCACAATCCTTTTGATAAAGTTTATGTGAACTTTGTACATGAATCACTTTGTTTTACAAGAGTGACATGTGGTTTATTGTGAAAATTTAACCCTATTTTATATTCTAACAGCTTCCAAAACTTTTTCAGTTAGTGACTTTGGATTTAAAGATAACTTTCCTGGTCACTCTAAAACAATAAAACATCTTGGGTCACTTATAGTCATAAAAATGTTCTCAAAAAAAGTCTCAATTCAAAAATTAAAATGTCTATTCCCATGTAATTGTCAAAATTCTAAATTTGGCTTAGTGTTAATTCTTCCCCATTACTCTAGATGGGTTAATGGAAACTTAGAGTGAAGAAGGGACAAACATGAAGGGACATATGTATTTCCTGATTGTCAAGTGAATTTGCCACCACTGTCACCACCACCACCACCAGGTAGCATAGGGAGGAGAAGGGAAGGCAAAGGATTGCTGTTACTAGGCTGGGTGGCTTTAGGCAGGTCTGAATAGATGGTGAGACTTGTAAGTAATGTAAGCTGATCTTTCTCCTGAGAAGAGATTTTATGGGTTATTTAGAGATATCTTGCTGGGCTCTTCTCTAGTGCAGTTACCTTGACACAGCTCACACATCTCTAGTCTATATGATACCTTACTGCCTGACTGCCTATTTGCTTGCATGGCCAAGGGTGGTATTTTGGATTTGCTTTGTCTCATCAGCACCACCTAGGGTACTACCAGAGAAATAAGAAATCCTACATGCTTTTTTTTTTTTTTTTTCTTTTTTCCTACATGCTTTATACCAGTCATTGCAGATGCTCCTAAGTCAGTTAATATTTTGGCTTAAAATGTTACATAGATTCCTACAGTTTTACTTATAACTCTAGTACTATATTTCATTTCAAAATTTATCTCATGTTGTTGCATATTTGGTCAAATATATAAGAAACGACCAATAGAATTTAGGAGCACTTCATGAAGGACATTCAGTTAGTCAAGATTACTTAGAAAAGTTTTGTAAGAATCTACATCAACATATATGTTTAATTTTCGTATTGGTCCCATTTTTCCCATCTGTTATGGGGCAAATTGTGTCCTCCAAAAAGAAAGGTTGAAGTCCTAACCCTCAGTACCTGTGACTTAGACCTTATTTAGAAATAGGGTTATTGCAGATGTAATTAATGAAGCTAAAATGAGCTCACACTGGAGTAGGGTAGGCCCTTAATCCAATATGACTGCTGTCCTTCTAAGAAAGGGAAAAGAGACAGATAGGCATGGAGAAGAGATAGTCATGTGAAAACAAAGGCAGAGATTCAAGTGCTATGGCTGAAAGCCAATGTGGAAACCACCAGAACCCAGGGAAGGGAAGATTCTCCTTAGGTTTCAAAAGGAGCAAGGTCTTGCCAAAACCTTGATTTCAGATTTATAACCTCTAGAACTGTAAGAAAATACATTTATGTGGTTTTAAACTAAAAAAGAGAGGATGGATGGAAAGGGTGAAGTCTGAAGGCAAGAGGCCAGTTAGGAGAGGTGGGTACAGCCACCCAGGTGAGATGAGAGATTTGATTCTGCTCTGCATGGGAGTCGGAAGGTGATCTATTTGAGTGAGCCTAGGGAACAGACCGAGCTTGTCATTGAAGCTTAAGGATCAGGGAATCATTTATGTGTGCAGAGAACTAGTCTCCTATGGCCTAACTAGAATTCCCTCCTTCAGTTAATGGAAAACATCACCAAAGGCACCAAGTGTTTCTGCAAAGGGCTTGCATAATTACTTGCCCCACACTGCTTGAAGGAAATTTCTTTTGAAGAAATGGCTGATGCAGCTCAAGGTGTTGAGGAGACCAACTCCTGCAGCTGACATCTTCCACCTCTTTCCACCTACTGCCTCTCATGGTCCCTGCCTTTGCCCTTTGGTACTACTCCTGCTGCTCATTCTGCCAGCCTGGGGACATGGGGCAGAGGGAAAGAAAACATTCTCTAAAAGGTTTCCTGTTTTTGTTTCTAGATTGGGCATTGTATATTCAGGGTTAAATTTGGACCTATTTCTAAAACCCATCCAGTGTTTGTCATTCATTCAATTGTGCAGGGCCCTTGTCTTCTTTCTTTTAGGTCACATCATTTTTGTATCATAACCTCCTAAAACAGAGTAAGGAGTGTGTTTTGTTCTAAAGTACTACCTCTCCACAGGCATATAAGAACAATAACTAAATGTTTAGTGCTTAGCATAGTGATGGAGTCATGTGTTTGTTTATGTGCGAAATCATACTGAAGAGAGGGGATTACTGCATTTTGACATAGAAGATATATAAATATTATCATTTTCCTTCATTTGTAGTATCCTTTATCCTTCTCTTTGAAATAGTGGCTTTGACACTTTACAAGCATACGCAGGGAGGGAAGATAGGCTACTTTCCCCCATTTGACACCTATGAAAACTGAGTCACAAAATGTCTAAGGATCCAGGCTTGCCACACAGAAACTTAGATCATGAAAGAAAGATCCGGGGGTCTCAACTCCAAGGAAACCAGGTCATAAACCTTGGGCATGGATCCTCCCTCTCTCCAACATGAACACAAGAACTGAGGCTACAACAAATTGAATATGCCAATGCAGGACACCTTCTAGATGTTAAAATCTGACTAACATCCAGGGCATTCTCAAGCTTCCAGAATGTGCATTACAGAATCTCCCTTAGAATCCACTCACCCCAAAAAACATTATTATTTTATGTCAGGTTAAGGATTCAGGAGACCTTGACTAGAATCCCAAATCTTTCTTGAGCTAAATAGCTGCATAGCCATAGGCTTATGAATGAAATAGCTGCATAGGCTAAACCTCTTGAAGCTTCCTTCTTTGTAGGTCTCAGATCCTCCCAAGCACCATATTTATACTAATTTGTGAAGCCCTCAGCAAAATCATCAACTTCTACAAGACTCTCCTTGAACCCTTTAGAGTAGGGCAATTTCCCCCATATCTACCCTGTTATTTCCTGCACCACACTCCCATAATACCCAATCATAACATCAGTCCACTTCTCCTTTAAAAATCATGTGTTCATTTGTCTTTCTGCTCCATGAGCAGAATGTCTGTCTTGCTCGTCTCTGCAGTGCCATAATCAAGTGCTTAACAGAATACACAGCACAAAATGAGTGTTCAACAAATATTTGTCAAACTCTTGCATAAATAAACTTATTTGCATGCTCCTCAATTTATCCACATCTTTGGAGGTAACAAAAATGTGCAAGTAATAAGTGAAAAGGATAGGTATTGGCAAGCTGCTGTGGGTGGAAAAGGTTATTGGATGGTCCCCCAAAATGGATAGGAATCCTATGAGTCAGAAATATCACTTACATTCAGTCCCTCCAGTCAGCCCCATTTAAGCAGACCTGTCTCCGTAGGAGATTGCCAGTGTAGGTATCTGTTGGTAGGAATAAGACCAAACATAGCTTGAAGGGGAAACCTCCTGGAGGAGAGGGAAGCTCAGTGTTTCATAGTTTCTGGCAATGATTATCTTCCCTTCCCCCATCGTCTTCTCTTTCCTTGCATGCTACTTCATTGCTCTCAGATATGATTTTCATCATGCCACTCGGCTCCCCCGGATCCCCTTAAATAGCTGCTGGCGATGACAGACTCTTCAGCATGGCTTTCCAGGACCCCCCCCCATCTTACTCCACCATCCTTCTGTGTCTGTATAGAACCCCCATTCCTGCTAAACCAGATCCTTAAAACTATGCCCCTCTTCCACATCCATATCTTTAGGTGCAATTTTCTTCATAGGTGGAACAGCCTCTCACCTTTTCTCTTTTTATCTAAATCAAGTTTTCATTCAAGATGAGCTCAGGGCTTAGTGGTTCTAGAAGATCTCCTGCCCGCAATGCTTACTCCCCAGCATCAAATTCCCTCTGTTTTCTCCAAGTGTCCCTGTTTAGTCCTTCAACCTCACTAGATTCTATTCCCCTTGGTGTCAGTGTCCCAGAACCCAGAATGTTCTTGGCCCAGAGCAGACCCTACTTTGTGCTTTCTTCCCAGCTGAGGCTCTAGGGACTCAGCCCATGCTCTCTCCCCAGTAGCATGGAACACCCACTCTACGCCATGGGGGTTTCCTTTTCCCAGTGCCTGTTTATGAAGAAGTCTGAATCCTTTTATCACCTGCCCTTCTTTGCAGCCTCCAAAGCATCCCCTGCCCCTCTTCCTGAAGGTATTCTGCTTCTAATCACAAAGCATTTGTTAGAATTACAAACAGAACTGTTGTATATAGTTCTGGTTCCCCAGAAGCAGACTCTGAGATGAGGATTTGCGTGCAGGTGACTTGTAAAGGAAGAGCTCCAAGGAGAAAGCAGTAAAGGAGTGGAGAACAGAGCAGGGAAGGTGGGAGAAGCCAGGTAGAGGTAAAGATCGAGGGATGGTGACTTCAGCAGGGAAACTCTGACAGGTACAGAGAACTGGACTTTCTAACTCCCACACCAGTCAGCCAGCCAAGGGCTGCCCTGAGGGATACAATAATTCCAATACTGCAAATAGGTGCGGAGAGGTTCCCGTAGCTGGAAGGCAGGGTTCCAAAGAGAGCGGCAGTTAGAAGCAAAAGCACACAGAAATCTGGGATGGCTCACAGAGATGGCAGAAGACAACCAGGGGATTCTGGCTCAACATGGGTTTTCCTGTATCCTCTACTACTGAGGCAGTCACAATACATCAAAAGAGCCAGCGAGCCAGGCTGGGGCTTCCTGCCTCCCTTCTGAGCAGCTTATGTAGATGCATGCTTCAGTTCCCCAGGACCAGGGCTTGCCAATCTCTTCTCTGTGGACCTGAAAACCCAGAGACCCCTTTCCTCCAGGTTTGTCCCTTTTATATCAGCTATAGATGTAGAACAATAGCTGTGTCCTTCCCTTGGGGGAGCGCGCCTGTGGGACTTTTTTAATATGCCTTTCCTTCCCTCCTAGGAAATGCACTTTTAGAATTTTTCACAATCATTAGTACATACAACAGATGAACGATGTGCCGTCTAAGAGTCCTTATTGGTGTGCTTCTGCCTCACAGTGTGCCTCTCTGCATTCTGTCCATATAACTTACTCTCATTCTCTGATGAAGGAGGCCAGGGAAGCAGAGAGGAGAGAAGCTGGTCTCTACTACCTTTTACAACACACTGTTTAAGCGATCTTTGTACCTCTGAAAAGGAGTCCTTCAAACAACCAGCAGTTTCAGAGACAGATGAAGAAATGCAACAGAAAATATGCAGATGATGAGGTCTTCAACCCAGGGATGAAGGAAGGGCTCAGAGCTGCTGCTACAGACCAGAGACAAGGCAACTTTTTCCCAAGAGGAGCTTTCCATCTTTCTGGAGGATGCATCCTGCTTCCCAAGGGATAACGAACATAGATGAGCTATCTGGAGAAATTCAATTACCTTCTCTGCATTTAATTATTCTTGCATTTCGTCATCTTAGTAAGCACTGCTTTTCCAGACCCTGGGGACCCTTCCTCCTGCGGGGGAACCAGAAAGATAAAGAGAATACAGGTACATGAACTTAGCAGGATGCATGGAGAGAGAAGGAGGGGCCCTCAGCCACTCCAGCACGCATGGCATGTGTGGCACACCTCTTCGGCTCTATTTTCCCATTCTGGCTTTGTCTCGACCCCTCAGGTGGTAGAAATGGCACTTTGTAACCAGCAGCCACCCTCCTGAGAGAGGAAACTTCCTGATTAGCAGCCATTGGTCACTTGTACCTGGGGGCTGGCAATCATTTCATATACAGTGGTACCACTGAGAGGTTAGATGATGTGTGGATAAGGTCACTCAATCAGAGAACTGACACGGCTCTCTCTGACCCAGGTTTCCTTTTACCACTTTGGAATTCTAGCTTTCATTGCTCTGTTCTTCCATCCTGTGTACTGTGGAGGGTTTTGCCATAGGAAAAGGATGGCTTTGGGCCAGGAGCAGGATTTCTTCCTCTCTGAAGCCCCTGCCCCCCCGCCCCCCCCCCCCCCCGCCCTGCATGTACTTTCATAGATATATGAAACATAATCATGGGCTAAATACCAGTTATTATTAGGAGACCTGGGTTCTGGGCATGGGTCTCCCTGGTTGAAGGAAAACCTAAGCTGAGATAGATCCATGCTGAGGTTTTGGTCCTGTAGGGAGCTGTCACCATCCTATTTTAGTTTGCTAGTCTACCAGAATGCAGTATACCAGAAATGGGTTGACTTTTACAAATAGAGACGTATTAACTTATAACTTTACAATGCTGTGTCTGTGAAAATGTTCAAATCAAGGCATCATAAAGCAATGCTTTCTCCCTGAAGACCAACTTTTGACAATCCTGGCAAGGTATATGTGGGAGTCTGCTGAGCTCTCCCTCCTCCTATAGCTTCCTGCTTTCATGTCTCTCTCTCTGCTTCTGTGGCTTCTATCTCTGTCTTCCTTTGAATTTCATTCTCTTATAAAGGACTCCAGTAAGAGGATTAAGACCCACACTGAGCCATGACTTACTGAAGTAACCTAATCAACAGGCCGCACCTACACCCTGAGGAATGGATTAGCTTTAAGAACATGATTTTTGGGATCTACCCCACTTCAAATTGTCACACATACTAAATATAGGAGATCCTTCAGGAAGAGTGGTATTAAATCTTCTTTGGATGATTGGCAGAATTCACCTGTGAAGCCATCTGGTCCTGGGCTTTTCATTTTGGGGAAGTTATAGATGACTGTTTCAATCTCTTTACTTGTGATGTGTTTGTTGAGGTCTTCTGTTTCTTGCAAGGTCAGTGTAGGTTGTTCCTGTGTTTCTTGGAATTTGTTCACTTCATCTATGTTGTCTAATTTGTTGGCATATAGTTGTTCATAGTATCCTCTTGTGTTCTCTTTTATTTCTGTGGGATCAATATAATGTCTGTGCTCAAATTTTTTATTTTATTTCACATCTTCCCTTTTTTTTTTTTTTTTTTTTTTTTTGGCCTTATCAGTCTAGCTAAGGGTTCATCAATTTTTTTGATCTTATAAAAGAAACAACTTTTGGTTTTCTTGTTCTTCTCTATTGTAGTTGGTGTTCTCAGTTTTATTTGTTTCTGCTATAATCTTTGTTATTTTTTTTTCTTGCTTGCTTTGGGATTAGTTTACTCTTCTTTTTCTAGTTTATGCAGGTGTGTAATTAGGTCTTTGATTTTAGCTGTTTCTTTGTTTTTAATGTAGGTACTTAGCACTATAAATTTTCCTCTCAGCACTGCCTTTGCTGAATCCCAAAAGTTTTGATGTTGTGTTCTCATTTTCATTTGTCTCAGTATACTTACTGATTTCTCTTTCAATTTCTTCTTTGACCCACTGTTTTTTTTAAAGTATGTTTCTTAACCTTTATACCTTTGTGTGGTTTCCAGACCTCTGCCTGTTGATTTCCAGCTTCATTCCATTATGATAAGAGAAAGTGCTTTGTATAATTTCAATCTTTTTAAATATATTGAGAACAGCTTTGTGACCCAACATTCTGTCTATCCTGGAGAATAATCCATGAGTACTTAAACACGATGTGTATCCTGCTGTTTGGGGGTGCATTGTTCTGTATATATCTGTTAGGTCTATTTCATTTATCAAATTGTTCAAGTTCAACTATTTCCTTATTGATCTTCTGTCTAGATGTTCTATTGATGTGAGTGGTGTAATGACATCTCCAATTATTTTTGTAGAGACATCTCTCCTTCAATTTTGCCAATGTTTGCCTCATGTATTTTGGGACACCCCAGGTAGGTGCATAGATAATTTTGATTGTTATTTCTTCTCAATGGATTGCTCCTTTTAATAATTTATAATATTCTTCTATGTCTCTTATAACAGCTTTGCTTTTGAAGTCTATTTTGTCCAATATTAGTATAGTTACCCCAGCTTTTTCACTTATGTGCGAAATATCTTTTTCAAGCCTTTCACTTTCAACCTGTTTGTATCCTTGGGTCTAAGATGTGTCTCTCGTAGGCAGCATATAGATTAGTCATATTTTTAATCCATTCTGCCAGTCTTGTGTCTTTTAATTGGAGAGTTTAATCTATTAGCATTCAATGCTATTACTCTAAAGGCAGTAATTACTTCACCCATTTTGTCTTTTGGATTTTATCTGTCATTTCTTATTTTTACCATTCTTTTTACACTTTTAATTACTTTTACTGATAATCTTCATTTCTAGATTCTCTTCCAAGTCTCTCTCTCCTGTCTTTTCTTTTCAGACTGCAGGACTCCCTTTAGTAATTCCTGTAAGAGCAGTCTCATGGTGACAAACTCTCAGTTTCTGCTTATCTGTGACTATTCTAAACTGACCCTCAGTTTATAAGGACGATTTTGCCAGATATAAGATTCTTGCCTGGCACTTTTTCTCTTTCAGTGTCTTAAATATATCATATGACTGCCTTCTCACCTCTATGATTTCTTATGGGAAATCAGCACTTAATTTAATTGGACATCCCTTGTATGTGATGAATTGCTTTTCTCTTGCTGATGTCAGTGCTCTGCTTTTATTCTCTCTACCACTTGACATTCTGATTAATATGTGTCTTGGAGAAGTCTATTTGGATTTATTTGGGTTAGTGTATGTTGAGCTTTTTGGACATGGATATCTATGTCCTTCAAAAGAGTTGGGATATTTTCTACCATTATTGCCTCAAATATTCCTTCTGTTTGCTTTCTTTTCTCCTCCCTTTCTGCTATACCCATGATGTGCATGTTTTTGTACCTCATGCTGTCATTCAGTCACCTGAGACCCTGTTCAATTTTTTTTCCATTCTTTTCTCTAGCTGTTCTTCTGTGTGTTCAATTTTGGATGCCCTTTATTCTAGATCATTGATCCTTTCCTCTGCCTCTTCATATCTAATGCTGTATGCTTCCAGATTTTATTTTTTTAATTTCCTTTATTGTGTCTTTCATTCCTATAAAGAGCTATTATTTTTGTTTGCATGCTTTCAAATTCTTCTTTGTACTCACCCAGTATCTTCTTAATATCCTGAACCTCTTTAGCCATCTCATTTAATTTATTAAGGAAATTAGTTTGAACATCTTTGATTAGTTGTCTTGTATGTCATCTGGAGGTTTAATGTATTTCTTTGGCTGAGCCATATCTTCTGTTTCTTAGTAAGGCTTGTAATTTTTTGCTGGTATCTCAGCTTCTGACTTTCTTGATGTCTTTATTCTGGGCTCAGTTTCTTTAGCCTAGGGCTTTATTTTTGATTAGCTTTGTGCTAAAGCTCTTCTTTGACACTTGCTTCAAATTATTTTGGAACTTTATAGTAGCTCTTGTTTAACAAAACATATTTTTTCAGCTGTTATTCATCTGATTTTTGCCCCAGCATAAAAACCTGCCATAGCTTGCACTGCGCCTTGCCCCCCTACACCTTTTCATGGGGAAGAGCTGCCCTTTGACAAGCTCTTCCCCACTGCTCTAAGAGGGCACTGTGTCTCAAGATTAGCCACACTCTCTCCCATGCTGGAGGCAGGTTTGAGACAGACTACCAATTGCTTCCTGTGCCGATCACACTGAAAACTGTCCACATCATCCCAAGAAACTGATGATGCTCTGCCCACCTCTCTTCCCTGAGGGGGGTTGGTTGGAGTCAAAGGTGGGGACAGAAATTTAACCTGTGAAGGCTGAAACTGTCTGTGGTTGCGTGGAGAGACTGATGAAGCTCCACTCACAAACCTCCTCTGCCAAGGCAGGGATGGAGTCAAGGCTGTGGGCAGTAATCTAAGCCACACAGACTGAAACTCCTTGTAGAAGCCCAGAGAAACTGATGAAGCTTTGCCTAACTTTCTCCCCTGTCAGGGTTGAGTTTGCAGTCCATGCTGTGGCAGAAATCTAAGCCGTTTAGGCCAAAACTAACTGCAGCTGCCCTGAGAGACTTGAAGCCTTGTTCACACTGCTCCCCTGCCAGGGGCAAGGATGGAGTTGAGTGTGCATGCAGTAAACTAAGCCCTGCAGGGTGAAACTGTCTGTAGATGTGGGAAGAGACCAATGAAACTCTACTGACCTTCTTCCCCTGCCTGGGGAAGGGTTAGAATCCAGGCTGGCTCTCTCTAAGCCAAACTCAGCATATGATTCCATTACCTTCCCCCCAACGTGGGACATGACTCCCGGGGATGAGTCTCCCTGGCAACGAGGGATTAATACCAAGTGCCAACTGGCAACACAACTGGAAAAAGACATTGAATAAAAGGGGGAAAAAGTAAAGACAAATGAGTTCAAGCGGCTAAGAGACTTCAAAGAGAGTCGGGAGGTCATCCCAGAGGTAACTCTTACGCACACCTCAGTAGGAGCTCATAGAACATCTAAGTGCCTATCACCTCACACAGAGGGGCTCCTGAGTTCTGGAGACACCCAGGTCCTATATAAGGGGATAGCTCCAGAGACTGATGCCTTATCAGTGGGTTCTATTGTGGAATCTGTGCTTCTGAGAGTGACATAATTGGACTCAAATAAGTCCTCCCTGCACATGGTTCATCAGTCCCTTCTATTCAAACCTATATATGATGCTGGAGTTTTTAGGTATACTTCCAGAGACTGGAGCCTCTGGCCTACCTATGTGCCAGGTGTGCGTGGAATCTCGGTGGAGCTGCAACTCCTAACCTACAGCTCAATGGACTCATCCAAGTCAACTGGCGAGGAGACAACAATGGGCAACAGCCATCCCAGGGAATGGAGAGGGCCTGCATCTGCAGGCAGGATCATCCCACCCACCATATCCATGGGATATAAGCCCTCTCTCACTTGGAGGTGGAATGGACATCACCATCCCAGTCCCCTCAGGATTGGGGGAAGAACTATGGACTAGAGTGGACTTGATGGTATTCTGTTGTACACATATGGTGATTCTAGCAATGGAAGAAATTATAACAATGAGGTGGAGCCAATGGCCACTTGACACTTTGGGGGCAGGGAGGGGACGAGCAGTTGAAATACAGGGGCTTCTTTGGGATTTGGAGGTTGTCCTGAGTACCGTTGTGGCAATGGATGTAGGCCATTTTAAATCAGCACACACCACTCAGAACTGTGTGGGAGAGAGTGTGGTCTACGACATGAACTGTGGTCTGTGGTTGGTGGCAAGGCCCCAGGATGTGTAAGTCCAATGAGGGTGGTGGGCCACACTTGTGGGAGATGTTTGTGTAGAATGTGGTGAGAGGTGTGGGAGGTGGGCAACACGGGAATCCCAGTGGGTTCCGTGTAATATTTTAGGTAATCTAAGCACCTCTTAAAATATATTTATATATATATAAATAACATTTTTGTAAGCAAATGCACATATATTCATATATATTTATATATAATTTTACAAATATTGGTATGTATTGTGAAAATTTTGATTTTTACCCACAATAAAAAATAAATTAATTAAAAAAAAAAAAAAAAAAAAAGAATCCAGGCTGGAATGGCAGTCTGACCTGGAGGAAAAAAGCCTATCCCTACCATGCAGAAAGACACTGTGATTTTCAATCAGCTCTGCTTCCACTCCTGCGAGAGGGAGAGTTAAAATGGAGACTCCTGTTTTATTCTAACTTGGACAGGTTCAAACTCCTCCTGTACTTAGAATTGGAATCTAACTAGCCTAATTTGCTAAACAATAGCCATAGTAATTGCTTGGCCATCTCTTCCTCTCCTGTTTTGGGGAAGCAGAGCTTTCAATTCCAGTTGGGGGTGGGGGTCCTGAAGCAGCCTGCCCTGCCAGTGGGGGAAGGACACCAGTCTCCAAAATGTGGAGGGATCTACTCACTAATATTCACCACAGATGGCCAGTTGTTTCCTTCTGTTTTTCCCTGGATGGTGTATGGTATTTTTCTGGTCTCTGGATACTCCCCTCCCAAACAGATGATGTAGATAAAACTTGGCTGATTACTAACAGCCCTGTAGGACAAACTGTCTCATAGAGCTCCCTACTTGGCTACCATCTTACCTCTCCCTCGAGTTGTAATGTTTTTTTGCTGGTGGATGGTCTTGCCTCAATGTTGATGCCTGATGACTGATCAGGGTAGTGATTGCTGAAAGTTGGAATGGTTGTGGCAATTTCTTACAATAAGACAACAATGAAGTTTGCAACATCAATTGACTCTTCCTTTCACAAAAGATTCTTCCATAGTATGGGATGTCATTTGATTGAAGCCAATCCTCTCAAACCCTCCTTCTGATTTATCAACTAATTTCATGTAATATTCTAAATTCTTTGTTGTCATTTCAACAATGTTCTCAGCATTTTCACCAGGAGTAGTTTCCATCTCAAGAAAACACTTTCTTTACTCCATAATAAACAACTCATTTATTCAACTTTTATTATGAGATTGCAACAATTCAGTCACATCTTCAAACTCTGCTTATATTTCTCATTCTCTTGATTTTTCCACCACATCTGCAATTACTTCCTCCATTGATGTCTTGAACCATTCAAAGCCATCCATAGGGTTGAAATCAAGTTCTTCCAAACTCCTGTTCATGTTTATATTTTGACCACTTCCCATGAATCACAAATGCTTTCAATGGCATCTAGAATGTTTAATCTTTTCCAGAAGGTTTTCAATTTACTCTACCCATATCCATCAGAGAAATCACTATCTATGGTGCTTACAGCCGGAAGAAATGTATTTCTCAAATAATAAGACCTGAAAGTGAAAATGACTCCTTGATCCATGGGCTACAGAATGGATGTTGAGTTAGTAGGTATGAAAAACAACATTCATCTCATTTTACATCTCCATCAAGGCTCTTGCATGACTAGGTGCATTGTCAATGAGCAGTAATATTTTGAAAGGAATCTATTTTCCTGAGCAGTAGTTATCAACAGTGGGCTTAAAATATCCATTACACCATGTTGTAAAAGATATGCCATCATCCAGGCTTTGTTGTTCCATTTGTAGAACACAGGCAGAGTGGATTTAGCATAATTCCTAAGGGCCTTAAGATTTTTGGAATGGTTGATGAGCATTGGCTTCAACTTAAAATAACCAGCTACATTAATCCCTAACAAGAGAGTCAGCATGTCCTTTGAAGTTTTGAAGCCAGGCATTGACTCCTCTTCTTTACTTATGAAAGCCCTAGATAGCATCTTGTATCAATGGAAGTTGTTTTTTTTTTTTTTTTTTTTTTTTGCATAAGTTGAAAATCTGTTGTTTAGTGTAGCCACCTTCATCAATTTTCTTAGGTAGATCTTCTGGATAACTTGCTGAAACTTCTATATCAGTACTTGCCGCTTCACCCTCAAATTTTATGTTATCGATACAGCTTATTTTTTTAAACCTCATGAACCAACTTCTGCTAGCTCCATATTTTTCTTCTACAGCTTCTTCATCTCTCTCAGCCATCACAGTATTGAAGAGAATTAGGGTTTTGCTACAGATTAAGATTTGACTTCAGGGAATGTTGCAGCTGGTTTGATCTTCTATATAGACCACTAAAACTTTCTCCATATCAGCAATAAGGCTATTTCACTTTCTTATCATTCAGTGTGTTCACTGAAATAGTACTTTTCATTTCCTTCAAGAATTTTTCCTTTTATTTGCAATTTTGCTAACTGTTTGGTACAAGAGATCTAGTTTTGGCCTATTTAACCTTTCAACATGCTTTCCACACTAAGCTTAATCATTTGTAGCTTTTGATTTAAGATGAGAGATGTACAATTCTTCCTTTCATTTGAACACTTAAAGTCCATTGTAGAGTTATTAATTGGCCTTACTTCCATGTTGTTGTGTCTCAGGGAATAGGGAAGCATGAAGAGAGGGAGAAAGATTGGGTATTGCCCTGTCAGTAGAACAGTCAGAACACACACAATATTTATCAATTAAGTTCACCAGATCATACGTGCACAGTTCATGGCACCCCAAAATGATTACAATAGTAACCTCAAACATCACTGATCACAGATCACCACAACAGCTACAATAAGAAAGAAAAAGTATGAAATACTGAGAGAATTATCAAAATGTGACTCAGAGACATGAAATGAGCACGTGCTGCTGGAAAAAATGGTGTCAATAGACTTGCTCGATGCAGAGTGGCCAGGAACCCACAATTTGTAAAAACACAATTTCTGCAAAACATAAATAAAGCAAAGTACAGTAAAATGAGGTATGCAGTGATGGGTAAAACAATGTAAGATTGGAGTCTGTCACAAAGCCAGATTTCTTAAACTTCAATAAGCTTAGTCTGGAGTTTCAGCAAATTGGGAGTGGGGCATCCTGGTTGGTTTGTTTCCCACAGAAATCACATCTGGCAAAAGCAGGCATGAAAGATACACACACGACTCTATATAATTCTTTGTGTCATATTGTAATATTTCACTGTGAAGTTTAAGGGAAGGTGTGGAGCTTGAGCCAGATGATCAGAGGAACCAAATTTAGGGGTAGCTGGAGCATTTCTGTGCATTAATAGGAGATTGAGGTCAGGTGTTGTGAAGGACGGAGCTCTTATTGCATTGTAGACTCAAGCGTAGCTTGAGACCTGCTGTTTTTCAAAAGCAGTTAAAGGGCTATTTGATAGAAGGAAAGGTTGGATTTCACACTGTCTATATCCATTATTGTCCTCAGATCACTAGGCTAGAGTATTTAAGAAAGCCTAAGCCTGGCTTCTTTCCTCTTTCTTCAATAATCCTTCTCAGTAGTTCAACATTCTCTTTGCCTGTCTTTAGAAAGTTTCAGGCAGAAATATTTGCTCTAGTTTCATTACAATTTCCAGGATTTTAGCCCTCTCTCTCTTCTTTCACCCCAAATCCAAAAGTTCCTTGAGGCCCTCACTCCATACCTTATCGTTTTATTTCTGCAGTGTTGGGTGTGTTTAATCTTTTTACTTTATTATTATTATTATTATTATTTTGTTACTCCTCTCTATATAAACTCAGCAAGTATAATAAAAGCACTATTCATTACCAAGACATAAGGACATTGAGCACTGTGTTTTGGAACTTGGGCACAATAGGTGCAGCTTTTTCTACCATATCCTGTGCTTATAGACATGGGGTTGAGTCTTCTTCTGTCCAAACATATTTGGGACTTTTTCTCATCAAAGAGAATGCATTGACAATCTATGCAGGTTGGATATGCTCAAATGGACCAGGTATATTCTCTATGGGAAGAAACTTCCCCCAAGAAAAGGAATGGGAGAGAAGGCCATCAGAATTCATACAGGTTTGGAATTTGGGGAGTTCAGAGTTCCAGGACTAAATCTGAAATTCTTAGGTATGCAAAAGCCACTCCTTTCTTCCTTATGTATGCTGCAGAATGGGTGCAGGGTATATCAAGATTGTAGGAGAAAAGGTAAGAGACTTCCAAGGTTTGGTCTGAGCACTTCTCACCCTTTCTATCTCCCCATCTGTTTCCAAGTCTGTGTCAGACTGACCTAAGACTATTTCCCTGTTCCCTGAAGTGGCCATAGTCCAAATGCTTAACTGGATCAATCAGGGATAGTTGAACTTGAAACCTTACTCATGCCCCAGTTAATCATATATTTAACCACTTTTCTGAAGGAGGTATGTTTGAGGAGTACTTTTGTAGAACAACTATATATATATACATATATATTTTTAAAGATGATTAGATTACATAAATGTTACACAAAAATGACAGGGATTCCCATGTTCCCCACCTCCCATACCCCCCCACAACCTCCCACACAAACATCCTTCATCAGTGTGGCATATCACATGCAATAGATACACGTATCATGGGGCTTTGCCTCTAAGCATGGACCACAGTTCACATTGTAGACCACACTCTCTCCCACACAGCTCCGCATGCTATATGTTGATGTAAAATGGCCTATAATCTGTCAATGTAATGTCACTCGGGATAATTCTCAAGTCCTGAAAAAGCCCCTGTATTACAACTGCTTTTCCCTTTCCCTGCCCCAAGAGCATCCAGTGGCCACTGGCTCCACCTCAATGTTGTAATTTCTTCCATTGCTTGAATCACAATATGTCTACAACAGAATATCAGTGAGTCCACTCTAGTCCATAGCTCTTCCCCCAATCCTGAGGAGTCTGGGTTGGTGATGTCCACTCCACCTCCAAGTGAGAGGGGACTTATATCCCATGGATACGGTAGATGGAATTATCTTGCCTGCGGCTGCAGGTTCTCTCCATTCCCTGGCATGGCCGTTGTCCATCATCGTCTCCTCACCAGGTGACTTGGGTGAGTCCATTGAGCTGTAGAGTAGGAGTTGCAGCTCTACCAAGATTCCAGGCACAGGTGGCACATGGGCAGGCCAGAGGCTCCAGTCTCTGGAAGTACACCTACAAACTCCAGCGCCAAGTATAGGTTTGAATGGAAGGGACTGATGGGCCATGTGCAGGGAGGACTTATTTGAGTCCAACTCGGTCACTCTCAGGAGCACAGATTCCAAAGTAGAGCCCACTTATAAGGCATCAAAGTCTGGAGCTATCCCCCCTTATATAGGACCTGTGTGTCTCCAGAGCCCTCAGGAGCCCCTCTGTGTGGGGTGATATCCACTTTGGTGTAGAATAATTATTTTAAGGACTATCTCTGAGAAAGAGAGAGTCTGTTGACTGAATTTCTACCCCCAACCTTCTACCAACTCTCTACCAAGCTAAGCATTTGCTCTGAGAGAACAATTATGCTCATTTTCACTTTTTTTTTCAAGCCAGAAGAAATATCTTCTCTGCATTGTTACAGAGACTGGATAAATGAGACAGATAGATGGGGGCAGGTAAGAGGAGGTGACAGGAGTTGGCTGCCAAGTTACCTTTGTGATCCATCTCTGCAGAAGCCAGTGTTAATTCTGAGGAGACTTGGCAAGACTTATATCCAGCAATGACAGTTGGACATCTAAACATGACCTTGGAGGTGTCCATAACCACAGCTGAAGATATGTCAACTTTTCAGCATAGTATATCACAGGGGCTACATAACTGTGTGGGAACTGGCTACATTCAGTGCTTTAGTGTGTCTACAAATGAACGTCCTTGGCCCTTTAACTGCTGTGCAGTGCAGTGAGACTGCTTCAGTTTCTGTCCATTTTCAGTAATTAGACACTGACAAGAAGCTTGGGACAATCCTCTTGTATTCATTAGGCTGTGAGATGCCCACACTGTAGGCATCAAAAACAATTATTCAGAGGAACTGCTAAACTGTTTTTTGGAGTGTCTGCATCATTTTACATTACTACCAGCAATGTACAAGGGTATGCATGCCATCACTTGCTATTTTCTTTCTTTTTTTTTTTTTTTAATAATAGCCATCCTAGTGAGTGTGTGATGGTATCAAATTGTGATTTAGATTTGCATTCCCGTGATGACTAATGATGCTGAGCATCTTCTCATGTGCTTACTGGCCATTCATATATCTTTTTGGAGAAATGTCTATTCCAGTCCTTTGCCCATTTTTTAATTGTACTATTTGTCACTTCTTGGTAAATACCACAAAGAATTGAAAACAGGGACTCGAACAGATATTTGAAAACTCATGTTTATAGCAGCATTGTTCAAAGTAGTCAAAAGATGGAAGCAACCCAAGTATCCCTCAACAGATGAATGGATAAGCAAAATGTGGTCTACCCATGCAATGGAATATTATTCAGCCATAAAAAGGAATGAAATTCTGATACCATGCTACAACATGCTTGACTCTGAAAGACATCATGTGGAGGGAATTATGTCAGACAAAAACACAAATGTCATATGATCCTATTTACATAAAGTACCTAGAATAAGCAAATTTCATAGAGACAGATGGTAGATTACATGTTGTCAGGTGCTACGGTCAAGAATGGAAGGGGAACTTATTGCTCAATGGGTGCAGAGTTTTTGTCTGAGATGATGGAAGAGTTGGAGTAATGGATATTGGTTATGGTAGCACAATATTGTGAGTATAATTAATAGCATTGAATTGTACACTTGAACAAGGTTAAAATGGGAAATTTCGAGTTGTACATATGTTGCTACAGTAAAAAGTAAAATATATATATATATATTTTATTTAATTATTCAAGCACTTCAGAGTTTGTTGGTCAGCATCTCTTGCACCATGCTCCACCTGTCATCTGGTCAAACTTCAGCCATTAGAGGAAACAAAACAAAACAAAACAAAAAACTAGACCTCTGCTTCTGGTTCATCAGAACTTACTAGTTACAAGAAAGCTTACTCTCATGTATTAATGGAAAATGTTTTCAAATGCACATCATTTCCTAGTGTCCACTCTTTCTGTGGCTATCATTTTACCAGAAACTAGGGCTCTAAATTAGTGATTCTCCAAGTGAGGTCCTCAGACCAGTGGAATCAGCATCCCTTTGGAGTTTGTCAGAAATGCAAATTTTCAGGCCCCCTCCCAGACCTGCTGAAGTAGAAACTTGGGGGGTGCGGCCCAGTAATCTGTAGTTTAACAGGTATAGAATCTCAGGTGGGGTCTGTTATTCTGAGTTTCAGGGGATTTTGATGTACGTTGAATTTAAGAACCACTGGTTTATGTGTTTGTTTGTTTTTTTGTTTGTTTGTTTGTTTGTTTTTTGGGGGAGGGCCTAAAAGGACATTTAAGAACACTGCAACTAAAAAAACCAAAATGGATTTGAATCTCAGTTCTGTGACCTAATATCAGTGTGATGTTTGTCAATGCAAACAATTGCATAATGTTTCTTAGCCTCCATTAACCTCATCTATAAATTGGCAATGATAAGTAAACCCAGCTAAGATTTTAAGAAGATAAAATAGTGCATGTAAAATGTGTTCAATAAACATTAGCCATGAATATGGATCTCCTCTGCTTAGGCCCAAGCCAACGTCAGAGCATGGTTCATGTTATAGAGTTATTAATATGAAACCGCCTCCCAGGTACATGATGGGCAAAACAATCTGAAGAATGAGCTGTTGCTCTTGAGGAGTTTCAAACCCACACTCTGTGGAGTGTAAAGGAGGTTTGGCATCAGGAGCTGCTGCTGACTGCTCTTCTCTTTGTCTCATTAACTGTCAGAATATATTCTGGACCTTTTCGTGGAAGTCAAAAGGAAGGACTGGAGCACATTCTACACCATCCCCAACTTCACAAGCATTTGAGTGTCTTGGAGATCTTATTATAATTCAGATTCCGATTCAGTACAGCTGAGGTGGGGCCTGAGACTGCATTTCTAACAAGCTTCCAAGTAATGCTCCTGCTTTCTCGCTGAACACACTTTTGAATAGTGAGATGCTAGCTCAGTGCTTCTCAAATATGTTCCTATGATTCACCTCTAGACTTCTTCTACTAGAGAAATGGTATAGGGACTTTCAGCATCAGCATCCTCTGGGATCTTTACTAAACATGCAGAATCTCAGACCCCACCCTGGAATATGCATCTGACAACATCCCCAGGTATTGCAGAAACACATTCAAATTTGGAATCTATTCAGGGTTAGCTTCCTAGGTGTGCTTACTTGCACAGGGCTGCGTGCACAAAAGAACCCTGTGTTTGGCGCAATGCTCTGTTGCGCCATCTTGAAATTCTTAATAATATTTGAACAGGATGATCTACATTTTAATTTTGCACCAGGCCCCACAAATTTAGTGTCTTGTCCTGGATACACTGCTCTAGACTAGTGATTTTCAAACTTTGGTTTATGTGTATGATTCATCCATCTGGGACATTGTTAGAAATACAGATTTCTGGATTCCCAAAGATTCTGAACCAGTAGGACAGAAGTGAGACCAAGTTTTGGTAACAAACTCCACTCCCCTGACCTAACTAAGTCTTTCAGCATTCCTGTGCTTTATGTCAGGGAGATGCGAAAGAAGCTGATGTCTCCCCTGTGTTGTCCAGCAAATACAATAAGCAGCATAAAGCTTGCTGGACACTAGAGCAGAGGTGTTTCTGGTTGAGCAGTTTCCCCACAGGAGCCCTCAGAAGTGCTTCTTCCCCTGGATTGGAGTTGCCTGAAATGATTGCATGACATTTACACAAGTATGCATGGCAAAGATGCACAGTACAGGATGTCTCATCTTGAGAGAGACCACCTGGGGTCCTGGAACACCCAGTAGCAATGCCTAGGCTGTTTATGGCTACATGCTATTTTGAGAATTTAGTGGAAGCAATTACTCCTCCCCACTGAAAACTTTACCTTTGTACATTCTAATGAGTGCACAGGACAGGAATGTAAGACCTGGCCCCATCACTGACTAGCTTTGGTACCTTGGGCAAGTCACCGGACCACTCTGAACCTTAGAGTCCTCCTCTTTTAAGTAGATAATGGGTAAAGGCATATCTACCTCACAGGTTTGTTGCAAAAATC
This sequence comes from Tolypeutes matacus, assembly GCA_026826555.1. Lineage (NCBI taxonomy): Eukaryota > Metazoa > Chordata > Mammalia > Cingulata > Chlamyphoridae > Tolypeutes > Tolypeutes matacus. The sequence goes on from JAKSZT010054226.1 coordinate 8,378,770, forward strand.
AAATGATACAAGGGAGATGTAAAAGTGCTTTGCACACAGCAAAAGAATGTATAAATTTGAGGCATCACTATCCATACTGTGTGGCATTGCTCTTTCCAACATGATAGGATGCGGTCACTGAATTTGTGAATTTAGCTGAAGCCTTAGAGCATACTTGGAGATGCAAGAGAGGGAAATGAAGACAGAGAGATATGATGCTGACTTGGTGAGAGTAGCTGGGAAAACTGAAAATGTAGCAAAAGAGAAGGGAGCTTCCACAATTTGGGGGTTCCAGATGCAAAAATGAAAGGAAGACAATCTATTTTTATAGGTGCGAACAGTTTGGGGATTTTGGAAAATGCCTTCAGTCTAGTGGTAATTGAACGTTTCTGCTCTTGCGTATAATGAAGATAAATACCAGTGCTAGTGGTCCATATTTAGTTTTGATTTCAGAAGCTTTCTGCCAGAATTCGCTATTCTGAGATGAGGCGAATACTGTTTAGTGGTAAAAAGCTGGGTCTCTGATATAGCATATGTTAGCTGTAAGACTTGGGAAAGTTATTCAGGTTCATTGTACCCAAATCCTTTACCAATGGAAACTTCATTAAGGATGGTTATAGATGTGGAATGGTTGTGTAACCCCAAAGCACCTGGAATAGTTACACGAGTGATTTTCATCATTCATGTCATTGAAATCGTTCACACAGCCATCTAGTTATGGGAAATGCCTGCAGGCTACAATCGGGTGTTAGTTGAAGGGTCCCTGTGCTCAAGTGCTTTCAGAAGCACTGAACATGTGGCCCAGAAGTGGGCAGCCAATGTTCTGACCGCTGCTGCCGAATTTCAGAAATTGAAACATTCTAGAAAGTTCCATGACAAATCTAAAATAAGGAAATTCATGTGTGTATACAGGGAGCAGGCAGGGAAGACAGCACACAATACTAAGACATCCTGGCTCTGCCAGGAATGTCCCACTCTGACAGCTCCTATTTTCTTTCCAGTCTCTTGACCCATGTGTCTGGTCTTCCCTGCAGGTGCACAATTGACAACCGAGTCACGCGGGTGGCCTGGCTGAACCGCAGCACCATCCTCTATGCTGGGAATGACAAGTGGTGCCTGGATCCCCGTGTGGTCCTCCTGAGTAACACACAAACCCAGTACAGCATCGAGATCCAAAACGTGGATGTGTATGACGAGGGCCCCTACACCTGCTCTGTGCAGACTGACAACCACCCCAAGACCTCCCGTGTCCACCTCATCGTGCAAGGTAGGTGGAGTTGGCTGCGCTGTCCATAGAGGACCTGCAGGGAGAGCCTGGATGAAAGACTTTCTCTATGATTCCCAAAAGAGATGAGTTCTGTTTGTTCTCTCTGGCCGGAACAACTTCCTGGCTGTCATTTTGTAGTTTGAAGCTGATTTTTCTCATATTTTGCCCATTGAATAGGAGCAGGATTTTGTTTTTGCTTTTGTTCCATAACATATATTCTCAGAAAATTATCTTCTAATTATTGCTTTCCTTGACTTTTTTTTTTTTTTTTAAATCCCTGAAGCTTTTTAGGTTCCATCCAACTCTAAACCACTTTCATTGAAGACCAGCCTTTCTTGCTTTTCTGGAACTACACATATGCCATGCCCTAGGCCAGCCTTCATAGAAGGCAAAGCCAAACCAGCAGATGCTCTGGATAACCTGATGCATTCTTCCCAGCCCTCCCCTCCCCACTGTTTCCAGCTGTCATCTCCCTAGTCCAGGATGTCTGAGATCACATCACTCTTTAATACCTGTGTCTAGGACCATGTTTTCCTGTTGCTTCCCCACACTTGGCCCCTCCCATCCCTTGTTTTCAAGACCTTGTGTTTCTGGTAGTTGCTGTTGTTGTTTGTGACTCTCTCGTTTCTACTCTCTGAGTTCTCAGACCCTGGGAACTGTGCTCACCTGTCTCCCATGACCCACAGAGCAAAACAAGCCCTGGGACATTCAGACAACCCTGAGCTGGGTTGGGTTGATTCCTAATTACCGCTTAAGATGTCAGAGCTGCACTTTGTCCCTGTCTGCCTGTGAGAACCTGATCAAGGTATTAGATGTCTCTCACTCCTTGTTCTGTAAAATAGGGTTTATGGTGGGAGGAGATAAAGATTATGTGAGTATGTGTAAAACACTTTGAAGAGTGCTTGACTGATACCAGTGCTATGTAAGTATTAGCAGCTATTATTATTTCTAAAATATTATCGCTATTTTTTAAAACTTTTCTAACACTTTTTACAATGGACCAAATACCTCATTAATTTATTATCTCAGAATCTTAAGTACCCGAGCAATGGGGCCATAGTATTTCCACTGGGCATTTCTTACCCACCCGGCCACGGAGTTCCTTTCATCCAACTAATTGGCAGCCCCAGGGCAGTCAGTGCCTCCTCTTGAGGCTCCTCCAGCTGACCCTCTCTTTCAGCCCAAGCAAAGGGGTGAAGAGCAGTTGGGTGAATGGTTAAAACGACAAGGGAAAAGAAAGTGGTGTGAGAAGGAAGAATTAAGGGAAAGCTAGCTGTGAGAAGGCAGAAGAAAGTAAACCTTGGATCATGGATAGGAACTGTGAAGAACAGGAGAGGGTAAGCAACAATGAGAAAAAGGTGCATTTAGGATAAGGAATATGGAGAAAGTAGCTCTGGCCATGTGGGATATTTGAATATCATGCCAGCGGGATATTTGAATCCCTCACGCTGTGGCAAAGTTTGGTCATAACAGGTTTTTATTGTTAATTTTCCTTACTCTTTCTTCCAAAAAGGAAATTATAACGGCTCTTCCTTGTGTTGGTTCTCTAAATGAATGTTTTCCAAATGGCTAGTTGCAACTAGCATTTTAAAAGGAAATAGATCGTAGAAGGTATCAGAGTATATTGTGAACAACAGAGTAGGTACTGTCATGTGAAACTTTTGTTTCCAGTGTGTGTGTGTAAGGTTTTTATACAAATTGTATTTTTATTGTAGATAGTTGTCAAAAAAAAGTTTGAGATTCACTGCTCCATGGGATGAATGCTCCAGAGGCACAGTCTAAGGCAGGCATTTCTCAACCTCCTGTCTTATTGTTGTGAGCAGAATCTCCAGCAAGGTCAAAGAGAGCCTAGGAACTATGCACCAGCAGCGACATTTGCTTTAACAAACGGGGCCTTTATGGAGTTGGCAAATGGAAGGAATAGGGAAAAAATGCCGAAGGATCCCTGAAAATAAGGACCAAGTTTTAATTTTATTTTTTCCTTAAGCCACCTCCCACACATACACCCACACATTCTTGCCTGAATCACGTGGCAGAGTGCCTTAAACAAAGTAAGCATTTAAAAAATGTTTCTTGAAGCAAATGGCTGGAATTACAGCCCAGAAGAGGTCTTACCTGGGCTCTAAGATAAAAGTTTGAGTCTATGTGGAGGTGGAGCCGGGAGAGGGTGAAGGGATGGGGCCATGTCAATGTTCACTCATGTCTAAGCTAACGGAAAATATCTAATCTCCAGCCAGGTGTTTACATCTGTGACTTGGCTAGATGCCCTCTTAGCATGACACATCACCTCAACATATTAGAATCTCATCTTGGGCTAATTTTCGAATGCTGATGGGTGTATTGATTTGGAAACAAGCTGGGTTAAAAAAGGCATAGGTCTTGTACGCAGACACAGCCCAAGCTAATCTGCTGTCAATATGCCTGGACCGAATATTATTGACACTTTAATGAACAGAAGGCCATAGTTTTCAGAGCCAAACTGTCCTTCTCTTAAAAGCAATCAGACAAACCAAATAGAACCAGACTCCCCTGTTTCTGTATAGGAAATAGGATACATCACCATCAAGGATTAAAAAAGAAAAATATATTTATCTTGGGATCATTTATTATACTGAACATGAACCCTAATTCACCTAGCAGAAGCTTATGGTCTGGATTTTGTTGAAGTGGCTATTCAACCCTGAGTAAGACTGCCACTGGAATGACATTTGGGCATATTAAGTTTACAAAATGGTATTAAAATCATATAAAAAACACAATACCAGAAGCAGGAAAAAAAACGAACTAAATTGGTATACCACCCATAAATATGTGTATTTATGTATACATAGTCAACTTTATATATATATATACCTACAGAGAAGGAAGATAACATCATGTTCACAATATTATGCAAGTTTTTTTCCCCATACTATCACATATCCCTTCTACTTCACTAATTCTTTGTACGGGTTCTTGTTTATGGCTGTAATGCAACATATTTAGTTCCCTGCTGACAGTTCCATGTCTGGCTAAGATTTGTTCCTTCAGCCCTTGTATGTGCACTCATTTATTCCTTCACTCTTTCAAATGCTTTTCATGCTTTGTTTCTGGGATATTTCTAAAATCTGCTAATCACACTTCATATCCTTGCAGCAAAGTGAAAAAGGAAATTGCTGCAGTTCCTTTTTTTCTGAGTGAGTCTTCCCTTCTTCTCTGACTATTGGTTTTTGTTGAATTGATTTCTCCCTTTGGTTTTTAGGATGACAGCACTGGGGCTTCCTAAATACTCCTGAATCTTTCCCATGTTGATGGGAGTAGGGGATTGTTTCTGACTATCCTGCCAGACCTGGTCAAATGATTGGTGTGGGGATTGGGTTCAGTATCCAATCTGAGGTGGACAGTACCCACAATGGGCACTATAGGGGAAAGAATGGCAAAGCCATCAAAAGTGCCAAGCAGAGTAAGGGTGCATGTCAAACTACATTGATCCAAGACTGGTAACCAAGTAGGAATCTGAAACAAAAAAATTATCTTGGCCAAGATGTATGATGAACCTGCAGTAAGAAGATGATGGCACTTCTAATCTGCACTGTCCAATAGCTGACTTAAAACCAATTTTGTTAACTAAAAGTAAATAAAATATTGCAAAAAAATCAGCTTCTCAGTCTTACTGGCCACAATTCAACTGCTTCAGTAAACATATGTGACCAGTGGTTTCTGTACCAGACAGATATAGAACATTGCCTTCATTGTAAATGAATACCATTATGGACAAGTGGGTGTTAAAGCAAGAGTGGGTCTCCATGGCTTGAGGGCCAGATGTACTATGGAAAGGAGAATGGCCTTTTGGAGACAGGATGGAACTAATAAAAGATGGTGGTCTAAAGATGAGATAGTTGTTGAAAAGGGGTGAACACTTGATTTCCTTTATTATGTAGGACAAAGAAGAAAGTCCAGAGGTCCAAAAATGTTTGTGAAGAAAAGACATACTTTGGGGACCAATTAAATGTAGGAGTGAGGAAGGGGGAGAATAAGTCTAACTGAGATTTCTGCCTTGGAGCCCTGGGGGAGGTTGATACTAATATCGCTAAAGCATCCTGTGGTTAAATGAGTTGGGTGGTCGAGGTGAGGGGGTTAAGATACCTGGTGTGACAGTTTAAAGTTCTTTTTTGAATCCCCAGAAGAGGAGGATTATATACTTTTAACTAATCCATTTCTGTAGGTTAGTTAGCTTATTGATTGGACTAAGTCAGTGAGGCATGAGCCCGCTTGGGTCTCTGCACTCTTGCTGGGTCGGGTATAAACACACACACACACACAAACACACACAGAGAGAGACAGAGACAGAGAGATAGAGAGACTGAGAGAGAGAGAGAGGAAAAGGAAGCCACCATATTGATCCTGCCATGTGAGAGAGAGGACTGCAGGAAAACAGAGAAGCACCAAGGGCTGAGAGAGATCCCAGAGTCTGGAACCAACAGAGCACAGAGGCACAGAAAGAGGCCTCTAGGCAGCTGGTCCCATGGAGTAGCTCAAATCTCAGAAGATGAGCCCTACTATATGCCTGATAACTCACAACTGAAGACAGGAAGAAAGCAGAGCAGTCAAGACTGAGAGAGGAGGCCGGAAAGAGACAAGCCCTATGCCTGATTGCTCACAGCTGAGCTCCAAGAAGTGGATTCCAAGAGATGGTAAGCCTGGAGGGGAAGGCAGAGACTTAGGCAAAGATTGCCCACCATCTTGCTTCACCAAGTAGCAGTTGACTTTTGGGAGAAATTATCTCTGGAGGCTTGATTTGGATATTTCACAGCCTCAGACTTGTGAGCTTTCTTTCTAAATAAAATTCCTTTTATAAAAGCCAACCCATTTCTGGTACTTTGCATCAGCAGCCCTGTGGCAAACTAAGACACTTGGACATCTTGATTTTGAGATGCCTTGAATCCTCCATTCAAAATGAGTTTGCGAAAATTAAGAAATAACATCAGTGGGTTTGCATGTCCTTTTAGGCAGCCAGAACATAATCTTAAAAGACTGAGATCCATGTAAGATTTTGCCTAGTTGTTTTTCATCCCTTTTTACCTTAGGGTTTTCTGCTTTATTAGTTAATTAATATGTGGCTGCTTCTGGGGTCTAGCTGCATATTTTAACCCCTTTACCACCCCTTGATCCTGTCCCTAAATTGAGCCTTTTACATTTAAAAAAAAAAAAAAAAAAAAAAAAAAAAGGCCATATCCAGGCTCCATTGTTTCCTTGAAAGACTCCACATCTTGGAAAGCACAGAATCAATAAAAAGCTCAGTGGGACTGAATTGTTTTCCAAATTAAGGCCAGCTTGGGAAGACATCTCAAAAGACTTGTTTGTATTTCTAAAACCCCAGGTGTGGTAGTACAGTCACAAACTGTGCCTGAGGTTGTCTGCAGAACACTGGGAAATGTCTTCCTTATCTAAGCACCAAAAAAATGGACTTCTCAGCCCTGAGTGTTTACCTACAGGGCTTTAATCTCACTTAGAGAAAAACATTTGCATGATAGAGAATATAGAATATAGTGCTTGTGAAAACAGGGATATTAGTGTAATCTATATATTTTTAAACTGTTTGGCCTCTTTATCAGCTTCTCTGGCCCTATCTAGGTCTCTCTATTGTTGTTGGAGTATCTAATCACCCCCTCCCTTATATTTGATGTAAATGAGTTTTCCCATTTCTTCATGGGCAGAATTAATCTGAAACTCCCTGCTTTTATTTGATAATTTCTTGCTTTTGGGAGTCACAGGAGCTCTGAAGCTCAGGTCAAAAGGAGGAAACCTTCAATTCTATGGAATGAGTCAGGAAGGAGGGACAGAAGCCAGGAAGAAAGGGGCCAAACCTCTGAGATACTCAGTCCAGGCAGGTGATTGCAAATAAACTTTACCTTTACAAACCTTTCCTTTAGCTTTCGTTGTCTCGCTGTTCCCATCCCTCTCCTCCTATTCTGATAAATATACTGGTGGGGTTTTCCAATCCTGAATGATTAATTGACCTTGTCAAACCCAGCTCATCGTTATGATTAAGAGAACAAGAACAATAACTTTTAATTTCTGGACACCTACCCTCCATAGACCCTCCCCGCTAGAACCTGAACAAAAAGAAATTCAAAGCCCAAGCTATCAAAGGGAATAATGTGCTCCCATCCTTCTTATTTGAAAGCAGAGACTTCTGTCTCTCCAACCACATTGCCCAAAACACATGACCTGCCAGTACTATGTCTCTGGTAGAGTTGGAAGATCTTTGTACCAAGTTCCATTCAAGCTGCATCTTATTAAGTTCACAGTGAAGTAAAAAATCAAAGTTAGTTGTGAATAGTCAGAAGTCACCTTCAGAACACATCTGTGTTCTTCTGCTTTCAATACCGTGTGGCAGTAGGTCACATTTGCCCTTGCAAACTTCTTTCCAAATTCTATCTCCTCTTCCTGCGCCATTCAAGAAATAGGGGAAATCCATACTTGGTCTGGTCATAAGACTGTGCTTCTGAATTTGACAGAACTTTGAAAAAGTCAAGAAATTGAATTCCACTACAAAATTGGAAAGTTCCTCAAAGCATCTTGGTGAATGATGAGGAAATGGTGCATTGTACCTGAAGCTGATTTGCAAAATTTATACTATATGCAAATAAGCCAGCCCGGTTCTCCTTGGTGAATTTTTAAACTTCTTGAAGTAGTTACTGACCATGGAGAACCAAAGTTTGTCAAAAAGGGTAGAGAAATACTAACACTTCAGTAAACCCACTTGAAATACCATCTGACTGCTAAGCTATGTAGGGCTAAGTTTATAAGACTAAAGCAAACCTGAGCAGATTTGTATAATAAATGACATATTGATTTAATAATGACATCTTCCAGGCTTTCCAGTATGGCTGGAGAAGGGTCTTCATATTTTCTAAACAGCTTAGAAAAGTTGGCATCTGGCTCCTGCTTCCTGGTTAGAATAGGGACTGACACCAGAGCTCCCCATCTAAACTCTTTACACGATTTATGGTTCTAGGCGAGCAGAAAGCTCAGGTGCTTCTTGCTTCACAGTAAACTTAGAGCACTCAGGCAGCATACTTCCAGATAAACAGCCAGGGCTCCCAAGGGAAGGCCATTAAGCAACCACAGAGTTCTTTTCCATCAGGTCTTTTTCCCAAAGTATTCTGAGTTGCTTTGGATACCAGTACAGGAGGGTTAAGGAAAGTGGCTCTGATTCCTCATGGATCTTAGACATTCCTGCAGCCCCAAGATGAGAAATGTTGTCTTTTCATTTTGGAGAAAGGGCCAGTATCAGATGCTGAATAATCAGGGCACATTTTATCAGACCCCCATTCCCATATCAGTCTGCCTGGGGTTTATCCAAGCTGAACTTAAAACAAATATTCTTAATTAAAGATTGCATGAGTTCTGTTTATGGTTTCATGGCCCTTTGGCACAGATGCAGCTAATCTTAGATATGTCCACAGAGACCTTCATTACTGTATTCCTACAAGTCTCAGTAGGTCATCCCTGTAGAGGGTGTGCAAAGCAGCACAAAAGAAAGCACCTGAACCTGAGGCTGTGACTGCTGCAAGAAGACTCTTATTTACTCAAATGACTGAAATTCTCTGACGATCTTCTCTTCTTGCTAAAAGTAAAATCTCTACCTTCTCAGAGATTGATGCAAAGTTGGTAACTAAGGTTCTTAGTCCATCTGGGTTCAGAATGAAGATTGTCAACTAATACCTGATTCCATTTAATGGTATTTTGAAGCCTGTCATTGGAAATGCAAAGATTCAGATGCAGTCCCTGCCTGTTTAGTAGAAGAGACCACTATAGTAACAAATAACTATCGTATAGGCAACAGTTAGGATGCCTGTCCACAAAAACGCTACAAACACACTGAAAGGGAGTAATTGGATTTATCTGCAGGGGCAGGTAAAACTACAAGGTTATATTTCACCAGGTTATTTGATGGTGAGAAGGATTTTTCAGGGATCTGTTGTCCCAGACAGGAGCAACAGCATATCCAAAGTTTGAAAGTCTGAGATTGTATGGCATGTTGGAGGAACAGCAAGGATGCTAGAGAGGTAGGCAGCATCAAGACTACAGGTGGCCTTGGGTACCAAGGTAAGGGGAACAAGAACAAAAAGTATTAAGCATTGGGTCCATGTAGGTGCTCAACACACACTTGGTTTGCCATGATGCTCTACAAGAACACCACTTCTCCAAGGAAATTTACATTAAATTATGTTGCAAAGAAGAAATATCCAGAAGACTATCAGTGAATAGAAAACAACAAGCCCCAGTGTCAATAAACCTTTGGGAGAGGGAAGGAGAAGAAAATAATGGAAGGAAAGAACATGTTTAAACCCAACTGATTCTACAGTATTTGCATGGTAAAGATACAAAGGGGAAAGATTGCTAAAGACCCTTCTGCCACCAACTCTATTTTTAAAAGCATTGTAATTTATGTTTTCCATTTTGTTCTCAATAATAATTATGTTTCTGGGAACAATTCCACAGTATAATTAAGGAATATTTGCATACTAGCAAGTAGAGTGTATGGTATGGGTGCCTTTTCTCTGTCATTGTGAAGATTGCACCAAAGAGGGTGAGAAAGGCAACTATGGAGAAACCACAGATCCAGGAGTGTCGTCAGCCCCCACCAGCCATGAGCCTGACACTTTCATCCCCAGAGCCTCCTCAAACTGGCATCTGAGAATCCAAGTGCATATGAGAACACTCAGCATTTCTGATGTCTGTAGGCTAATTTAGGTTTTAAGGTGTCACCACTTGGAGTAGATCTTAAGATTTATATTCATGTTGAACTTTGTCTGTGGTAAATTAATGTCTAATGTTGGTGTGAAATCTAATTGGCTTCTGCTAGAGTTCAGCTTAGTGAAGAGGTACTCTGAAGTTGTTGGAGCACAGCATTTTACTTTTGAGAAATCTTCATTTCGTGTTACTTAAGAAATAATTTATTTGATTTAAAATTAGGACAGTTTAATTTGGTGGCATGTTTTTCTTTATGTCTCAATTATAAATTCATGTCTTTGTGGTAAACTCAGCTGGTAGGGGGATTAAGAATTCAAAATAGAGGATTTTCACTTGGCAAATAGTGCTTTCTACTGTGATTAATTAGGAGAATGCACAATGAATCTGGGTTTGGCTCCAGTGGGGATTGAATAACTTAGTAGAAAGAAGTAAATTTGAAGATTAAGGAGTCCTGGGTTCCAGTCTGAATCTTGACAATAATTACCTGGAAAAATGCCCTACTTTAATCTATTTCTGATTAGTCACACTTCATAGCAATGTTTTGATACATCCCATAATCTGATTTGGAGAAAGGTGCCAAATAGATGCAAGCAAGCAGAACTCTACATATTAACATCCTCCATTTTTGGAATCATTTACCAGAAACAAAGATTTCCTGGTCTCATTTCCTTTTGTCTTATTTTGGCTCCTTTAAACGAAATCAACTGCCTATCCTAGGAATGCATGTGCACTCTTTTGCAGAGGGGGTTCCATTCCCTAGACTTTGTCTGGATCACATCCCATTTTCTCCATCCTGATTCACTCCCCTGAAGAATGTCATGCTCTCTGGCTTTCTGACCTTCCTTCCAGCCTAATGCTGGTCCTCAGCATTCTTGTCATAATCCCCTTTGCTCTCACAATTCCTTCTCGACTCATCTGGCGGTTAAATGAAGATGACCTATGGATCTGGACTTCAAAGAAAGCGTGTTTGTGCCAACCTGACTATCACTCTGAGGACAAAGATGGCCAAGTCCTTTCTTCCCACACTGAGAAAAGGGGGTCAGAAATGGTGACTTTTGTTCTTTCCAGATATGCATACACTACCATGTGTCGATTATTGAAATAAAGTTGGGATAGACCCAAGGATGAAGGAGATGGGATTCTTATGCTCAGGAAAAATAATGGGGCTGGGCAATATTTAAATTTTCAAAGAGGTGCTGCTGTGATCAAGTTAGGCTTGAGAACCCCAGGACTACAAGAGGGGAGTTGTCCCCCAGTTTGGGAACCAGGCTTGAGTGTTTCATAAGGCCAAACCAGTAGAAATCCTTTAAAATAGATGGTCTGACAGTTTAGCTCCTATTAAAATGAAAATACAATAACTAGTTTGCCCACACCATATCTGCTACCAAATACCTATCCCTTATCCAGTTGCATGCAGTGATTTTTTTCCATCCTAAGTCTTCTATACCCTAGGACTTCTCTTTTGCCTCAGGGCTGACTCTTTATCAAGGCATGCCTGGTGTTCTGGTCTACACATTTCCTCTCCTGGTTAGAAAATACTCCCACCTCACAATTCTCACTCGACTTTCTTTTACTTTTCTTAATCATGCTGATCATAGGCCCTTTGCATATTCTCTGCCCTTTGCCTGGAATTTCCTTCCTCTTTTGACCCAGTAAACCCTATTTATCCCTCAAACATGAACTCAAACACCATTTCCTTAGAGAACCCTCTCCAGAATAGCCTGACTTAGGTCAGCCTGCCACTTCCCACTTCTGTGTGATCCTTGCCACAATATAATTTGTCATTTGTTTGTGTGATTATTGATTGTGTATTTTCCCCAGTAGGCTATGAGTCCCCTGAGAGCAGGGACATGTTTGTTTTTGCTTTCTATCCACAGTGCCTGGAATTTATAGGGGCCTCAAGTTCTATTTGTTAGATAAAGATCAGACCCACAAAGCTTCTTTAAAAAAAAAAGTCATTAAACAAAGTCATTCACTATGTGCTCAGACTGGCTGCAGTAGGATGAATAATGGCTCCCCAAAGATATTGAGTCCTAATACTTGTAACCTGTGTGTATTACCTTATGTGGTAAAATCTTTGCAGATGTGATTAAGTTAAAGGTCTTGAGATAGGAGATTGTCTTGGAGGTCCCTAAATGCAATCACATATGTTATTAAAACAGGAAGGCAGAGAGAGATTTGATATAGAAACACACAGAGGAGAAGGTAATGTGAAGATGGAGTAAAGAAAGATCTTCATCTTGAAGTTTGGAGTGATGGATCCACAAGCCAAGGAATGCCAGCAATCTTGAACGACTGGAAGAGGAAGGAACAAATTCTCCCCTTTGAGCCTCCAGAGGGAGCATGGTCCTGTTGACCCTTTGGTTTCAGCTCAATTAGAGAGATGTCTAACTTCAGCCCTCCAGAACAATGAAAGAATAAATTTCCATTTTTTAAGCTAACAAGTTTGGGATAATTTGTTTTAACAAGCTGTGGTGGTTTGAATGTTTAGTGGACTCCTGAAAATTATGTTCTTGAATTGGTCCTTCCATGTGGGTATGTATCTAATGTGAACCTTTACTTAGATTGGATTCATTTAAAAGGCATTTGTTTAGATTAATCCAGTAAGATATAACCCAGGGTGGGTCCTATTCCTCTTACTAGAGTCCTTTATAAATCCAAATTGGAAGATCCAAAGAAACAGTGAGAAACCTAATCAATGGAACACAGTAGCTGAGAGAAGGCCACTGCAGTCAGAGGCTGAAAGCATCAAGACTCAGAGGAGAAAAGAGAGAGAAAAAGGTGCCACCTTGTCCCTGCTTGTCCACAACTGCAGCTCAGGCAGAAAAAATGTCCTGATGATGCCTGGCTTTGGATACTTTCATGGCCTCAAAACTGTAAGTTTGTAAGTTAATAAATATATCCCTTAATATACCAATTTCTGGTTTATTATCTTGGCAACTTTTAGCAAATTAAAACACAATCACAGGAAATGGATATACTAGCCTTCAATATTTGAATTTTGGGTGGCTCAAAGTGGAAGAAATATTGGTATTTCAAATCTGCCAAAAATTTAAGCTTTTCCACTGTGAGAATTGAAGTAAGACTCATCTTTGAGGCAGACTCCTTTTCATCATCATTATTTTTTAAAGAAGTCTCTTTGGGGTACTTTCAGGAGATGATTAAATAATCCAAATGTCAATAGTAAGACTATAATATTTTAAATTGAAAAAAAAAAAAAAAAAAAAAAGAGTTTTCCCAGGACTCTAGGGGATGGGAGCAGAGCAGGGAAGAACAGTTTAACAAAATATGATTTTAATGTGAGGAGAGAGATAATGTTGCCTAGCATTTGGCCATAAGGATTTTTGGGGACATGGGGCTGAAGAAAAAATTACAAAATGTTCTCTTATTAACTAGGGTAGAAAAAGTCTAGTATTTGGGCTTAATCTTCATAGTAGCTAAAATGCAGAAACAATCCAATTGTCCATAAGCAGATGAATAGATAAACAAAATGTGATATATATGTACAATGTGAATGTTATTCAGCAATAAAAAAGGAATGAAGTTCTGAGACATGCTACAACTTGGATGAACTTTGAAGACATTATGGTGAATGAAATAAGCCAGACACAAAATGGCAAATGCTGCATCATTTCACTTATATGAAATATCATGAAATAGAAATTTCATAGAGACAGAAAGTAGATTAGAGGTCACCCAGGAAATGGAGGAGTGTGATGGGGGTGAGTTGTGGCTTGGTGGATATAGATTGTTTGGAATGTTTGGAAATTTTTTAATGAAATTAATTAAAAAATATAAGATAGGATAGGATAAAGCAGCAGTAGGAACAGGGGAAAGTACTTTGACGTAGGAATGAGGAGAGCGTGTTCAGAGAAAAGTCTCATACCAAGCAATGCCTGTTAGATGACACATTCCTGCTGCCTGCCTCAGAATCTCCCAAGAAACTTTCTAGTTAAAAAGGAAGGAGACTTCCCCGCGCAGACTTATTGGACCTGAACCCCAGGTGGAGATGCAGGAAGGGTAATTTTTATGGACCAGAGGTTGGGAACCACAGATTTCCTTTCTAAAGGCTAGAGGGAGCTGAAGATCAGAGATCAGTTCAGGAACATTTTTTATATCGGAGTCTAAATTATGTTTATACTAATTAGCAGGAATTTTGTCAAATTAGGTAAGAGGGCTTGTTCCATGTGGTCTAATTATAGTGTGGCTTCCATCTCCTTGAGCTTGTGGCTATAGTGTTCAAATGAAAAATAAGAAGTAGACACAAAAGAAGAGCTGCTCCCCTAAGTGTTCAGTACAGTCTTATCCCACATTCTCATACTTTGTTTTAAATAGTTACTAAAGGATCAGGAGGCTGTCACCCTTCATTGCTACATACTAAAACATTCACAGGCCTCTCATTTCTCTCTTCAGACAGCAGCATTACCTGCTTCTGGGACTCTTGTGATGCATGAGTTTTCCATGCCAAAACTTCCTTCAATTAAGAGTGAGTTTTAGCCCTATGGGTGATAATGCACAAGGAGAAATGCAGGAAGGGGCAGTCCCGGGCACTCAAATCCAGGAAGCTGGTTTGCAATTGAAGAAAGAAGCATTTGACCCTCGGTGTGCTTGAAGAAAGAAGTCTTTATAACCTTAATTTAATCCTTCAGTCTTCCATGAATCAAGTAATTACTGAGTTGCTACTAAGTGCAAAACATCATGCTAGACTCCAGAGGTAGACAAACAGAAGATCAAATGACTACTGTCTTAGTTTGCCAGAGCTGCTGGAACAAAGTGCCACAGATGAGTTGGCTTAAATAACAGGACTTTATTCTTTCATCTGGAGGCTAGAGGTCTGAAATCAAGGTATTGGTAGGACCACGCTCCCTCTTTAAGGGGAGAATCTGTTCCCTGCTTCACCCCTGGCCTGTTGGGTAGCCAGCAATCCATGGCTTTCCTTGGCTCGTGGTAGCATCACTTAATCTCTGCCTCCATCACATGGCCATCTCTCTTTCTGTCTCTGCCTCTTTGTGCAAAATTTCCTCTGCTTATTAGCATGCCGGTCATACTGGATTAGGGCCACCCTGCTCCAGTTTGGGCTTATCTTAACTAGTTACATCTTCAAGATCCTATTTCTAAATAAGTACACATTTATGGAACTGTGAGTTAGGACTTGAACACATCTTGCTGTGAGGCACACTTAAATACATAACATCTCCTCCCAAAGAAATAGCATCTGGGACAACTCCAGTTAGAGATTTATGACAGAACATAGGAGAGTCTTCTCCCTCAGAGAGCCCCAAGAGACCTCCAAATGGAATAAATGGAGAGAGGGAAGCCTGAGAGCCAAGCAGGGCCAAGGTCATAGGGTTTTGTAAACCAGCCTTCAAATGCTGGAATTTTTCTTAAGGACAATAATAGGGGCCCAAATTACAGGAGGGCAGAACCTACTAAGGAGGAGTTTCACATGATATCAGCTTTCAAATGAGGGCATTTGAGAGCAAAGCAAAGAGGAAAAGCACTCCATGGTTTGCCATCCTTGTTCAGTCCCATACTCATACACTTGCCCTCACAGCTTCCCTGGGTTAAGAGGGGGTGATGCCAAAGCTCAGCCATATACTGTATTTCAACCTCAAGTGAGGTTTAGATTGTTGACCAGTTCTTCAAGTTGATCTCAGTATGCACTATATTTAAAACATCAGCTGAGTGGGTATGCAGATGGAGGTGCAATCCCTTCATCCTTCTAGGAGCAATGTTCTCCCTCTGGGTTGTTTTCCATCTGTATTTCCCAGGCTGTTTTTATTTGGCCAAACCAGCTCATTCATTTGATTGCTGCATGTTCTTTTTGTTTTCTTCTGCCTGTCACAGATTTCTATCTTTTTTTTCCCTTTTTAATCGTGTCCTACTTTAATAATCTGGGAGTTCTTTTGTCTGATCTACCTATTCTCTCACTTATCACTAGCACTGTTCTTTACTTTGATCTTTTGTTACAGATACCATGCCCTCTCAGTCTCGTGTGCTTTGTTCTGATATGTGCCAGTATCTTCTTTTCTCCCCCTACGTTGTCTTTCTCTCTTCTTCCATTTTCCCCTCTTTCCTTGGCTTTCTCGTTATCCTTCCACATCCCTCAATTTCTCCATTTGTTTCCCTCCTTCCAGTTAACAGCTCCATGTTCCCCAGTCAGTCATCCCCTCCCTCTCCTGCAGGCTCTGCCATCATCACACCTGTCCACAAGGATGGCTCGTCTCTCAACAGCACCCATGGTTTTCCCTCTAACACTAAGAATTCACATTTTCATAGTAGAAAAGATAAGATAATCAGATATGCCTTGCTTTTTTTTTCCATTTCACTTAATAAGCACATCCTGTAATTGAGCTGCTGTTTCACTCACAATATATCATTTCCCTCTGGGAGCCTGCATCTAGCCCCAGCTGAGATTCTCCCCCTGCACAGCACAGGGAGAGAAGATGAAGATGGTGCATTTAAGATTCCTTTGTTGAACCTCAAACACATTGTGTCTGTGTCTTTTGTCCCTAATGTAGTGTGTATAAAACATGTGAGTATTTGCATATTTGCATGGGGAAGTTTGCATATGTTTATGAGCCAGAAGCACCTTGTAGCTGATCATGGACTTGATGGACACATGGTGTTTACCAGGAGCAAAGGTTGGGGCCATAGAGGGAGAAGGCTCTTGATATTGGGCCTGGAGCTGCTGGAATAATTTTGTAGAAGACACCATTACAAAAGGACTGATAATTTACTCCATTTAAGTCTCCACTCATCTTTCCCAAGAGAATGAGCAGATGTGAAGGGACCACTCATTAGACCTGTTGTGGCCCCTCCACTGTGTCATGGAAGCTGTGGGCTAGAGGATGGCTGGAACGTCTCTGCAGAGGCACTGTCTATTCTTGGCATGGCCTGGCAGAGGACTGACAGAGACAGGAAGCAACAATTTCCTACAGCAGTGCAATGGCTGTGATGGAAAAATTGGGGCTGAGTCCCAGGCCTCTGCTCTGGCTCTAAGACATGCCCAGAGCTTCTTCTACTCCAGACAGAGATGCTCTCCTGGGCATAAGTACTCTCAGTACCCCCAGCTGTTTTAGTCACAGGAGGTTATGAACCTAGCTTCTTATCTCACAGTACTATTAGAGGCAACTGCGGGGAAAAAAGGAGCAGGCAGATTTTAGCCATGCCTTGATGGTAATGTAATTATCAATAATTATAGCTATACCTTATTGAAACCTCATTAGGTGGTATCCAGGAACTGGACTAAACACTTTATGTTTATTTTCTCATTTAATGCTCAAATACAATAGATTCTATAATGCTTATTTTAGAGATGAGGACAATAAAACTTAGTAACCTGTGTAAGTTTCCATCTTAGTAAGTGGCAGAGCTGGAATCTGAACTCAGGCACTCTGACTCCTGTCCCTTCTGCAAAGACTTGGGTCAATCTGATACAGAGGGCTGGATCCCAGTTAGGAATGGGTTTTGCAAACATTCAGTATGGGCTCAAATCATTTAGGAGCTAAGGAGCTACCTTAGAAATCTGCTAGGTGGCAATTCTCAACTCTATTGTACATCACAAAGACTTGGGAGTATTGTTAAACAATATCCATTTTGATGGCATCCCCCAGAGATTTTCGCTCAGTTTGTCTGAGATAAGGCCCTAGAGTCATTTTTTTTTTTTTTTAACACTTCCAGGGTATTTCTATTTATTGACCCACTTTGAGAATCACTATTCTAATATTAGAGATGTGAAGACATGAGACTCAGAGGTTAAGTGATCTATCCAAGATCACACAACAGATTAAGGGCAGTTCCAAGGACCAAATCCCATCTCTGCTGGTTCCAGTATGTAAGCACAGGTGGGGGCTCTCCATGCCTCCCCACGTTTGCCTCATTCCCATCACCAGAGTAGAAATAAGGGCATTTATATGGTTTCAATAACTGTGATTTGACTAATGGCAAATATATCTACCCAACACCAGCAAAGCTACATCTGTAAGAGCATAACAGAATCTCATCCCAAATGTTCCATAATACATTCTGATTTAAACAAATAATCTCACTCCACTTCCCTGGCCACCCCCAATTCCTCTTGTCTTCTGCATTAACTATTTCATGCCCCTTGCCCAGGATAGAGAAATAGAGGATCTGCTTCTTCTCTCTGCATAGATCTCCTCATCCAATTAGTCACCTGATTGTATAGGTATCCGCTGTTCAGAGTTCTCTGTCTTCACGGTCACTGCCTTGGTACAAGTCTTTATCCCATTCACCTGACTGATTGCCTTATAGACGGTCTCTAACTCCACTATGCACCCTCTTTTCAGTGGTCACAGAGTAAAACAGCAAACATTCATTGGTCTCTTACCAGGTGCCAGGCTTAGCACTTAACTTACAGAATCCCATTTCAGGCTCACAACAACCATGGGCAGTATGTAGTAGTATATTTGCATTTTGAATATGAGAAAGCTGAAGTGATTAAAATCTTGCTCAAGATCATAACTTTCAAGTGGAGGAATGGGGTTCAGATCCTTATCTGCTGTTTTAAAAAGCCCAGGAATGGGCCTGTGCCTTCTCCAGGAGGTCAAGTTCCTGCTCTGCTTCCTCAAAAGCTACATCCTGCTTCTTGACAAGAAGCATCTTTTTCTTTTATTTCTTTTGGGTTTCCCTTTCTCCTCGGCAATGTTGATTTCATTACATTCTCATAATATTTCATGCTTTAATTTAATTTATTTAGTGCTATTGTACAGTGCCCTGAGCACCTCAAGAGAAGCAAGGATTTTATAAATAAAATTATTATTACAGTTGCTTTGCTAGCTGCCTCTGAGCTATTTAGTAGATATGTCAATTACTCTCGGTGTTGAAAATTTTCACCTTAAGCCCTTTATGGCCCAAGTTTTCCTTGGCTTTTGCTACAGTTGTCATTTTGACACAGTCTTGTAGCATTTTTCCTTACTATTCCCATCAGAATTATGCACATAGCACTTCCACCAAAGCTCCATGTAATGCATTCTGGAGTACATGACCTAATTTCTCTAACCTTTTTGAATCACTGAGATCCCAAATCCCATTTTCTAGACCTATAAAATCAGTTTTGCAAAAAGCCAATCCACGTTGCCTATTTCATGTTAAATAAGATCTCATTATCTATTAGTCTGTGGCAGAAATTTCTCCTGGAAAACACTAGATAAAAAGATTTTTTGGCACCCAAGACTTCAGGACTATAAACTGCTAGGCTTGTGCAGACAAAAGTTTGTCAAAGTCCTAAAAGACAGTAAGGCCCAAACGAGGGGAAGAGGGTAAGAGTAGCTGTTATTGATCATCATTTCTTGCATCAGGGCTACTTCCAGGATCCTCTCTGCTACTTCACAACCTCATAGCACTTCACTAACAAGATGTGGGAGAGCCACTGACTTCTATTATGGAATGCCAGTGACTCGTTGAGGAATTCACAACCCAACCTGCGATTTATCTGTGGGCATATCTCATGCTATTGGACTTGAGTTTTCCTCTCCTACCTCCCTCACCCCTATTGCATGCTTCTTTTTCATTTTAATTTGCCTTCTCTTTTCAACACACTTCATTCATTTATTCAATCAATAAAAATTAAAAATTAAGCAAGCATTTAAACTCTGTAACAATTATACTACTACTGTATACAATGATAGGAATGAATGACAGGCATAGTTCCATACTCTTTTTGGAGTTTGGTTCCTTCACTTTTCCCCATTTTGTCTTGACTTGCCTCTCCCTCACGCATCTGTTTTCTTCATAATATACAGATGTATTAAGGATTTCTGAAGAAGCTTCCTAATTAACCTGGCGCAGTACACTTTGCTGTCTCCTTTCTGTGTATTTTAGAAAACAAGTGGTTGTAATGCATCTGTCCATTACAGATGAGTTCATTCCCATTCAAGCAGTGGCTGCCACATACCTTGCCTGAGGTTTCTTCTGTCATGAGCAACATATTGGCTTTAGTTATCTGTGCTACTTCCCAGTCACACTCAGAGCCCTAGATGAAGGGAATGCACAGAGTAACTCGCAAAGATTTACTGTATTCGATGCGGTGGCCATGCAGTGCTCCAGTAATGGGAAACACACTGAGTTTGTTCACAGTGGACATGCACAACCTCGGCTCCTGGCAAGGTAGAGGTTGCTGGATATCTAATAATTATTAATTATTCTACCTTCTAGCCATATAAGAATCTGAAGCTAACTATGACCCAGCTGTCTAAACCAGCAAGAAATGGACAAGATGAAGCTTGCTTTACCCCCAAAGGGAAGAATAACTTCTGATAAAAAATAACTAATTGGAAATATTCAAATTGCTATAAAAGGCTGTGTAGAGAGATATCTAAGAAATTCAATTTTTTTTTTTTTTTGGCAGCTCAGAAATACTTTTCAATACATATAGTAATCAAATAGAACCCAAGTCACTTCTCATTCCTGGATCCATTATTCTCAAGATACACTAATCAGTCAGTGGTAAATTGCATCCCTACTAAGTGCAAGCCACCATGCAAGACACAACTTGTGCTGAATCAGTACATTCCATAGCAGTTCCTCATTTCATGACAAGTTAGGCTGGAGCAACTTGCTCAGTCAGGTGTTACCTTTCTGGAATATATCTAAAGAGGTTTTATTTTAGATCCATCTTTCCCCTTCCATTTCTCTAAACAGAATTTTATTAAGGACTGAACTGTGTTTTCCCAGAAGACATTTTCCAGACCTAACCCCAAGACTGGTGAATCTGACCTGATTTGGAAATGGAGTCTTTGAAGATGTGATTAGTTAAAATGGGGGTGAGTTAGATTAGGATTAGTTTAGTTAAGCTGAGCCCAAAACCAAGATGACTTATAAGAAGAGGAAATTTGGATACACAGCAGACAAAGACCAGGTAGAAAGCCATGTGAAGATGGAGAAGGAAGAGATTGGAGTGATGCAAAAACAAGCCAAGCCATACCTGGGATTGCCAGCAAGCACCAGAAGCTAGAGGAGACAAGGAAGAATACTCCCTTAAAGATTTTAGAGTATGTCCCTGCTAATAACTTGAATTTGGTCTTCTGGCCTACAGAACTGTGGGAGAATAAACTCCTATTGTTTTAAGCCGTGCAATCAGATCGTAGTATCTTGTTAATAAAGTCCTAGGTAAAAAAGAGAATTGTAAACTTTGATGGGTCAAGACAATTCTGGGTTGCTAAATGAAGGTTTACTTGGTCAATTTGCCCCCACTCTAGTGGGTATCTGATATCACTCCCATTTTAATTCTGCCCTAGTCCTTTAATAAAAATGGCCAGTAAGCTCATGAGGTAACAGAGTAGGAATCAATGGGACCTGTGATTGTCTGCATGCCAGGTCCTCTTGTCATCCTAGTCTCCAATCCATCCTGCCAACTCAATCTCCTCTGGGACTAAGATGTTTGAAAACAGTGCAACAGCCTCATCTCCCAGGCAGTGTTTTTCTCCATCATTTGCTTTATTAAATATTGATTTTCTGTTGCATTATTAAACCTTAAGTCCAGAGCATAAATTCTGGGCTGATACTTTAATCTGGCTCTCCTCATTTTTTTGGCCTTTAGAACTGATTTTCAGGCCAGTTCTCCTGGGGAATCTTTAAGTCAACTCAGGGCCTGAGAGAAACCTGCCTGCAGGAAGGGGAGGGCCCAGAGCTGAGAAGTAGCTTGGCTCCCAGTGCACTGCAAAAAGGACTAAGCTTCTGTGAAGCAGCTTTTCTCTTGACACTCATCTCAGATCTAGGAGCCTATCCCCATTGGAATTCAGGTGACTGTGTTTGGATTCATACATCCAAAACTACTGAATAGGTATGTAATATGCTGGATCAATCTTAGCATCAGACATCACAGAGTTCTTCAGACATTATCTAATCCATTGTGCACTCTCTTTTCTTTATTCCTAGCATTTGAGTCAGAAGTTTTAATCCCATGGGTCTTTAGATTTTCACTGACTTTGGGACTCTGGTTCATTCTTGCCATTTCCTCTTTCTTCTAACCAAAGTGCTCAAGGTTGAACAGTCAACTATAACAATCCTCACACTTTATAAAACTCTTTCCATGACATCCGGATGTCTCCAGCCAACCATACCAGCTGGTGTGATCTCTGGTTTTAATTCCCCACCCCTTGATTAGCTTCCTAGACAGGCACTGTTCTGGGGACTAAGGGTGGGGATTCTGAAGATAAGAAACAGAAGACACATGCTGCTGTCTATGTGCACATTTGCAAGTGCTGTAACCAGGTGTCCTCTGACTGCCTCCCCTGTCTGGGCTCCAGTTCACACTATCTTTCTTTCTTTGCCTATTTGATCATGCCTCTCCAGACATGTAGGGTTAGGAAATGATGCCAGCTCCAGCAGAGCAACTGGAAAAGGCCAGGTCTTAGGAGAAGTGTAAGGAGTGACTTCAATTCACTATGGAAGGGAGAGGGTGGCTAACTCAGGCTGGTTGAAGGTGCAACTCCAGGTGCCTGGGCAAAACCAATATAACTGCATCAGGAGAAATTGGAAATATGATCCTCTGGGGAATATTCACAGATAGCATGTGAAGGTCAAGGTAGAAAAGACTATCTACTCCATTTTTTACAGCCTTCCTCATGTCATTAAAATCCTTAGACTTCCAAAGAATGTGATGTGCCTTTGAGGAGCATGGAAATTCCAGGTTATCAAGGTTTTCACAATTCGCTTTCCAAAACATGAGAACTCCTTCCACAATATTCCTACCAGGGGCTGCCTATCACACAGTTGAACACTGTCAGTAGTGGCCAACTAATTATCAATTTTATAGATCCAACTTCTTTGGAGAAAAGCTGTAATAGTTTTACATTAAGCCAAAACCTTTCTCCCTCTAATATCTACTTTATGGTTATTTCTACTAAAATCACATAGAATAAGTTGAATCTTTTGTAGTAATAACATAACAAGTGCTTGGCTTCTGATTAAGGGATATGAATTTTGAATCTTGGCTACCCCCTTATTATATGTGTAAATTTCAATAAGTTGTAGGTCAAAATGGTTGAAAATTGGCAGCTGCATATGTTTCAACCTAATATTTAATTTCCTTGAGTTTCATCTTTCTCATTTATAACAGCTTAATTAGAACCATTCATCAGTTTATTGTGAGAGGGCTTTGAAATTAGGTGAAACATCTAGCATTGGAGAGCAGTCAATATATTTAAAAATTCAATTTAATAAATATTTGTTTAATTTATACTGTATTCCAAGGCACCATGGTAAGAGTTGGGGGATAGGAAATGAGTGATAAAGAATCCCTGACCTCATGATGAGAACTGCATTATTTAAAGATGCCAGCTATGTTCCTTAAGCTTTCTCTTCTTCCCCTGACTGTAAAGAAAAAGCATTGCATCATTACAGTAAACTAATTACATTTAATTGCCTCTCCCCAAAAGCATGTGACTTTTTAGAGCTCAAGAATCTTGTATCAAAGGTTAAGTAGGTTTTTCTCAATAGATGCTGTTTGTTGACTGAATGTATAATTCTTCTATTATTCCTTTTGCGATTCATTCTCATGTCTTCACTTCTTTCTTCAGATATTAGAGAACTTTCTCCCAGAGCAGTTTACAAGCTCATAATTTGAAAAATAAGATGAGTTTGAGGCCAAACAAGCACTTTTACTTTTGTTTAGTGACTCTCTGCGTTTCCCATTGTTGGTCTTTCTGTTGTTCTTTCATGCACTTTGACTTCTCCTAATTTCCCTCTGGTTTCTTTGCTGATTATTCTATCTTCCCAATCTTTGTCCATGTTAAAATTTTGTTTTAACTACAGAAATTCAATCAAATAGTTAAAGAAGCTTTCATGGAAAGATGAGGGCAGACATTGTGGAAGCAAAGTGCAGGAGGAACTAAGAAAGGAAAGACACCAGCAGCTGCTCTCTCCTTTTCTGACTTAGGGCTGTGTGGTCTCTTGATTGTGATGCTTTCTGCACCTCAACTACAGTATCTTGAATCTCTTATTTAGAATTTTCCTGTTCCCTGCTAACTTCATCTCATGTGTCAGCATGGTTTGCCTTGGTGCTCACTCAAAAAGCTTGATAGCCCAGAGCCAGCTGATTTGGCTTGGGGGCCTCAAGTCCAAATTAGCAGGAAAGTGAATCCAACTGTTGATTGTCCTTGCTCCAATCAGCTGTGGTCATGGTGATACTACACATCGTATGGCTGATGTACAGATCAAATGACAGAACCAGGGTTTGACTGACTCAGAGAGTGGATGTAGGAAAAGGGTTATCATTGGCATCTATAATGCAAAAATGTTTTGAAATGTTCTTGAGGTCAAAACCATGGATCATGTGCTCCAACATACTCTGCCTCACCTCTGGCTTTTCTCCTCTTCCTTACCTCCTTTCTGATCACTACCAACAATATCTATGCTAAAGACAAGACTAGGAAATGTGCTTAGGGTCCTCCAAGGCTTCTCTTCAAAAGGCAGGGGGGAGCCGATGCTGCTCAGTGGTTGAACTCCAGGTTCCCAAATACGAAGTCCTGGTTTCAAGCCCTGGCTCCGGTACCTCAAAAAAAAAAAAAAAAAAAAAAAAAAAGAGAGAGAGAAATAAAGAAGGGCAGGGCTTGGGGGAAAATATGATCAGTGGCCTTATACTCTATCTTGAAATGGTTTTGTCTTATGGAAAGAGACTACTAAAATCTACTGAAATGTCAATAATTGAAAGCAGGAACAGTTAGAAAGGCCAGTCATATTCCTTGCCAATTCCCAACTCTTCCCAGCACCCAGCCACACAAGATATGTAATTTCCCATTTGTAGGTAAAGAAGGGCTCCAAGTAAAATAGGAACATTGCAAATGGGCTGAAGACCCAGGGTCTTGAGGCTATTTCTGTCTTAAGTTTTTCTGATTTTTCCATTTGATGCTGTCAGAAACTCAGGAACTGATCATTTGTGCTGGAAATAACACAACTTCTGCCCTCTGTTTCAATTGTTTTTGCTATGTTTGATTGGTAAATTTGATTGCCGGCCACAGAAAATTGCATTTGTGTCAAGAGCATTCTGAATAGATCAATGTAGGAGGAAACCAGACAAGATCAATTGTAATACCAAAGGACTAGTATAAAAAGTAATGCAATTCATATGTCCTGTAACTCTCATTGTCTGAACATCTCCCAGATTCTCTACCACAATTCATTAGCTAAACCTCACAAAACCCCATGAGATCAGTCAGTGGTCACAAATAGACATTCCATAGAGAAAGCTACAACACTGTCAATCTATCTGTCCTTAAGAAAATTTGCAAAACCCGAGACAATGTGTAGTAATAAAATTAATTATTAGAGTTGCTCCATATAGATTCCAGGTGCTGTGTTATGTCCTCTATGTATGTTTCTAAATTAAACTTTGAAACAAGCTTATAATTTCAATCCCATTACCATTGTCTTTTGATGACTAAGATACCAGCCCTAGAAAGTTTAAGGAATGTGCTTCTGATTGTCTCCAAGTATATGGCAAAGAGGCTATTTGAAGCCCTATTCCCAATGACTCCCAATTTAACTATCTTCATTTATTGCATTTGTATTTTAAACTGCAAATTTGTATACCAATATATAAATAAGCATTTTGATTGCCACCACTATCATTATCATTTTATTAATTTCTCCAGATGTGTAGTAGGTTAAGCATTTCCTCCTCTCCACAAAGGAACACTAAGATCCTTGGAGAATAGTTATTCAAATGTCTATTACACCTCTAATATTTGTATATGTATGTTACATTTGGCTTTATAAAGTGGTTTCCCTGTCCATTATCTTAAACAGCTTGTGAAGTAAGAAGGGCATTGTTTTAGTTTGCTAAAAGCTTCTAAGAGCAATGAACCAGAAATGGGCTGGCTTTTTAAATGGGGATTTATTAGGTTGCAAGATTACAATTCTGAGGCTGTGAAGTGTCCAAATCATCAGGTAATGCTTTTGCCCCAAAGACCTGCACATGGAAGCATCTGCTGCTCTCTCCCTTCTCTTCTGGGTTTTGTTACTTCAGCTTCTGGCTTCCTTCCTCTCGAGTTCCATTGATTTCAGCTCCTTGATCTTGTGGCTTTTTCTCTCTGCTCCTGTGGCTTTTTCCCTGTCAGCTTCAGGGGTTTTCTCCATATTCATACTTTTTTTTTTTGAGGTACCGGGACTGAGGAATGAACCCAGGACCCAAGGCCTCATATGTGGGAAGCTGGCGCTCAACCACTGAACCACATCTGCTCTCCTGAGTTGGTTTTTTCATTTGTTTGCTTGGTTTTTTGTTTTGTTTTGTTTTTTTGTTTTTGTTTTGTTTTGTTTTGTTTTAGGAGGCAGGGGGAACCAAATCCAGGACTTTCCATGTGGGAAGCAGATGCTCAACCACTTAAGCTACATCTACTCCCCCATACCTTCTATAGAGGGCTCCAGAGGATGATCAACACCCACCATGCATCAGATCTTATTGAAAGAATCTAGTCAAAAGTCCCTTAACTGAAGTGACCTAATCAAAATTCCCACCTACAAGAAGTTCACACTCTCAGGAAATAGATTAGCTCTAAAGACATAATTTTCTGGGGTCTACCAGCTTCAAATTGTCACACTCTACCCCTTGGACTCCAGGCAGACGTGTTATTTCCATATGCAGATGCATTCATTTCGGTCACAATATCTCAAAATCTTGTATTCTTTTAGTAACAATTTAAGTACAAAGTCTCTTTAAAATCGGTTGTAGGCATGATATGCCCTGGAGCAAAATCCCCCTCAGGCTGTGGACCTGGGAAACTTAGAACGAGTTATCTGCTTCCCATATACAAAGGAAAGACAGTCATAAGGTAAACATTCCCATTTCTGTAGGAGAAAATTGGAAGGAAAACAGGAGTCATGGTTCACAAACAGTTCTGAAAACCTGCAGGGCATACTCCATGACATTTCAAGGTCTGAGAATCATCTATAGGACCATGGTTTCAATGGAGTGGCAGCCCCATCCTTTCCAAGGACTTGCCTACTTGGCCATGCTCTCAGCTCCACCATCATCAAGCATCTGGCAGGCAACCAAATTCTAGGCCCCATCCTGTGAGAACACTGGGGTGATGGCCAGACTCTTCCCAATCCCCAGTGAATGTGCTCCGCCCTCTCTGAGGCCTGGGGTAGTTGGACTCTTCCTGAACAATGGGACAGAAGGCCTGCACTCTTCAGGTGCCTTTCCACACACATTGCTAGCCTTGCTCTTTTGACCCATCATGTTTCAGTCAAGACCTCAGTTTCTTGGTTCTGCCTTTAAATTTTCATTTAATCTGTCCCTTTTAGGTCCCTTTTATTCCAGGCTTGCAATGGGGTTCCATTCATACATATCTTGCAAAATAACTTGTTGGTTTCACATGAACACACAGAGGTCCTGTCAGACAGTAAGACCTTCCACAAATCCTTCCTGGATAACTACATTTCCAGTCCTGACTTACACTGAAATGGCTGGCTAGTTCCATGTTCAGTTAAGTCCTCACATGGGGCACTATCTTCTGGGGACTTGTTTTCAGAAACTCAGAATTTTTTAAACCATCAATTTCTGGTTTCTTTGTGCCCATAAGTTCAGTTCTCAACTTATTCCTTTCCTCTCACATTATACTAAGCTGTAAGGAGAAGCCAGGCCACACTTTCCACATTTAGTTTGGAAATTTACTTAGCTAACTATCCAAACTCATCACTTTCAAATTCTGACCCCCATCTGACATCAGGACACAATATTGCCAAATTCTCTGCCACTTTAAAACAAGAGTCACCTGTCTTCCAGTTTGCAATGACACATTCATCATTTCTGTCTAAGGCCTCATCAGAAGTACAAAGTACTTATGGTATCCATATTTCTACTCCTCAGAGCAATCTAGGCTTTTTCTATCAAACACCTCACAATTCTTCCAGAATATTCCTCTTACTCATTTATAAAAATGTCCCCACAGTTTTGGTACTTGTAAATGTAGCATCCCACTTATGGTACCAAAATATTTTTCAGTTTGTTAAAAGCTATCAAAAGCAATATACCAGAAATGGGTTTGTTTTTACAATGGGTATTTATTAGATTGCAAGCTTATAGTTCTGAGGCTTTGAAAGGGTCCAAATCAAGGCATCAACAGGTGATGCTTTCACCAAGAACACCGGCATATGGAGAACCTGCTGTTCTCTGTCTTCTCTTCTGGGTTTCATTGCTTCAGCTTCTGGCTATCTCTCTCCTAGATTCCATTGATTTCAGATCCTTGCTGTCGTGGCTTTCTCTCTCTGCTCCTATAGCTTTTTCTGTCAGCTTCTGGGAGGTTCTTTCTGTGTCTCTCTCTATATTCATCCCCTTTACAAAGGACTCAACTAAGAGGATTATGACACACCCTGAGCTATACCTTACTAAAGTAATCTAATCAAAAGTCTATTAACTGAATTAAATGAATCAAAATGTCCCACCTATAATAGGTTCACACCCTTAGGAATGGATTAGAGCTAACAGTGTAATTTGGGGGGATCCAGCTTCAAATTATCACAGGCATGCATTACCAATTCTATCTTCTAAGTGAAGTAAGTGAGGTTCCCACAATTTGACTTGTGCCCAAGCTAGTGGGGACTGGGTTAAAATGAGAACTCAGGACCTGATTATAAATCCACAGTTCTTTCCACTGCCTTGCCTTTCTATAAGATAAAGCATTTACATTAATGATGTCATAATCTGAACTGAATTAATGTTTTTCTTAAACATTGACTTATCCCATCTCCCACTGCCCTAAAAACAAACATACCAAGTCAAACTAAGCAAATAAACAAAAACAGTTCAGAATGCTTTAGGCAAATAATATGCACTAAGTCTTTGAGGGTAGACCTTGTCTTTTAAACTTGTTTCATCCTACCTAGCTCCTAGGTGTGAGTACCTTCAACAGAGGGATTCACTGGAAATACCCCTTAATTGGATGTTGGAAGACCACATTCATGACTTAATAATTTAACCTCAACCCCCTTTATTCCCCAGCAAATATTTATTGATGGCCTCCTGTATTCTAGGCCTTCAGCTGGCACTTACTAACTGAGTGACCTTGGACAAGTCACTTAACTTCTCCATGCCTCAGTAATGTTATATGCAAAATAAACCCAATAATTACCCCTTTCCCTACTTCAAAGAGTTGTCAAAATAAAACTAAGTCATGGATATGAACTGTTTTTATAAAGTAATAATTTCCTGTATTGATATGACATATTGTTTTAGGCTGACAAGAATTTTTGTAAAGATTGACAAATTAAGAGTATACTTTTCTAAATTCCAAAAAGTACAACCAAAAACAATTCCAAAAAGTTAGTTTTATGGAGTCAGGTGTGCTGGATGGGGGTAGACCAAGAGGAGAGTCCTGTGCCTCCTTCTGCTCCCTCTGGTGGAAACAGCCTCTTTTGGCAGGTTCAACCTCTTGGAACTGCTTGCCCTGAATAGTGTGATTTCTGTGGCATTTTCTTCTTGTTCTTTCTCATTATGGCAATGACTCCTTGAAATATTATTTTTGCATCCTCGATGGCAGGACTGTATAATTGATGGCCTCTCTGGGTTGCTGGAGCCGTGCATTTAAACCACACTCATCTTGGCTCCAATGCCTCAGAGTTCATTACTTTTTGAAAAGCTCCACGTCTGTTTGTGTTCAGATTATTGTTGCACTGGAGAGGGAGGTTATTATCAGGCAGGAAGAGGAGTGTGGAGCAGAATTCAAGGTAATCCAATTCTCTTCTCTCCGTGGATGAACACTTCTGGGTAACAGGGCTTCATATTTATCTGATACGGCTGTTCTGAACCAGGGGACTAAGGGCCTTCACTTTTCCTACAGCATGCTGGAGTAATCTCAGCAACATTCATTCCGGGGATGTAGGAGGCTTCTGCTTTGAAAATAAAGTGATTGATAAAAGCACCCAGCATCAGTACTAGAGAATAATTTAGTGCAAAATATATTCATTTAAGATTTTAATTAAGGACTTGGGGTATAGTTTGTTATCAGTGACAGCGTGGGTGGAGGGCACATGTCTTCTCCACTTGTATTTGTCATCTTCTTTGTACTCTGCAGTGATCACCACATCATTCTCCACCCTCATCTTTCAGCACATATGGTCCACCTGCACCCTTATCACTCACATATGCCCAATCCCTGACTCCCTGGTCTCCACTCACCACCAGCTCCACAAAAATTAGAACCCCCAATCTGGTAAACCTACCCAAGCTTATGTAAAGTGAGAATGTACCAGAGCATAGTCAATATGGCAGATGAAGAATATCTCCTCTATGTACTTGGACACCCAGAGACTGAGTGTCTGGAGTAGTTGTGGGAGATAGAACTGAGAAATTGGATTCTGCCATTCCCTATATCCTCCTTCTTAGCCTGAAAAAAAAAAACCTACCTCATCTTTGATATCAAGATTAATTGATTTCTTAGAGAAACAACCCTTAAACATCCTCACATCCTATTGCCATCTCAGGAAAGTTGCTGGGTTCCTCCTTGAAATTTCAGGATTATTTTTGTATCATGGCTATGGCATTCCTACTCTATATTGTAATTATCTGGCCTGTGAATGCACCCTTTAGCCTTATGGAATCCCTGGAGGACAGGAATGAGATTTTAATTTATTTTTGTATCACCAGAATCTTGTGTCACCTTGCCACATGCTTGACACTAAATAAACGTTCACTGAATGAATCCATGAAAGAGTTTGGCTTAATCAAAGCATATTCAGATCCTTCCCTCCACTTAAGTGGAACTGCAAGTGGAGGAAAATCTGTGTGGTGTGCAGAGAGATTACTTGTTCATCTGTCTTTAGGCAACTCACAGAATGCCTCATTCCAAAAGGAGGGGAAGTGAGGTTCTGGGCCTCAGGATGGGCCTATTTGCAAGGAAAGATTATATGGACATTTGTAAAAGATGGACTGTTGACATTTGGGTCATTTAAAGAGATAGAAGCAACTTCCAGTGTGGGGGGAACAGAAAAAAGAAACAGTTCCAGTAGGAGATTTCCTCTATAGGAGAAGAAACAAACTCTTAAGTTGAAGGTAGATTCTTTCCCTTT
This sequence comes from Tolypeutes matacus, assembly GCA_026826555.1. NCBI lineage: Eukaryota > Metazoa > Chordata > Mammalia > Cingulata > Chlamyphoridae > Tolypeutes > Tolypeutes matacus. The sequence continues at coordinate 8,409,788 of JAKSZT010054226.1, forward strand.
TGTAAGATATCAAGTAAAAGACAGTCACATCTTGTCACTCGAAGGGTGTGAAAGTGCGTTTTACAACTAACAAAATATATCAGACATATGCTGGCATTTAACAAATAATAAACATTTGAGATATTGTTTTCTCCACATTCTGTAGGACTTTAGAATTAAGGCAGCAAAGGGTAGATTCCCTCCCAGATTATGTTTGATATATAAAGTCCTTAGTGTTCTGGGGTGGGAAGCATTTTAGCTTCTCTGAATCCCAGCTAAATACACGAGCGTAGTGTTTTCTTGTTTCTTTGTTGCTCAACCTTGAAGCATTCCATGATAGATAGTGTGTATTATAACAGCCTAAAATTCAACAAAGTGGAGGTGATTATAAGAATTTGAAATGCTGTGACATTTTGCTGCCAAAAAGTAATTGATTTATTAGAGACATTGCAATACATGCATGATTCAACATAAGAGGTTCCTTTGAACTTGTGCAATACCAAATCCTGTGGGAGACTATTTACTTTCAGCACCATGGACAGAAACTCCTTTTTCATTCCTGTTCAGTTGGCCTTACACAAGTAAATATTATAGCTCAGCAGTAGCACTCCAATCCAGTGACCACAGTATGATACAATTTAATAGCTTTAACAATTCAAACTGATGGGTTCCAGAATATTAATATGTTGTTTTGCACTTATGCTGCCAAAAAGTGGAACAAGGGACAGGATCAGATGACTTTAAAATGTATTATTATTATCATTACTACCATTATTGTTACTAAAAATAGGGTAATATTTCACAACAAATCAGATAAAATACAGAACATTTCAGAATACATTTGAATTTTTCCTAACAAATATCTTTTTAGTAATGCCATACTTCAAAACACTAAGCAAGGAGCCATAATTGAGTTCAGTGGTTCCACACCTGAGCAATGAACCAAACAGACTAATAAACTGCTTAAGGCTGATGAAAATCTTGTTGTTGAAAGCAATGAAGCCCCAGTGGGGCATGGGGTAAAATACTGAGAGGATTAGGATCTCTGTCTGCCATATTGATTCTGACTAATATACTTACCCTGATCTGTTAAACCACTGGTTACTTCTTGACTGCTTCAAGCAACTAGGCAAAAACTTTTTAAATAAGGAAACAGATTTAATCCAGGATACTGTTTGCTTTCTTAATCAGTATCTATTGATTATAAATGTGCCAAAAAAAACTTTATTTCCCATTGCACTCATGACAAAAGAAATGGAAACTAAAAATAAATATTTCAAAGACTTTGCTGAATAACTCACATTAAACTGGATTATAGAATACATATGCACATTGATGCCTGAATTAGGAATATTTGTAGAACAGAAGCTGATAGGGTTCTCAGATAACATATAGTCCAACCCTGTCTTTTTATAGATAAAGAATCTCTGGCTTATCAGGATTATATCACTTTCCTGAGGTCAAAAGTTACACAGTTAGAAGGACCTTATGCTTATTGCTTATTTGAAATGAAGGGGAAGGTTACAATTTTGATAATATGTTAGTTCTCATTTTTCTTTGTTTACAAGCAAAGTTGCAATGCTTCCTCCTTTCCAAGCAAAGCTTCCATACAACTAAATAGAATTCCCAGTTTGTCTTTGTGGGTCAGGAAGTTCAAAACTAAATTTAAAGCTTGAAAAATAAAATTTGTGTTAATACTTTCAGTCACCATATGAGGTATTCTCCATTAATTTGGGCCTTATTTTAAATGTTTACTTTGCTATTTTAGTTTGTGTTTTCATTTTAAGATGTGTCAAATTTACTTACAAAGGGTAGCATATCAATAATTATAAACAATCTGACAAAGACAGATTATAATGATGTAAGAAATATGTCCTAGGGAGTGGATGTGGCTCAAGTGGTTGAGATCCTGCCTCCCACAAGAGAGGTCCCAAATTTGGTTCCCAGTTCCTCCTGAAAAAAAAAAATAGCAAAACAAATGAAAAAACCACCTCGGGGGAGTCAATGTGTCTCAGTAGTTAAGCCCTGGCTTCCCATAAACAAGCTTTGGGTTCATTCCCTGGCCCCTGGTATGGAAAGAAGAAAGGAAGGAAGGAAGGAAGGAAGGAAGGAAGGAAGGAAGGAAGGAAGGAAGGGAGGGAGGGAGGGAGGGAGGGGGGAGGGAGGGAGGGAGAAAAACAGGGAAAGAAAAGAAAGAAAAGAAAGACATGTCCTGGACAATTGACCACCTGACCATTTGTCCATCTTAAAAATTGGGGCAGAGGGGAGGTATGCATATTTGTCCATAAAGGAAGCATTATGGTAGGAATTTAAAAATTATATTTAAAATAATAATAAGTGCATTAGTGTAGATGGGGGCCATCTAAGAGAAGGAATATTTTCTTCAGGACAAAAATATTTTCTAAAATGTTATGGGTAAATGTAGGCTGTAAGAATTTAACATTTAATGTGTCAGTTAGATTAATGGATTCAAAGCAAAGAAAATCTTGGTCATTTCAGTTACCAAGTTTGAGCAATCACATTAATTAAATAAGAAGGTTTCATATTTTATTCCCACTTTCACTTATTTTGCCATTAATTTATTGAATACTTGCTATGTTTCAGGCACTCTGTAGTATCTGGGAATTCAGAGAAAAAAAGAGCACTTCAGTTTTCAATATATTTTTTTAACAAAACACTATCCTCTATGAAATTATAATACAATTAACTGCTATAAGATGTTAAAAAATATAAAACAGGAATCAAACCTGAACTGGTCAAGATAGAGTGTAGTCAGAAAAGGCTTCCTAAGCAAGATGACATCTCTAAGTAGACTTAAAAAGCCAAAAAGAATTAGCTATAGGAAGAGTGTGTTGACCAAACAAAGGCCACAATGGATGCACAAGAGGGCATTCTGTGTGGGGAAACAAAGATCCTGATCCAGTATACAAGTAATAATAGTTTTGAATATTTTAAAGGTAGGCTTGAATAGGCAAAGATCGTTTGTGTTTGGGGGTGGGAGGGTGGGATAGCTGCACTATAATATAACAAAAGATAAAATGGAAGAAGTATAGGCCAATTCTGAGCATTTTGCTTTAAACACCCTGCTAAGGATTTTGTCCCCTCATCTGGGAGCCAAGAAAACTCTTTGAAATATTATAAGTAGATGATAAAGTAATACTAATTTGTATAATGGTCAGAAAATTATTCAAAAACCCAATGCCCTTCCAACAACTTCTTTAAGGACATATGGAACAAGTTTACAGACTCTTGGAATATTCAAAGAGGAACTGATTGAGTTTGGAGGAAAAGGGGATTCACTCAATATGGAATTTCATTTGAATTTTGTATTGCATATTTACAGTCTAGTAAATTTTTACATAATTTGTGAAAAGATGACAGAGAATAAGAAGATAATTAAAGAGAATATAATAATCCAATAGAGAGATATTGGAGATGATTGGCAAGGGCATTAAGAAGGCAGAAAGAAAATGACAGGCATGTTAAGTCAAACATGAATTTTAAAGAAGCTACTAAACAATGATGGATTATTATTAAAGGCAGGGATTAGCCAAGAAGTAAAGCAGGCAACTTCAAAGAAACAAGGAAAATGAAAAAAAGAGTAATTTTTTCAAGTAACTAAAGCTTTACACAACTAAATATCATTTCCTAGATAACTAGTTCAAGTCTTCCTTTGACTTCCAAAAGTATGAGTTCAGCTCATAATTTTCCATGCCTAAAGGAGTCTTTTTAAAAAAAGACAAAGAGATCAAAACAAAACAAACGCAAAACCTCTCAGGTTTTCTATGGTTTGTGTTCTGGGCAGCTGGGTTTAAATCTCCTAAACAAAAAGACCTGAGCTACCAAACTCTACATGTCTGACATAACCACAGACATTAGAGTTCATCTCTGCTTATCCTTAGGGGAAAAGACATTGAAATCTGATTAGGCACCCTCTTCAGGCTGCCTTTCCATAGTTTTCTGTTGCTTCTATACTCAGGCTAACGTGGGGCCTTTCCTGGGAAGAGTTTTGGGGGTGAGAGTAGAAGAAGGTAAGTGAAGAGGGGAGGGGAAGGGAGGCGCAAGGAGAGGAGGGGACGGGTGGGGAAGGGAGGGGAGAGTAAGAGAGGTGATAAATTTGGTTCCTCACTATGTGGATAAGGTTATCAATACCACACTCTAAGTTAAAGCTACTTATTTTACTCCACGGTCTCAGTATAAGTCATGAATTAAGTGTATAAGTAAGAGTTCTCCAGAAAAACAGAATCAACAGAATACATCCATCAATTTAAGTCTGAATGCTGTAGGGCAGGCCTGAGGCTGGGAATTTCCTTTAAGAGTGAAGTTGAAGTCTTGAGTCTGAATTCCTTAGGCTGGATACTCAGAAAGGAGTGGAGGTTATAGCATTGAAAGATAAATTATTCTGACCCCTTGAAACCTCAGCTCTTGCTCTTACGGCATCCAAGTTATTGGGTGAGGCCCACTTGCATCATGGAGGGCAAACTTCTTCACTTAAGGTCAACTGAATGTAGATTCTAATCCCATCTATGAAATACCTCTACAAAGACAACTAGGTCAGTATTTGACCAAACAACTGTGCACCATAATCTAGCCAAGTTGATGCAGAAAATTAACCATTCAGGAAGGTAAATTGTTCTGTTAAGGGTAACCAGTAATTGCTTATTGCCAAATCCCATGCCATATTTTTAGTACTCTTTGTGTTGAAATTGATTCTGCTCCCATCATTCTCCTTCTTGATACTCTTTCTTTCCTAATTTTTCATGAAACCGCTATCTCCTAACTGTCACTTGGCTCTGACCACTGCATCTCAATCCCCTTTGTTTACTCACTTTACTCTTCAATCTGGTTCATAAGCTCTGTAATTTCTCTGAGTTCCATCTTGAGTCTCTTCCTTTCATGTTTCCTTAGTGATGCTAGTCAGTCATGACAGTGGCATAGAGATATTGATTTGGCAGTCAGCAGGGTGGGTTCTGCTCTCATCTCTTTCTGACTTCCCAAATGATTACAAGTTAGCTATTGAGCATCTTAACCTGTATGTCCTGCAGATAACTCAAACTCAAAATATACCAAACTATCTTTATTATTTTCTGTGTCTGGTTGCAGACTTGGTTTAAGGTTAACACAGCACAAAGGGAAGTAATTGGAAGTAAATTGCATAACACATGAAATTGGCAGAAAGATTGATGCAAAAAATAGGAAGAGTATCAGGAAGCCTCTAGCATGAGCATTGCAGCCACTGCAGCTTAACAGGGACCCTTGGTTGGTGCCGTTGTAACACTGGGTCCCTGATGCCTATTCTGCAAACATCCCATAAAGAATGAACTCCAAACTGCCCCTGCCTCAATATCACTCAATATAGAGGCAAAGACCTTGCAAGAGGATCCAGCTGACAGATCTCAGATTATCTCACCATTCTCTACCTTCTAGAGCTCAGGATGGCAACTCTTCAACTTTACCAGCTTTCAAGTAGGCTCATACTCTCCAAAATTTCTTAAATCTAGGAAGAGTCTTCAAATTCTGGTGAGTAATTTAGATAATGGCAAGTGCCCACTGCATATTCCATCAGGCAAGTCTTCTCTTCACCCTGGGCATGATAACTAACGTCTCTCTATGCCTTACCACATAAGGCTTCTGAAAAGAATAGGTTGAGGCAGTGTATTTAAAGCTTTTAAAATAGTCATAAACAGTAAAAACTCAATAAATTAACAGTAAAAGTGAAAAGAAGTGGTGGGGTGTGGGGTGGTGGTGAAGATGGTAATCAAGGTGATGGAAGCAATAGCAGCCACAGCTAATCACTATTCTCTTGAAAGTGCACTACTCTCTCTATACTGCTGACAGAATTATCGTTCCAAAACACAAATTGGATTATGTTACCAGCCTAGAATTCTTGATGGCTTCCCATTTCCAAAGAGATAGAATCCAAACTCCTTAGCAAGGTATATAAAGCAAAATGGGACTCCAAATTATCTTTCTACCATCCTCGTCTCATCACCACTCAATTCACTGTGGAGAAATGGAGACCAACTAATTCATTATTCCCAGTCATTTCTGAGTTTGTCTCCTAGCATTATATGTGCTGTTCTGGCTGCCTGTAAAACTCTCCTTTGCATTTCCCTCATTTCCTGTAAGACACAATGCACAGGTAACTTTCTCTGCACCTTCGTCCCTGATATTCTCCCTGGATTCGGAGCCTACTTTCATGCCACGTGACACTTGGTGATCGTTATTGTTTATTTTCAACCTCTTTTCCTGCTGGCATGCTCCTTGAACTGAGTGTGCTTACTTTCTGTTTCCACCTCTGTTTCACAGGGACTTGACACACAGTAGGTACTCAGTGCCTAATAAATGAACACCTTTGTCATTGTTCTGTGAGGACATGGAAGCCTGGAGGGCCAGTTGACTTGCTCCAGCTGAGTTCATTAAATACCACTGGTTATGTTTGCCAGCAATGAGAACCGGCTTCAAATTCAAGATCCTTGAACCCATGGCTCTGCTTTTGTCATTTCTAGTCTGTGCTTGGCATCAAGTACCTTGCTAGGAATTCTAATAGAATTCCGGGAAGACGCTGTCATTTTTTTCTGAAGGAATTTTCATACCAGTAGAGACTCTAGATTAACAGACATCATAGTTATGGGACTCTGGAGCCAAATTTGCAATCACCATTAAGGGAAGGAGCCAAAACACCAAGAATGTCCTAGTATAATAAATTGCTACCTTTACAACACAGGTATCATTTGACAAAGTTACATGCTCCTTTAGAGCACCAGTGTACATATATTTTCTCTAGACCTAGGAAGCTGTGGAAACTTTAGTACTCCCACTGGAAAAGAAAAGAGAAAAGAGAGAAGATAGAAGAGAGGAGAGGAGAGGAGAGGAGAGGAGAGGAGAGGAGAGGAGAGGA
>JAKSZT010054226.1:8416677-8472716 GCA_026826555.1 Tolypeutes matacus
AGGAGAGGAGAGGAGAGGAGAGGAGAGGAGAGGAGAGGAGAGGAGAGAGAAAAAGAGAAAAGAATATCACATAACCTCAATCAGGCTGATTGTCACTATCCTTGATTATATGTGGAAATAAATGCACTGCTATTGTGTGAAAATAAAGGTCAAGTTGGGAGAGAAAAGAGAAACCAACTGGATTCAGAAAATAATTATGACCAATATTTAAATATTAATAAAGAATGGTATTATAAAAATGCACAGACCCTCTTTCCATTTGCAGAATATGCCACAATACCCAGAAAATTTCCTATATAATATTAAGGTCTGAAGATGATGATTGAGGAAATATTGGTATAAAATGCTCCATTCTTGTCACTGTGCTCTGATTCAAAAGTAAAGGAATTTAGGGATAATTCAGAATTATATGTCATTATCTGATAAACAAATGAATGTTCAATAACAAAGGATCATGAGATTAATTTCCCTATTGCTTCAGAGTATGATACCTACATCCCTTTAACCTCCGGTAATGCCAGCATCCCCTGCTTATGAGTTGCTGGCTAAATATTACCCACATTATTACTGTGCAGTCATTTGATCTAAACATCTCCTGTACATAGTTTAGCTGAAAGAGAAAATGGATGCATCCTGAATTTTTAGCATTTTGGTTTTTGAGAGCCTCTCTTGAAAGGATTGGGTTTAGGAGATATCCATGTTCCTTCCTGCCCCATATCCTGTGTCCACCCACAGAAGAGGGAAATTCCACCTAAACTCCTGCCTTGTTAGGGCTGGAGAAATGGTTTCCTCCCTTCTTTCCACCCCTTTGCTTGCTTTTCACAGGGAGAGGATGGGCTAATCCAGTCTATTCACAGGATTATTGGCTACTTCCAAAGCAGTCTTCTCTCCCCAGCCCAATCTCTTTGGGTCCTTCTTTGACCAAAGGGCACTTGTACATCCTAGAACCCTGCAATATGCAGACAGGTAGGGCTCTGCTCGCTTTATTGAGACCTTCCATGAATTACTGGATTGATAAATTAGATTAGCTTCAGGCAAAGAGCTGATCCTTTTCCCTTCAGGAGAAAGTATGTCCTGTTAAAACCTCTAATCCCCCAGTACTGGCAGTGAAGCTAGTGGAGCACATGGTTAGCTTGGCGGCATCCTTCCATGGTTAGTATCTGGCAGAAAGGACCAGTGAATGATTAGCTCCCCAGATATCACTGATATATTTTTCTGAATATAAATTTAGATTATTTATAGTTCCACCACATCAGATGAAGAACTGACTATACATGCTCCTCTGACAAAAAGAATATTCAGTTTAGATAGTTGAACTTCAGTCAGGTTAACCAGGATCATTAATCTATTAAGTCTGATGCCACATCATCCTCGGGTCAGATTTTGCGATTTAGAGGACAGTACTTTCATGAAACATTATGGCTGGGCTTTCTGTTCTGAGCCCACATTTCTGTTGTTTTACTCTCTGTTGGTCAGGATTATTATTGTGCTCTGCCTCAGCATACCAGATTCTTTCACTGAAACTGTTTTTCTACATTGTGACAGCCTTATGGTGGTATCTGATCTGTTATTCTCCCACTTTCTCTAAAATAGTATCATATCTATGCTCAGAGCTATAGAAATAGAATTGTTCTTAGCAGAAAAACAAAAACAAAACAAAGCAAAAATCTCTGAATCCCCGATGTTGGAAACACAACACATTTAAACATGGAATTCTCTCTCTGTCTTGCTCTTCATCACTCTCGTTCTTGTTTCTCTTCCCAGAAGTGTGTAAATGTATGTGTGGTATATGTATGTGTGAGTATGTCTAAATACACACAAACATTTATAAACAGATATGTATGCACACACTTTTTGCGAGAGATATCAAAATTTTTTGTACATTATAATGCTCTTCTCTCAATTTTCTTTCTCAAGAGGGGAAGGGTTCTTCCATTGCATCGTCACTCTGAAATAAAGCTTTCCCTTGAAATGCATGAAAAGAGTTTTACCACTGCTTGTATAATGAGAAGGAATGCCCTGAACTGGATTTTGATGCCTTCCACCCATCCCATTGCATTGATTTTGTTATACCACAGAGAGTTATTCCTTCTCTCCTCAACAGCTACATAAACAGGCCATGGAAATCTACTTGAAAACAAATGCCAGGCATTGTTAACTTGGCTTTATATAATAAAAATTCCTCATTATTAAAAAGTAATCTTAAAAAACCAGAATGTCCTGTCAGTATCTGCTGGTCACAATCGCCAAAGGAGGCTGTGACTCTGGTAGGGAAGAAGGTTGAGTTCTATGCTACAGAAGAAGGTATAGCTTTTATTAAAGCTGGGAGAGAGCCCAGGATAGAGTAAGGAGCTGTAGGGCTTTGTAATATAAACTACTTTCACTTTATTTTTAGGTTTGGGTATTTTAATGTTGACCCTGTTTTGTGCTCAGGCAAATAATGAGTCAAGCACTTACAAACAGACAGCTGCACTGGACTTGATTCATCCTCATAAAAAATAATGGCAGCACTTGCCTATTAATCTCTTTTCCACAGTAGAAATGAGAGATTAGGGGAAGAGTAAAGTCAAATTTAAAGTGTCTGCCTTGGATGGTTAAGAGGATGATTGAAATCAATAAACCCTGGGCTTTCAGGAAGCCCACTTGATTCCAAATTTACTAAAGATAGAAAGAAAGAAACACCAGCAGGAGACACTGGGGACCAGAACTTGACCACTGAGTTATTGCAGCAGCTCCCTTGTCACTAGGACCTCCTAGGAGGACCCTATGTTTTACTTTATTCCATCTCATTATAATGTTCTACCCATGAGGAGCACAAATCATAATGAAGGCATAATAAAGCAGATGGGGAATCAGAGCAGCCAGAGTTAAAGACATCATTCAAGGTCCAGGGCATCCATGAATACAGAAGTCTGACTTTCTAATGGCCCGAGTCTCCTCAGCGGGGAACCCATCAGATTCCAGTTCTCTAGTGCAGCCTCTTCTGTTTCCTTTGGTTGGCGTTGCAGCTCCTTGAGGCACCTGGAAGCCATCAACCGTCATGACTATAGCCACAACAGATAGAGACATGACACCAGCTCAACATCCATGTGACCAATGCATTGTACAACCAGCTGAAACACTCTACCCTTGCCATGGCACTGACTAGACCTCATATTTTTCTTTATTAATATGAAAACACTTGCCCATAAATTGCCTTATTTGATCCCCACAAGAACAGTTAAAATAATTTTCCTTTTGGAGGAAATAAGCCCTGAGATGTCCAACCTTTGGCTCCAGAAAGCACTGGGTCCAGAATGCTTTACACTTCTGCTTCAAGCTGTCCCTTATATATATGGTCCCTATAACCTTGCACAGGTGGAGCTTTGAGTCTTTCTGGAAGGCATTTGTGGTCACATTTTGAAGTTGGTGAGTGGAGATGATGTGTCTATGAAAACATGTCTGCTCTCCTGACCCCATATCTGGGAAACTTTGTTACTGAGCCCCAGTACCCACATATATACAATCAAATTATCTCCACTGCAGACATGATGGAAAGGGAGCCCAGCCTTACTAACCACAACATGAGGGAAACACCCTACTTTGAAGACCTCTTCATTCTTGCTTCTCTTTTCTTCATCCTCATCGGAAAGGAAGTAGCTCAGATGGTGTGGCTTTTCTTTTAGGCTCGGGTGCCCTAAAAAAAGCAGGATGAAAAGTTTAGAATTATGTTCAGCAATACCATATCTGGCTCCTTTGCCTCTCCTTTCATATTTTTCTTAGCTGTTCTGTTTTAGTTAGTGCCAATATAGTGCTCCCCTCCCACATATCCCTTTAGGGTGAAATGCCTGCTCAGTATGCCTTGGGCAGGCAGTATATTTTAGGCAGCCTGATAAAAGACTCTAATAGCCCCAGATTAATGCATTCATTCCCAGCCAATTGAAGGATTCATTACAGTGCTCAGCTGAGGCTCCTCTCTGACGAATTTGCCCTAGGTAATGAGCCATTCAGTAGCTAGCTACCCTGCTTTACTGGTGACCTGCAGAAGGGGGCAGTGAGATGCAGCTGAGCAGTGATGTAGGTAAAGTGTAAAAGGGCCGGAGAGCTCCTGGGTGATTTCTGGCACTGGAGAGCAGTCAAAAGAGCAACAAAGTGGCTTGAGCAAGACATGTGCTTCTGGAGGGCTGACTGAGCAGCATCTGATTGAGGGAACATACTGAAGCCTGTGCAATGTCCACAGGTCCCCGGGAGTAGAACTAGCTGTGCAGGTGAAGGCAAAGAAGCAAGGTTCAGCACAGACAAGGTGCTCTGTTTTGAAAGGCAACCCAGGCTGAGCAACCAGGAGAAGGGTCTGTGGAAGAAGCTTTGATACTAACTGCAATCTGTGCCTCCAACTAGCATCTCTACATAGGGATTTCCAAAGAGGGGCAAAGATACACAGAGCCACAGGGAGCTAGAAGATATTCAAAGAATTAGCTAGTCCAGTGGTTCTGCTGGAGGCAATTTTACACTCCAAGAAAGATTTTGCAAAGTCTAAAGACGTATGGGGAAGGGGAGTGCTACTGGCATATAGGGAGTAGAAGCCAAGGATGCTGCAGAATTTCCTACAAAACACAGGACAGACTCCCCACAGCAAAGACTTATCCAACCAAACATTTAATTGTCTGAGGTTGAGAAACCATGACTAGCCCAAACCCCTCCATTTGTAGCGGAGAAACTTGAAGCAGTTGGAAAAGTGATTGGCTCAGGGTTACACAGATAGTAACTGGAAGGAATGAGAGGGGCAGATGCTGCTGTCTTTTCACTTTCCATCTCTTTAAAACTGTGAGGCTGGCTTTAGAATTCTCCAATCAGACATACTTTCAGAAATCGAGTTGCTCCTTCTCTTCCTGGACTCCAAAACATCCTTCCCAGCTCACATCTCTAGTATGGAAAATTCTATCGCCTGTTTTTATGAACCCATGACAGTCCCTAACCACTTTGGTCTAGCAGATCTCTTCTGGGGCTTAGCTTATTATCGTTATTATGCATTTTAGCAGTTGAAGGTACTATTGATAAAAATAGGAATTGCCAGAGGAGCCAGCACCAGGCATTATGAGATGCGGTATGTGCAATGCTGTTGCAAACAGTTTCCCATGAGGGGTGAAATGGAGACCTTCGCACATACACATAAATGTATCTCACAATTATTAAATATTGATTCATCTCAGTAGGGGCCTATGCCTGAGTTAAAATGAAGGCAAGTGCATTAAATTGTGCTAATATAATCTAGACCTATAGCAGTGTCCCATGGTCTCTTTCCACTGACCCTGATTCTCTGATTGACAGTGTAGATGGGTGCACATTCCTTTGCCAACCATTTTGATTCTGGAAACAAGCAGGGTGAGCATCAGTGAGTTTATATCTGGAGATATAGGATATGTGGAGTACGAGCATTGGAGCTTAATAAAAAAGGAAAGGAAGCCTACATGATGATGAATTGCAATTACAGGGAATTAGATTAGTATCAGTGTCTGGAGTAATCGTAAACATTTTCTGGTGCTGATGTTTGATGGTATTGGGAAGGGGTGGGGAACGGGGGAAGGATGAAAAGGAAGAGAGGCCAAAGATAAGAACAAATATTCAAGTCCATAGTGTGTGCTTAATGGAACTGAGATTTATTTTTCTCTGTGTCTTTTTAAGTCTCTAGATAGATCACAAAAAATACAGCCAGCCAGAAAAGAAATAGCCCAAATGTAATTTAAAGGACAGCTTTTTAACCAATGCTTCAGCTTGGAGATACCTGTCCTATGTTCCTTGAAGATGCCCTGCTCAGGGGAGGAGTATTAAAGTTGTTGATTTATCTTCAGTAGCACAGACCTGTTTTTAATTTATAGCCCAGTGACAGGTTTTTTGTTTAGCTTTGCTGTGTTACTCAATACAATCTACTCAGTAAAAAGAACAGCCTGTAGGCCATTGTTTTCTTTGATGCCATAGTGCCTTAGAAGAAGAAACTGGACTTGGACTTCTCAAAGCATGTTGACACTTTCATTGGTTTCATGACACACAGTAAATGTTGCCTGAGGAAATATGGATGCTCTGCCTGCTTGTTCACAATATATGGGTGAGTGCATGCACACACAGACACCTGGGTGGCATTTGGGGTGAAGGAAGGGATAACAGTGTAAACATTCCAGTTTCTATAGCAATGCCATGGAAAATTCTTACCAGAAATATGGCATTGCATACAATGATATATCAAGATATGATAATGTGTCAGATTCAGTTCCAACATATGAACAAGCAGTCATTTCTTGAGTCCCTGTTATTTGCAAGGAACATTGCTCCATGCTGGGCAAGGAAAAGATGGATAGTGTAAAAGTGAAGCATAGAACAAAAATTAAAATATTATAAATCCTGCTTCATGAGTCTTATATTCTAGTGAGGGCCATATACACACCCAATATTTATTAAGATAGGATATAATATGCTTTATGGGATTGGTTTGAACAAAGGACTACAGGAAGACACAGAAAGGAAAACTTAATTCTGAGCTGAGGAATTCCTGTATTCAGTATATGTTTACTGAGTCCTCGCTGAGTGTGAGACACTGTACTAGGTGACAGGGATAAAGCAGTGTCAATAGGAATAGGATTCTGTTCTCATGGAGTTTATATTCTAGTAAGAAGAGATAGACAACAAACATTCAGCAAATAAATGAGAAGTTCAGGGAGGGCTAAGTGCCATTAAATAACTGAAGGAGAGTAACGGGATAGGGCAGAGAGCTATTCTAGAGAGAATGTCAGGAGGGACATATGAAATGTGGACTGAATGGCAAACAACTAACCAAAGATCTGGACAAATAGCGTTTCAGGAGAGGAAACAGAAAGTACGAATTCCTGCGGGAGGACCCAGCTTGGCATCTTCAAGGAATCAAAAGCATGTCAGTGGGCTTGGAATTGAGTGAATTCTGGGGAGCCCTGTCCAAGCTAAAGCCAGAGATTTACTCAGGGAGCGGATATATAGAGTCTTAGAGATACGGGAATGAACTTTGAATCACATTCCAAGTGCAATCAGAAGCCTTTGGAGAAATTTTTGCAGGGGATGATCTAATCTGATTGTGCTTTTAAAAACATTGACCCAGCTGTGGTGAAAAGTGATATGTGTGAATTGTAGAAATAGGAAGACCAGAAAAGAGATGATGGCAGAATGGAAGTGACAGTGTGAGTGAAGATAATGATATTTGGATGAGGTCATTGTGGGAATAAAATCCACAGAATATGCAGGTGTTTCCCCTGCAGGAGGAAAGTGAGGGATAAGATGAAGTCAAGGGTGATTTCTGTGTCTATGTCTTGAGCAATTAAGGTGGTGTCATTAGAAGAGAAAGATTTGCATGGGGAGGTGAGGCATCAAGAACTCTGAGACTTGTCTATTAAACAATGCATTTGTCTGATGTTAAATATACCTGTCTACTGAACAATGGAATGAAGATGTCAAACAGGCGCAATTGCTATCCCTCACTGAGCCCATGCTATGTACTCAGCATTGCTCTAAGCAATTTATGAACATGGACCCATTTAAGCCCCAGGTCAGACCTGTGAAAAGGTGACTATTGTATTCTCTTTTTTTGCAGAAGAGAAAGCTGAGGCACAGAAAGGTTATGAAATGTGCCTATGTCCATATAGCTAATAAGTGTTGAAACCAGAATTTGATATATGAACCTGAAGTTCAGAGGAGATGTCAGAGCTGGAGGCAGGAATTTGGAAACCATGAACATCTGATGGTAGTTAAAGTCATGGGGGGAGGGGAGAGAGCTTTATTTAGAGAAGAGGGGCAATGATCAAGCAAAAGAATACTCCAACATTTAGAGTTTGAGATTGAGAGGCAGTGGCTGGGGGTGGGGGTGGGGGGTAGTACACAAGGAGAGTGTGGTGTCACCACGCCAAAGAAGATAGCATAGACCAGGGCCAAATACTTCTGGAAGGTCAAATAAGAATGAGGGCAGGGAATTAGGCATTAGATCTGGTAAGATGAGTACCCTGGGGTTAATGGCACAAGGAATGGGAGACAGCATTCTGGTGAGAGTGGTGAGCACGTGTGTGTGTGTGTATGTTTGCATGTTTGTATATGTGTATGAATGTGTGTGAGCATGTGTATATAAGTGTGCATATATGTTTGTGTTTCTCTTTTAACCCTTTAACAAGTGCTAAGTATTTTATATGAATTATGCCAACTATTCTTCACAACTGCCATGCTAGATTTTATTATTATTATATACACTTTGAAGATGGGGACACTTAGAAGTTAAATAATTATTTCAAAAATATGTGACTCATAGAGAGTAGGTTCAGGATTGGAATCTGAGACTAATTGGCTCTAGATTCTGAGCTCTTTACTGTCATGGTATTCTAGAGATTTGTGGTCGCTTTTAGTCCATAATAATTAGTTCATATGGAGGGAAATTTACAATATATGGTCAAGAATAATTAGGTCCTGGGCCCAGGACCTCGGCATGTTGCAACTCCTACTCTACAGCTCATTGGATTCACCCAGGACACCTGGTGGGGAGATGATGATGGACAACGGCCATCCCAGGGAATGGAGAGAGTCTGCAGCTGCAGGCAGGATAGTCCCATCCATCTTCCCCATGGGATATAAGCCCCCTCTCAATTGGAGGTGGTGTGGACTTCACCATCCCATAATCCTCAGGATGGGGGAATGAACTATGGACCAGAGTGGACTTACTGGTATTCTACTATAGACATATTGTGATTCTAGCAATGGAAGAAATTACAACATTGATGTGGAGTCAGTGGCCACTGGAGGCTCTGGGGGCAGGGGGAGGGAAAAACAGCTGTAATACTGGGGCTTTTTCAGGACTTGGGAATCGTCCTGATTGACGTTGCTACGATGGTTATAGGCCATTTTATATCATCACATGACATACAGAACTGTGTGAGAGAGTGTGTAGACTACAATGTGAACTCTGGTCCATGCTCAATGGCAAAGCCCCATGATGGGTTTATCAGTTGCAATGAATGTGCCACACTAATGAAAGATGTTTATGTGGGAGGGTGTGGGAGGCATGAGGAGTGGAGCATATGGGAATCCCTACATTGTCTGTGTAACATTTATATAATCTAAGTATCTTTAAAAAATTTTTTTTAAAAAATAAAAAAATGGCAGCCCTCAATGCCTTCACACACTAGTAGAAAAGATAAAATTGTAAATACATAACTGCAGTGCTTAACAGGATATGACTCATGTGGGAAGGCATTAGTGGAGTACAATGGGAACTCACAGGAGCAGGGGGCCAAACCAGACTGTGGGGGTGGCCAAAAAGGCACTGATCCCAACTGGCTTCTCATAGGACCATGTGCATTTATCTAGGGCCTAAGTGAGTGATATCTTAGACATGCAGAGCAAAGAAGCATGCATCTTTTAAGAGGCAGAAGCAGCATTTAAACAAAGGCATAGAGACAGAAAAGTGGCAGAGAATGTTTTGCTGCAACAGTCATCGCTTAGGATGGCTAAAGGATTAGTGCTAAATTTTAGAGGGCCCTGAAATTCATGCATTTTAAACATTTTATTTGTTGTTTTGTGGACAGCCATAAGTAATGACGTGTAAAATTGCAAAGCATAGTGGACAGAGTTGATCCCTTAATTCATATGGAGAAAGTTTGCTCTATGTGGAAAGACATCAAGGGACTTAGGTTCTGAGTTTTTGAAAGGAGTAAGGTATATTTTTCTCTAATTGGACATATTTTGGACAAAGTGGCCAGGCCCTTTGATCTGCACAGTTAAATCAATGTTGTTTAGAGACACACATGCCTTGGGCAAATGCTGGTGTGAAAACTATGCAACTGTATTCCCCATGGTAATCGGCCATGCATCCTCCCACCCCTCTGTGCCTGAGAGATGGAGGGAGCAGATGGCCTCATGTCAAGATTCAGTGACATCCTGGTGGGCTTACTTCTGCCTGCTGTGAGCTGGTGAGGGAGAAAGAGTTATTGTCAAATTCCCAACTTGCCCTTTTTGATATAAAGTTAACTTGTTTTATAAAAATTATATATATATATAATTTTTTTTTTTTTTACTTCAATGGCTAATGCATTTTGTTCTCCGGAGTGTGAGAGACCCAGCTTCCTGTGTAGCCTTTAATTAGTTTCTAGATGATGACATCTCCACGGAGAAGCAACTGGTTGTGTCCCTTCAGTCTCGGAGGGAGATAAAAGAATCTAATAAAGACATTCGGTATTTCTAGGTGATGTGTTTGACAAGTTTTGTATTAACAAGAAGTCATGTTGAAACTTTTTCCTTTCCCCAACCATACTCCCTCGCTCGCCCCAATTCTGTGGCATTGCTCACAGGGATTAACAGAGCTGTTGCTTTCTCTGAGAACGCATAGCTGAAAACAGACAAGGCTGCCTCTCTACTCCTCATGTAAAGGGGAAGAGACCTCACCTTGATCTGTTGGCTGGGCATAACCTTTATGAGGGATTTAGTGGCAATAAGGCTGTAGAACAGAGAAATCAGCTTAAAACCAACTGATAAGTTTCCTAGGACGGCAGTGGGTACCTCCTGGGCTTCAGAACCCAAGTCTAGTTAATGAGATGTTTCTTCCCCTCACCTAAGCTATTCCCAAAGACCATGGTCCCAGGCAGTGAGGATATAACTCAAGTTTTCATTCTGGCATAAGCAATATCGATACTCCAGTGCTGCAGAGACGCAGAAACTCCCCTCGGGGCTAACTACCCGGTTTCCTTTCTCTGAACTCAACCTTGCATGCATTTGAGGGAAAGAGAAAATGCTGTGCAATAATTTGCACCAGACTGCAGCCAAGAGGTGGGGGGTGGTGAGGCCCTCCCCACGACCTTCCTCCTGCAGTCAGCATAATCCCCTGCTGCATACGGTTTTATTGCTCGTGTTTAGTGCCTAACTACCAGTGCTTTTAGGCAATTAGGAATTAAAGTGCCGATTACGCCATCGCGGCAGTGGATATGTAAGTGAGCTGGCAGCTGCACATTGGCAGCTGCGAGGTGCAGGGCTTCTGCAGAGCTGAGAGCAAGGGCAGTGGCTGCAGGACCACACCTCAGCCTGGCTGGCCTCCATCCGTCCTAGAGAAGGGCATAATTGGCACCTGCCAACCCAGGCATGTCTTAAGGGCAGGGGGAGAATAGTAGCAAAGAGAATCATTGCCAGGAATTCAAGAGATTGCAGTGACGTGTAGGCACATATTTACACATTTGTGTACTTTTCTGTGCATGTATGTATGATTTCAAAATGCAGAAGTCCCAAGCTCACTGTGGGAGGGGCACAGTTTGACTATAACCTACATAATGGCACAGATTATCACATGAGGTGGGCTTCTGATCAGAGGCAAGCATCCATAGGACAGAGTTAGCTAACACTTTCTTGAATCCGGAGAAAATGATCCCTATTGAAAATGAAGTGGCATCACAAGAGCCCCAGCCCCATAACTGAAAGGCATCCAATGAGTCTGTCCAGCCAAGGCCAGCATGGCCAGTGGCACCGGGAGCAGTGGGCTGTTCCAACCAGCTCCGCGCGGTTCCTTTAAAGGTCTTTGGGAGCTTATGCGCAAAGTCCCTCCAGAGGAGAGGAAAAGCCAATGGCGTCTGGTATATGATAACAGTGGCAGTTGCTGTTGCATAGTTACCCAAAACGGCCACTTGAGTTTCATGGACAGGAGCTGAATTCTAGCTTTGGAAAGAAAAAGCCACAGTAAGATGGGAAATGCCAAGAGAGCAAAAGAAGCAACTTAAGGAAGGCTTGCAGAGGAGCTTCATAAGCAATGGCAAGGCTGTGGCTGCTGTAGGCCAGGAAGATACTTCCTGGGGGAGTAGGGATGAGAAATTAGAAACAGGAGGGAACAAAAACTTCTTGCTAGGCCCTATGTCTGCAATGGATGCAAAGAAGCAGTGCATGTCAGAAGATGTTGCTAGGCACTTTAAGGAAATCCTGGTCAGCAATTCTGTGTTGGTTTTTTACAGCGAACAATTATGCTGTTTACCACTAATTGATTGAACTCTGCATTATCTAAATCATAATGGAATTCCTTTGCCATGTGATTGGCAGGTCACTAAGTGCTTTCAATTATGCCTACATATCTCATTTGATCCCCAAAACCCTGCAGGAAGAGCTTGGTTGGGACTGAGATGTGCCAGTTTCGAGCTTAGTGGCTCGGAGCACATTATTAGCTATTTAAAGCCTCGGTTTCCTGGATTAAATGGGAAAATATATGTAAAGTACCCGGTACTTATTAGGTGTTCAACAAATATTAGTTCTTTCATAAGAAATAATTTTTTAAAGACCACAATATTTTCCTGGGTTTCTCTTTTATTTCTTCTTCATGAAACCATATTCATGTAAATTAATCAGGTTGATTGATTCCCTTTTGCTTTCCATCATTTTAATTTTTGAGGATTTCTAGTTTGTGTGAGTTTTAGCTGATCGAGTCTTAGGGACACCTTGTTTGAGAATCAGTGATTTGTCTGACTTCCTGTCTGATGATCTTGGGTAGGTTGTTTAAGGTCTTTGAGCTTCAGTGTCTTTCCCTGTAAAATGGGGACAAGACCATGTGGGTTATTGTTGGGATTTAAAAAGAAGAAGTGAAATGTTAAGCCCTGGTAACATGGAATAGAAGGTATCCAATGTCCCTTCTGTTCCCTCCAGTCTCTTCTCCCTTTGTGAAGAATGATAGTGCCCCAAGGGTCATAGCAAGAACTGATCTTGCTTGGAGAACAAATGAAGCCAGCTATGTGCATTCAGCCAAAAAGCACATGTCATTACCCGAGCAGCTAGAAACAGCCAGTCCTGTCAGACAGGCCAGTCTACATTATGATTAGCAATAATCGACTTTTGTTCTCAAATCAAACAATTGATTAAGACACTTCTTACAATTTTTGGACATTGCCAAATCTAATGGAGCACTCCTGGTTACAGGTAAGTTGCTATGAAATTCAATTTACACTGATATGCTCCAAGAAAGGAAAGCATGCAGTGAGGAATGTGTGGTGTTTAATTTATTATCCTACATCTCAATCAGGATAGACTCATCTGGATCAGGGAGCAGAGCTCATAAAAACTTCCTTCCCACATTTCAGCTGATCCTGAAAGGCACAAATTCCAAATTTCAGAACCAGTGATTTATGACTAATCCAGAATAAATCACTAGCACTTCTCCCAGGGTGTCAAGATTTTCCAGCAAATAGGAAGGTATTAATATGGAGAGAGAGAGAGGAAGAATGAGTTGTTAAAAATGACAAAAGGTTCTGGTAAGAGAAATACCGATCAGCCCGCAGTAATACCGGTAACAAGTTCTCCGCATTTTCAAACTCTCATTTGGGATTCTGTATGTCTATGATATGACCTTTTCCTTCTCAAAAGCCAAGGCAGTAAAGGTATTGCTGGCATGGGAATAGGGTCCTGTAGTCCGTGCCAGGTGGGTCCCTGCATCTTCACATAAAGATGCTGTTTGTCCCAGAACCATAAGCTCCTCTGAAGTGGGTGTTGGCACCTGCATGGGGGGATGGGTGGGACTTCCATCTCAATTTCTAACCAAAACAGCTCCCCACTGTACCACAGAGTCTGAAGTAGTTTCCTTCACAATGGCCTCCAGAGGCACACATTTTTTTAGTATCAGCAATAAAGCACATTTGAATTGTACTTGATGTTTAAAATGTAGTTGCACACATTTTCCTTTTATCCACAGAACATAAATTTGGGAGAGACAAGGTAGGTATTCATATACCTTATATGATGAGAGAGTTAATGATCTACATGTGTTTACGCAGCTAGCAATTGTTGGGTCTGGGCTGAATCCCTGGTCTTGTGGTGTGAAGGTTAGAGTTCTTTTTATTAAGAAACCCCACGTAGCCTACAGTGCAGAAATAAGTATTCTGTGATATAAATACGATTATTGGAAGGAACAAGGAAGGAAGGAAGGAAGGGAGGGAGGAAGGAAGGGTCATCCTATCAATCAAAATAGCCAAATAAATACCTTTCTTAGTTGACTCATAGCTGTCTCTTATTTGTCTGTTGCCTCATATTCTCTTACTTTACTTACTGATAGATTTAATCGATCATTTCTCTGTCAACACCTAGAGACAGTAGGAACACCAGGTCAGATGAACATCTGGGTTGCAGGAAGCAGTAGCCCCAATTGTTGTCTTAGACTGAAGCTCTCCAGGAAGGCTTCAGCTCTCTGGTTCATAACACATTGAAAGGAAAGTAAATGGGAGGAGGATGAGATATTTACACAAACTTGAACAGTCAAACAAAAAATAACTATCAATGAAGCCTGCCATAGACTGTTCTGATAGAGAATAACACCACATAAATATGAACAAGATGGGCTCCCTTTGCTAAAATTTCTCTGGACATAGAGATGTTTACACAAAGATGTGACAGGAGATGCCAAGGTGAGAAATATCATCTATATGTGGGTGAATGAATTCAGCAAGACCCAAGGAACACTGGGCTGTGATTCTGCATTCTACCTCTTTGTGTTAAGAGAAGATAATTTGGAATCATATATAACCTAAATTCAGGTCCCACCTTTGATGCTTATTAGCAGGGTGACTTTGAGCAAATTACTAACATCTCACTGGCCCTTAGTGTCTTCATTTGTAAATAGGAATAATAATTATACTGTGTCATAGGATTCTTGTGTGATTAAATTATACAATGTGTTCAAGCTCTCAGGAAATGTCCAATGCCCAACAGAGTTTGATAATGGGTTAGTACCTAAATATATACATGTTGGTGAGTCTCCTTATTTTTTTAGGTATGCACTCAAAATTCCAAGTGCATTTGTTATTTTTCTAACCCATATCAGCCCTTGAAAAAAAAACAAAACTTCAAATTTCAACTGTGTGTCTTTGAACAAGTTCCTTGACTTCTCTGAGTGTCAATGCCATCATCTGTAAAATATGAGGAATAATTAGGGTGAACAACTTGACCTCATTTGCCTGGGATTTCCCCAGTTTCAGCACTGAAAGTCCTGTGTCCCAGAAAACCCCTCAGTTCCAGGAAACCAAGAAAACTGGCCTCTGTAGAATTTTCTTCTAGTGGGGTTAATGCAGGGAAAAAATAAAGTAAAGGTAATATATATAAAATACCTATAATATGGTAGGCATTTAATAAATGATAATTATCAATATTATTTTAGATTACTGAAAGTCCTTGGGGGATATTTAAACATATTGAGGAAATTCAGAGATTTCAACTTATTTTCATTTCTACACAGCCTTGTTAAAAACATTGTCATGCATTCACTCAAAAAATATTTGTTGAACACAGACTGCCAGGCATAAGGGTATGTGCTGAATATAGCAATGGAAGAGACAACTAACAGAGCTGATATTTTATTTGGGAGATGCAGACAATTACATGACAAACAATGCAGTACGTGGGGAGGAGGCAGTTCTACTTTAAAAGGAGTGAGCAAGGAAAGCTTCTTTGAGGAGCTAAGGCTTACAGGATAAATAGAAACCAGCCAGGGAGTGGATGGAGCTCAAGTGATTGAGCACCTGCTTCCCAGGTACAAGGTCCTGGGTTCGATCCCCATTACTTCCTAAAAACAAAACAAACAAACAAAAAAACCCAACTCCATTCGGGATCGAATGTGGCTCAGTGGTTGAATGCCTGATTCTCATGTGTGAGGTCCTGGGTTCAATCTCTGGTATCTCTTAAAAAATAAAAAAACTGAAAAACCCAGCCATTTGAAGAGCAGGAGAATGGCAAGGAGGGGCTTGTGGTATTTCAGGGAACGAAGGAGAGGAAAAGAGAATGGCTTGGGATGGGGTGCAGAATGCGACAGGATTCAGTCCATGAAGGAGCATGGAGGCCAAATAAGGAGATTGTCTTCATGTCCCATGACTGAGACATTTCTGTTAACTCTGGGTGAGAGAAGGGAGGTCCAAGGTCAATGCTGCCACAGCCTGAAACCATGCCTAAGTAATTCATCTTTGTACTAGCTTTCCTGTAAACAGTGGCCTGCAAACCAGCATCTGCCTGCTTGCATTTTTAAGGACTTTCTGATCGAAGCTGAGCATTCACATCCCAGGCAGTGTCTGAAGCCAAGGAAGCTGGGTGCTCTCCAGATTTTGTCCTTTTAATTCCACAATGACAGAGGTCCCAAAGCCTTAGAAGGGAGGAAGCCCTCACTGCGAAAACTGTCCTGAGCAGCCATGGGCATCTCGGACCTTTACACCAGAGAGCAGGCAGGCAGTGCCACAGGCAAGGAAGGAGGACCTTTGGGATCTATAAATCTGCACATGTCGCACGGGAGAACTAGGACCAAGCAGCTTATGTGCAACTCCGTCCCACAGGGCCGCAGGGCCACACGGCACTTAATAAAGCATTTTAATTTGGATTTAATAGGATATCCACTGTGTGCTAAAGACAGCAAATTGCTATTTATTAATGACATAATTATTAAAATGTAACACCTGGGCAGTAGAAGCTGAACCAAGACTGGGGAAGTTCCCTGGAAGACTGTTTTAACAATGATCTTATTTAATTATTTACACATTTGAATTAAAATTCAATAATGACCAGATTAAATCTTAGCATAATGCATTCAAGATAGAACCGTATCCAAAGAGGGTGGCTTATTCAACATCTCTCTTTCCTTCCAAGCATGCCCTAACCATTTCTTGGATTTCCAATTTCCATTGTTGTGTGTTTTGTAGATTCAGGCTCCAAAGGCAGCAGAGTCACAGTGTGAGCATGTGTGGAAACAACCTGATGGCCTTTTTAAAGGAACCATGAACTCTTAGCCATTCTCGCTGACTTCAGTGGCTTCCATTCTCTCCCCCTCAACTTCCACCATTTGTGTGTTCAACTTGGGACTTTGCTCCAAACTTTAACTCAAACAACTCCAACTGAGAACAGGATATTTCTGCCTGGATGTCCCTTCCCATTTCAACATCCACATCTCTAAAACAAAGCAATTCAAACCAATGTTCTCCCCAAAAGTAGTTCCCCTCAAAACATCCAGGGATCTGCCAGTGCAGTTGTATGTGGCTCCATTTCCTTATTCCCACATTGAGTCAACCATCAAGTGTCTGTGAGTTTTTCTTTGCATTGCTCTCAAATCCATCTCTCTCTTTCCATCTTTTCAGGACCAATGGTTTAATCCAGGTCTCAACCATCACTCAATATAGACTGATTTATCTGACTCCAATTTTTGTCTATTCCACTCCATCTGATGTATTATTAGCAGATACCTTTACTTAATATACCTTCAAAAATTATGATGTTCCCCTTTCAAAACACTCCAAATACTTGCTCTTACTTATAGGATAGACTTAAAATCTAGGATCTTTCCATTCAGGCTTTTCCATAATCTGGCTCTAGCTTACCTCATTGACTTTGTATCCCATTTTCCACTGAGTCATTTAAAATTCACCAACTGCTCAATCTGTGTTGACACTACATACGCATGTTTGTGAAACATGAACACTATTGAAGCTCACTAACTGAGCTCTCCACATTGCCTGGAACTGATCTAAGAGCATTTCATAAAATTATTCCTTAAATCTGAAAAAAGAACCCTGTGGGATGCATATGGCTCCCAACTCCATTTTATAGATGAGGAAAACAAGGCACAAGAGAAGTTAACATTAGCACTGAAAATATAATAGAGCCAGGAACTCAACCACTGCTCTCTATGGCCTCTTGTGGTAAATATATTTAGTAGACTGCATAGACTTCATGGATTTTCTACCCTCCCATCTATGCTCATGTAACCCTGTTCACTGGGAAAGTCCTACTTTTTCTGTCTCTACAACTATTCCTCGTTTGTTCAAATCCATACCCTAGGTAAGGCTGTCCCTGCCTCTCCCACTTACCAGGATCCTACTTCTTATGAGCTCAGAGCCCTTACTGTTCATACCATCCATGTAACATTCATTCACAAGCAGTTTTGTGGCAAATACATTATTATTCAACTCCCTGGGATGTCTACATGCATTGTTTACACAAACAGATTGTAAATTCGAGGAGGGCCAAGAAAGTATGTCTATTTCTACATATCATTTCTATACCTGGCACATGGTTGTGTGGGTAATAGATGCTCACTAAATGTTTGTGGAATGATTTTGGCTCAACCTCTTTCAGCAGCTACCCTCCTGTTAACAATTATGCCAGGCCACAAATATTCTTAATAATAGTGCTTCCTTCTGTTATCTCCTTTGCCTACTCCTCTTCCCAGACTTGATTAATATTTATTTATCTCCCTTAAGTTAGGTGTCACATATTCAAAAAGTCTTCCATGCCTCCGTGCCCAGGTTGGCTCAGGTATCTATCCTCCATATTCCCATAACACCTTATTATCCCTCCACGTTGCAAAGCATTAAAAGGGAATGCCTCTGTACCAGTCGTTACATCTCGACACCATGAACTGAGGAGAAGACTGCATCTTATTTGTTTTATGTTCCTGGTGCCTAGCACAATCCTTGCTATGTAGAAAGTGATCAATGAATATGGATGAATGAGTGAATGAAGGTAAACAAACAAACTCAATCCTGCATGACAAGAAAAGGTAAGATACAGAATGTATCCAAAGAAACAATATAAAAATATACAGGTGGCATAAAGCTTCCTTATGCACACATCTTAGCTAAGTCCACAGTGTGCCCTTATCCATTTAATTTAATTTTGAATGCTGAGAATGTGCTGAAAGTTGCTCCCTAGAAAATGATACTCCCAATCCCCTAGTATCTTATGAATTATGCCAATTAAGTTCTGACCAAACCACCTCATAATATGCCATCACTGGTCTTCCTTTCACATTCATGTAGGGGCAGTGTACCGCCTTTGAGCTGCAGTCTTAGGCAGGATTGAAAGGACAGCAAGTATTTCCTCAACTTCTACTTCAGGAGTTGGGCACTTTCCAACTGTTAACAGGGGGAGACAATTCTAGGTAGTTCTTCCAAGCATGAGGTGTGATTGTCTTGTTTAATATACTAACTCTGCTGACAGCTCTGGCCCGAACCACCTTCTGTCCTACTTGGGGACTGTCCATTGTTCTCTAGTGTGTGATTAGCAGATTAGCTATCATGTAAGAAGCCGGGAAAATGAACTCCCAGTAAGCCCTTCCAAAGCAAGAGTAATTCATTACCCAGCCTGATTTCCACTTAAAATATACTTTAAGCACATTTCCAACTACAAACCCTAAATCATCCTGTGTTCACAAAGTTCATCATCTTTTATTTTATTGCCTGGCGTTGGCATGACATAATCCCTTGCAGAGCATCTCAGAGTGCTTTACAGATCAATAAATTACTTTACCTGCACAGCTGAAGCAATGTCTGCAAGGCCAGCATGGACATTCTATAGGCAGCTTGTCATCCAGGAGCAAGTGAGTCTTGAGCAGGTGCCAAGAATCAGTGGGAGCAGAGGCCAGGCAAATGGATGGTTGGGGAAGGGGTGGCATGAAAATGGAATGTCCTAGTTACAGGCCTGAAAATAAAATGCATCAAGTGTTTATTTTTGAAAAGATCAATTTAAATGGTTATCAAACTAAGAGACCCTCCAGACGGTCAGCAAATCAGAGGCTCAATCAATTACTCACCCATTACCTTTCTGTGCTTGAAGGGCCAAACTAGTATTTAAAATGATACAACAATAAATTAAATGATACATGATAGAAATACCAAATTTTAGAGCCAATGGTCTCTTTCCCACTCCCACCATACCCACTTCCAGGTTCCATTTTTTATTGTCCCACTAAGTAACTGAGAGTGCAGTTGTGTTTGTGTACAAGTGCACACACACACACACACACACACCCTCACTGCAGTCTGCCGGAAGCTGTTTGTGGATTTAAATCTAAAACGATTGATTGGTCCTTACTCTCTGCAAGCCACCATAATCAGTACAGTAGAAAATAAAAAGATAAGTAGGCTCTTTCTTAATATCTTATATTCAGGTAGTTGATAGCATAGAAGAAAAGATAAGACAAATGTCCCATAAAAAATTTCACTTTAAATGCTGTAAAGAAAGTACTACATATTATGGGATCCCTGTCAAGATGCTGTAAGATCTCTTGAGGATCAACTGGGTAATTCAACCAGGTCTTGAAGAATTCCAACAGATGAAGATAGTTGGAGATTAAAGTTTAAGCCACCAAAAGCAGCACCAAGAGCATGGGGGTCAGGAAAAAAAAGTGCAATACATGCTTATTAATAATGAGTGCTCCCCATCACCTGGGGTATAGAAAAAGAGTGGGAACTAATGTTAGAGAAGGAAGGAAATAAAGGAAAGCTAAGAGAAATATCTTCATGATATTTCCCTTTTCATGGGGAAAAATTAGGAGCAAGTGAATAATGGTTCAAGTAGAGGAAAGACCAGCAATAAAATTTCCAAACATCTGGTTTCAGTGTGCAGGTCTCAGAACCAGTAACAGAGTCCATGTGCATCAGCTCTGGGATCTCCAGTGGGCAGATAATGCTGTGTCCTGGGTGGATGATGCACTGCAGTAGCTCTGAGAACTACTTATTCAAGGAAATAACCTAACATGTAGAAACATAACATTCCTGGATGGAGGGTCCACTTAACTTGCAAAGAGCTTGGATCAAAACCAACATTCCTTGGACTGAAATAATACATGCTTACGATTCAACTGTGAGGTTGTTTATAAACATGGAGCAAGTTCGGAGGGAAATTCCCTTGGATAAGCATTACAATCCAATCCAATAAATATTTGTCAAGCTCTTCCTATGGATGTGAATGTGAATAAGATATGGCTTAGGCTGTCAAAAAGCTCATCATTGAGTGGGTGAGATATTCTAGCAAATATCCATAACATAGTGGGGTTAGTGCTAAGAATTAGAGTTTGGAGGCCCCATAAATGACACCATTATTTTATTCACTTGAATTTTAAATGAATTGGTAGGTTAAACAAATGGTGCATACATGGGGAACCAAACATCACAAGTACTCTTAGCAAAGCTAATGCTGGAGAATTAGGTTTAGGTATATAGCAGCAATGAACTTCTAATTCTGAACCCCAGAATTAGAAAGATCAGTACATTCACCCACACTCCATGGGATGCTGCCCCAATAAGATCTACATGTGGAGAAGCAAAATAGAATGAGCCCACTAGTGGAAGCCTAGTTCCAAAGCAAAGCACTACAAGAATCAGGTGGGATCTTGGTCCCAAATTTACCAAATAGAATGAACCCCTCCCTCCCCCTCCCCACCCCCCACCCCCATTAAGGAGAGCCGTTTAGGAGACCAAGAGAAAGACGATGTATGTTGCAGCTAACTGACATTCCTTTACGTTCTCCAGCAGGCATGCCTATTGTGCTCTGAGACATGGATGAAGAACCTTAGTAAATTCAACTTGTGAAGGAGGGCAGGAGGAAGAGGGGTTGGAAACATAGCAACAAAGAAAGGGATATTTGAGTTGAATCTTAAAGGATGATTAGGAGTTTTCAGGAAGTACATAAGGAGCAATATAGATCTAAATGCATGATGACCAGGAATGGCAAGCTGGGTTAGGAATAGTTTGGAGGGTGTGCAGGGGTAGGAACTGCTGGGAATATCAGTGGAAAGATATTGGTGTTTGGTTGTGAATGACCTAGTATGCTAGGATATGGAGCTTGAATTTTATCAGGTAGACAATAGGAGATACTTAGGAAGAGACGTGATATAATCAGAATAGCATTATATAAATACAATTCCAAATGCTGAGACTGGGGGTGGTGAGAGTAGAGACAAGAAGAATGTGGAGGGAAGGAAAATAGTTAATGCAATATTGCCATGGAATTTATCCCCATTTTTATGTTAAATAAGAGGAAATAGAAGCTAAGTTCAAGGTAAGATATGTCTTCCATGTTTAAGGTAATTCATCTAACTTTTCATTATACACTCCTTTCACTCATGTACTTCAGTGTCTGGGTTATTCTGCCAGCTACCATTTTAAGACCACAAAGAAATATTTCACCAGGATTTTTTATTTTCCTTCTACCTCTTTTGTCTCCACAGTATCTCCCAAAATTGTAGAGATTTCTTCAGATATCTCCATTAATGAAGGTAACAATATCAGCCTCACCTGCATAGCAACAGGTAGACCAGAGCCCACAGTTACCTGGAGACATATCTCACCCAAAGGTAAGAAGTAGTTTGGTGGATTGTGTCATGAGAGGGAATGAGAGGATGCTTGGACATGGCTAGGATGTTATGTCATTGGTGACTGTGTCCAAGGGATTGTACACTTTTGGTAGGATAAAAATAATATACTTGAGACTTTTTAGGCAGTGTTGGCATTCTCTGCAAGAAAGGCATAATTTCTAGAATTCTGGAAATCATACTCTGCAATCCCTGGTGAATTAATCTCAGTTGTCTGTGGGTGAAATGGTGGTAAGATATTCAGGGTGTCTTTTACATGTCAAGTTTGATGATGGAACAATCAGGTATGATGCCATTGTTCAGTTGGTTGTTGTAAGAGGTAGAAAATATCAACACATAATGATGGATGAGAGCTCTAAATGCACATATACCTAAAAGTCTCTTTAGCTTTGTCAAAGACTGGCTGTTAGTCCATTAGTTGTTTTTGTGGTTTCATTCTTATGTTACTCAAATTGATCATTGATAACAAATATAACTTGAATTTGCGACTAGATGAAATTTACTCTGGCTAAATATTTAGATGTATGTGGACTAGACTGAGTGTTGTTTTGTGCTTTCATGGATTGAAGGATAAAACCATTAACATTTAAGGCAAGATGATATTTATCAAGTTAGTTTTTATTTGGAAGTAAGCACTTTAAATTATTTTATTCATTCTAAAATATTTATTGAGTACCTAAAATAGTCCAGGCAATCTTCTAGACACTGGAGATATAGAAATAAACCTGAACAGACAAGTTTCTGCTTTCATGAGCTCATGTTCTCATGAGAAAAATGACAAAAAATAAATATACCATATATGGAGCGGTAATAAGGGTGAGAAAATAGAGTTGTCTTCCTTGACTAAATGCCGAGGGATTTGGTACAGAAAGGCCTCTAAAAAGTGCCATTTGAGCAGAGGCATGAATAAAGGTCCCTGATTTCATTGCTTATTACTGGTTAAGGTGAAATGTATGCATGTCATATGTGTGTGCATGCATGAATACATGTGTCTATTATCTGTGCATATGTTCAAGCATGTATGTGAATACAAATGTATGCATGTGTGTGTATGTAAGCTCACATGCCTTCATGTAGATATATTGCTGAATAGTACAGGTTTAAAGATTCTAAAGGAACCACAGCAGTGGTTGTTTGCTTGGTGTTACAGGTTGGGTCCCCAAGAAGGACACTCTGAGAAAAGATTGGTAGGCAATAAGTTTATTAGGGAGTCCTTTTGGGATTGAACCCTTAAAAGAAGGGAAGGGAAAGGAAGGGGAGGAGAGGGGAGGGGAGGGAGGGGAGGGGAGGGAAGGGTGTAGGATTGGGCAATGCATACTTCAATGCAGTCCATTGAACATCTCAGCTGATCCCATAGGGAGTGCTGAAGCTAGGAAATCCTTCAGAAATATCCTTCATTGAAGTGAGGGGTCTGGGTCTATTTTTTTTTTTAGGCGGTACCAAGAATTGACCCAAGACCTCATACATGGGAAGCAGGTGTACAACCACTGAGCTACATCTTCTCTGTTCCCCAATGAGAGTTGGTTTTGTTTTTTGTTTGTTTTGTTTTTAGGAGGTACCAGGTACCGAACCTGGAACCTTGAACATAGGAACAGGTGCTCAACTACTTGAGCTACATCCACTCCCCTCTGAGTCTTTTTATCAACACAGAAATCAGTCTCTGAATTTGGACTGCACCCAGAAGGGATGTGACCTAATCTTCACTCCAGACAATTCCCAGAGAGGTCTGAGAGCTGAGGGCTTCTACCATGCCCACTTGCTGAGGCATGTGTTCCCTACTTGGGAAGGCAGGTTTGCATTCTCTCAGTGACCATTTGCCCTGGTCAAGGTTCCCAGGAAATGCATGGGATTTTCAACCATGTTTGGTGTGAATTCCTGGGAGCGGTTCTAAGGTACCATTTCTGATGGTAAATCACTGTGAACAAAGGGATCATAGTGAGCTATTCAGGTATCTGCCAATCCCAATTTGAAAAGACCTTACACATGGACTTGTCCAAAATCTTGGAAAAGACTTCAGCTGTGCATGAGATAATTGGTTGATAATTGGCAAAGAATGGCCGAGCGGCATACCCAGAGGAAGACCGTTCCATTGGACAGATTTTCTAAGTCCATGGCTTACACCACCCACTGTTGCTTAACGCTGAGCCCAGTGGCTTCAGATACCAGGGCACTTACAATGCACAGCGCATTAATCATCAGGGTGGACTGACTTTGCCCATGTGTAGAGGCAGTGTGTTTCCCTCACCTTCACGGTTCTCCCTTTGTCTCCTGTTTGATGTCTTTTCTCATTTCCTCCTCCAGCCAGCCAGTTCTTTGTCCTTTTCTTGGTTCTTTTTCTCCCCTCCACACATTTTCTCCTTTTGTCCTGCCCTTTTTATCCTTCCTCCTTTTGTCTGGGCTTTCCCTTTCTCTCACTGCTTCCTAAATGTCTATGATTTCATTTCATTTCTTGCCACATTTTCTTTTTTCCCTCTCACCACCTCTTGTGATGACTTTCTGCCACTCCCCACTTTTGTTTGATCCTTCTTCTGCTTATCTTTCTGATTTTCATGCTGTTGTGTCTTCAAGTCCTTTTTCACTTTTGTGGCCATTGGGCAGATTCATTTCCCCAGGGGACATTTATCTGAGCATGGACCAGATGTTTCCGTTTGACTGAGGTCTTAGCTGCTATGGAAACAGAAAACGTATCAAGGGGAGAAGGGTAAGATACTCAGAATCTACCTGTGGATCTGAGTAATTTAGATGAACAGCTTTTTTCAGATCTCTGGTCCAGATTAGCTCTTCCAGATTCAAATGGATAAGACATGTTAAGCAATAACTAATCATCTTGGAACCCACCAGGGTGTCCTTTTCCCTATGACTGATTATTTAGAGATAAGAGATGTCATTGCGCTGTTGCCAAATCTGCACTGAAACTGGAGAGACCCTGAGTTGTTAGACCTTCATCTTTTCCCACTAAACATTTCCAAAAAGTGTTTATTCTAAATACGTTGGGACAGGCGTGGGGTTCCTTGGATGAAATATGCACAGCATCTTAGCAAAGGCTCCAAAGACTGAAGACTGTTGTTATCTTTTATCCTGTTATATGCCAGTATATGATCATGTTTCCATCCAGATCATGCTTATACACAGTCCCAGCAAATCCCTAAATGAATAGCTGATCTTTGATCAATTCATTGTGTGGTGTCTTTTCAGGCTGCTCTCTTTATCCTATACATTTCTGAAAAATCCTAGTTTCTGCCATCACAACTCATACGATGCTGTTTGAAATAAACTTATAAATGAATTTATCACTTCAGTGTCCAAAGAAAAGGTGTACTGGCTTTGGTAAAGAAGTCTGTCCTCAGTCTACCCGTCCATTTTGGGGTATGCAGATGTTGTGTGCACCTGTCCTTGGTCTTTTCAGGCCTTTATCTTCTCACATAGAAATGTTGTCTCTGTCTGCATGAGAGTTATTGACCCCAAACCAAATGCTACGTAAATGTTACTGTACTTAGCCAGGTGCAGGTGCCCCATTGTGACCTTGCAATCTTATTGGTGACTCTGTACCTTGTCTCCTGTCGAGGCATACAAGAATTTATTTTAGCACAGCCCTTAAGCCTTTGTCCTCCTATCTCCAAAAGAATACCTTTAATTCTACTTTACTCCTTAGAGTACGCTCTTAGTGAACAGAAGTAATACCTCTTTCAGTGCATCTTAAAAGTTGCTGTTTAGGACCCCACTCTACATAGAAAAGCATTCTCAAAGCCCAATTTTTATGCCCTCTGTTTCTGTTGGGATTTCAGCACTTTAGAGCAAAAGCTGAAATTCCAATATTGCCACATTCCTGGGAGCCCAAGCTGAAACTCAGCTGAAGGATTCATTGATCTGTGGGTTTCCCTATATATTTGGGATCAAAAATCACCAAGTGCCTTTATGGAACTCTCTCCTTGCTCTCGTGTACCTTCACCTTCCTCCCATCAAACAACACATAAAAAATAAAAATAAAAAAACAGCAACAACCAAAAACCTCATCTATGTTATTTAGACAAAGAGCACTTTGTGCCCAGGTGTCAGATAAGGGGTTTCTGTTCATAGATATACCTTGATGGCAAATTCCTTTGCATCACCTGTGTTCCATGAGCTCTTGAAGATCAGCACATGTGTCTCACAAATCTTTGATTCTCCAATCTCCTAGCACAAGGCCTGGCACCTAGAAAACATTCGATAAATATTTGTTGACTCAGTGAATAAGCCCTTATATTTGCTGGTGTCCCAAGGCACATCATGAATCCCAGTTCAAAGACTTTATCCTGAACCTTGAGGAATTCTCCATTACTTTGATGTCCACAATCAAGACCTGGTATGTTTCCTGTTGAAACTCTCTGCTGGCATGCCTCCATGACATTTCTCTGGTCTTCACAGAATCTTCAAACTTTCCCAAAGATTCCCTCATGGGGAACTGGTTGTGACAGGGCTGAACCTCTCTTTGGATGCGAGACTCCTTTTCAAGTTTTCTTTTGCAAAAGCAGAGATGGTTCACAGTGACTTTGAGGTGGATCTTCTGTGAACTCCCTCTGCTTTCTTGCTCTTCTTCTCCTGATGTGCTCTTTCCATTGTCCTTTTGAGGCTCCACATTCTTTGGTGCTTTTCCAGTCCTGATCCTAACTGGGGCAGAGTATTCAATGGCCCAAACGACAGCTTCCTAAAACAATCATAGTTATTGCCAAGGTGGATTAGTTCAACATATGTGGAAATTTTCAGCTCCTCATGGTTTAAAAACAAGTAGGAAAGAACAAAATCAGTAGGAAAAAGAAATGGAGATATTATTTCAAGCTCATGTGTTTTCTCTATCTCTGCCTTTCCCTGTGTTATTGTCTCTTTCTCTCTGTGTCTTTCTGCCTATTTCTTTGTGTGTGAATCCAGATGGATGGGAGGTTGAAAGTTTTGCCCGGGGCTGTGTAAAACCCTGTGGGCAAAACTGGAGCAGAAGCATCTGTTCATAGTGTTCCAAACTCAACCCTTCTATGGAAGCCTCTCCTTTTGCTGCTTGGAGTAGGCTTTCCTGCATTTGCTCTGCATCCAGACCTGTAAGACTGAATCACCTTTCTCAGGTGCCAATCCTCTCACCAGTTCTCCTTCCACATGTGAAGATGCCCAGTGGGTACTGTCACCCTGGACCTAATTTCTCACCAAGTTGGTGAGGGCAAAGCAACCTGTTGGATAGGCTCATTTCTCACCAATGCCCTGAGCCCGGCCCTCCTGCCTGCTGCTCTCCCCCTGCCCACACACTCACCCGTTCCCCATTTGTCAGCACTGACAGGGCCTTCTTCCCCAGCCAAGCAGGACACTGAAGCACTAATTGGCACTGGAGGTATCACAGCTTGAGTTCAACCAGAGCTGGCAGGCACCATGACTCCAGTGACAGCTCTGTGAAAGAATGTCAGGCCCGGCACTCTGGCATGCCATCGGCTGACTGCAGCACCCTGGCACTAATGAGCAGCCTGTCAGCGTCAGCATCAGTGGTCCTGTGTGGCACAGGGATCATTAGGATGGCAGCGAGAGAAACTTCCCCAGCAAAGAAGAGTTGGGGTGGGAGGAGAGGAGGACAAAATGGAACTAAAGACATCACCTTCACTGCAGTGGCAACTACCCAGCAGAAGACAAAAAAAAAAAAAAAACACCAAACTTTTTAAATAATCTCTTTCTATGATAACTCTGTACAACTCTGGAGATCTCTATTTGGTTGGCTTGCCCTGTAATTAATCCATACATGTTCTAAATTTATTCTTCAATAAGCCAAGCGGAGATCCAATGACTAAACTACCTCTCCTGTCATGGCCATACTAGGAAGGCAGACAGTAGCCTAAGTCCCTGACACCTGAAGGATAAGGGAAGTCTTGGAATTTGTGACTTTTTGCTGCTCATCTGGCAGACCCCTGTTCAAGGGATCTGTAGAGTTGTTGCTGCCTGCCTGTCTTCCACTGGAGCATTAGAATCCAGACAAGGCAATAAGAGAAGGAGCCATCCCCACTGTTAGTTTATCCCAGAGGTGGGCATGGGAACTGGCCAGTGGGTCTATGTATCCAGCTGCCTCCTGAGGGCAAGTGGGAACTATCCAGGCCTTTAATTCTTCCATTTTACACACAGGACTGTGCAATTCTGCGCTTTATGGAATATCAGAGTGAAGTCTAAGTCTGGCCCTTCTCGGAGGCTTTGTCCCCAAGCAGTGACTCCATATCCATGGGTTGGGCCTATACGGTAGAAGAAGGCACAGCCTGGAGGAGGTGGGCTTGGGTCTCAGGTGTGCTTGTCAAGTCCCCTCCATCACTCACTGGCATGTACAGTTGGGTTGGTGGTCAACGTCTGTGAAGATTGGTTGACATTTTTTCTTGCTTCTTATCTGGCACATCAAGTGTTCATGACCTGTTTGCACTGCACACTGCATCGCACCAACCATTTAGCATTCTCTACATACTTGAGGCTCTCCTTTGCACAGCCCACCTGTTCTCCCTAGATTATCTTCCTGAACCTTAGCAGAGATAGCCTCTTGGTTTAAGACTAAACTCAAATGCTATCAATTTGAAAGCCTCTGAGTACTTTCCTCAGAGTGCATCTCCCCTTTGTTTAGATAGTATAGCACTTGGCATGCCCTTCTCATTGTGACAGGCTCCCCATCCTGTCTAAAAGATATGGAGGGCAGGGCATCTCTTAATCTGCTTTGCTTTATCCCCAGTACCCAGTATAGCTCTAAACATTTCTTGGCCAGGTAAGGCATTGTTGAATTGAGAAGTATCTTAGTGTTCACAGAGTCTTCTTATTCTCTTTTGTAAAAATTAAGTCTTTCTGTTGGATAATTTGAAACAAAGTCAATGTTAGTGAGTAAAAGGTAAGTTCTCCTCATTCTCAACTCTAGATCACCTCATGTTTGCCAAAGCAACCAAAGGAATATGCAAGAAAAGACCCTCTCACCTGCCAATAACTTCCCAGTCTGTACCCAGAATGGAGCCTGCAAAATAGAAATAATAATACCATTCTAATATGTCTATGGTGAGAATTAACTGTGTTGACCAATATTGAGTATCTTCCCTGTACCACTACACAGTGTCAGTCATGGCTCACCCATACCTCAGCCAGCCCCTTCCTCCCCACTCCCACCCATAAGACAGGAACAAAAATATTTTAGAGAAAATACTTTTCTCTAAAAAGGTTGAATTGTTTAAAAGCCAGGCTCACTCAGATGCCAGAATGGAGAGATAAAGGTGCTTAGTCAGCACTTCCCCTCTCCCCACAATTTTCTAATTAACATAGGTGCTGGATTAAAATTCCCAGAGTACCCCAAGTAGCTATCCCAGAAGGAACAAGTAATTGCTAACTGCAAAACATATTACAGTGGTCATTGATGGTGGGAGATAAAATAATTGCACCATAATGGAAAATGGCAGACCTGTTCATACCGGCCATGTAGCATACGTTATTAGGTCCAACCTAGAGTGAGAGAGTGGTTTATTATGATACAGACAAACTAGTAGCACATGCTCAACTATGGGAAAAAGTGATTCAGAATCTCATTAAGCAAATGATTTAAATACATACACAGACCAAAGCGGGAAAGAAGGAAGCAGAGGAAGATACTTATAGATTACTTTTTAAGCCCATAATTCTCTTTAACTGTAAAATTACAGCTAGGTAGATACAGTTAGGGTAGAATTTGCTAGTGTCAATAAGGGATTTTGTAAGTTTAATATTTATGATCTGGTTTAAAGCAATATTATAGCTGTACAACTTCCTACTTCAAAGACGAGAAAAAAAAAATCATGAAAAGACTAGTGGGGAAATTAATGAGTTCAATGTGCCTGAATTGAGAACATATGAAATAAAGCCTCAGTCTGGAAAGCAAGGGCAGGAGTGCATACCACAGACACTGTTTGTGGTTTTACCCAATTATTTTAAAACCCTTGAAAAATGTAGAATCAGATGTCTGCTGAATTCAGACTTTGCTAACAGCATCCTCCTGCACACTCCCCTGAGTCTTGGGCTATTTATGCTGACACTTGGTGGCTGTTACCATGCAGAACTGTTTTGATGGAACAAAAAAGGAAACCAAAAAGCAAGGAAATGATATCCTCTTTTCCACAGATACTAACCAGGGCAAGGCTCATTAAGATGCAAAGTCACGTTAAAATGGCAGCCCCCATAGGGCAGGAGAATCCACAGCTGAACATGCCCTGAGAACAGGGAGGACTTCTGGGGTCAGAGAAAAGCCTCAGGCATGTCTCAGTAGATGACTCTCCCCACCCCCAGCCTCTCAACATTCAGCATAATCAGAGGTACTTCCTTACCATCACACTGCCACTGGAGAACGGCCATCCAAGGGGGAAAGTTTGGGCTCAAAATGTCCTTGTGCCTGGGGCTTCAAGTGTGTGGATCTGACTATCTACTTTTGGATTCTGATTCTGGTCTTGACCTATGATGACAGCATTTGCTCCCAGAGTCTGAATCACAACCAGAGTTGTTATCATCTAATCCCAGCAATAGCAAACGGCTTTTGGATGCTTAAAAGTATACTGGGCACACTTGTAAACATTCTACACACCTATTCTTCACAATAGTCTGAGACAGATGATAGTATTAGCCTACTTTACAATGAGCACATCGAGGCTTAGAGAGGACAGGCAAAGAGGCCAATTCAAATCCCAGCAGTCTGTCTCCAGCCTGCTGGTTCATACCCCAGACAGATTGAGTCAGAACTCGAAGGCCAGAGCCCAGGAATTTGTGTTTTCACAAATGCTCCAGGTGACTGAAATGCATGCTAAAGTTCAAAAATCATGGCTATCTAATATTCATTAGGCTAGGCACTGTGCTTTGCAAACATTATATCACTTAGATCTCACAAGTGTGCTATGAAGTAGGCATTATTTTCCTGGAAGAGATAAAGAAGTGGAGATTCAAGGGGATTTCACCACACATATTTAAAGGCCAAGGAGGAATTCAAACCCAAGTTTTCTTGACTCCAACATCCATGTTCTTAATGGGTTTTGACTTCCTGCTTGATTTCTGATCACAGGTTCTCCAGATCTCTGGAAATGTCTATTCTCTGGTTTCAGGCCCCCTGGAAGCCTAAGTCCTATAGTTTTTGGATGGTCCATATTCTTGTGACATTCTTGCAAATTCACCTGCACTTTGGTGCAGACTCTAGTTTTTAGGTTGGGTCTTGGGCTTGGGCTCAGGATTACATCCTCCAAAATCATCCTGGCCCTACAAGCCACTGGTCGCTCATATGCTGGACTGCTTCTCTGGCTCTCTGCAGAGGGTGCAGTGGGTCTCTGGATGGACACCTCTGAGCAAAGGACATGGCTCCACAATAGAGGTTAGAACTCTCTGTCTCTTCTTACAACTGAGTCTGCCTTTATGAGATTCACACTCCCTCCCCCCCCCGCTCCCACCTGGATGTCCATGGCTCATGGGATTGATGTGTCTGCTCTCTGACTTGATTTATTTTTTCCTCATGTTAAATACTATCATTCACTCACACAATGGTAGGTCTTCTGCTTTGATTGTTATTATTAGGCTGTTTTGCACTCTAACAGCTTTAGATATGAAAATAAATTGCTGGATTCCAGGGTCTGTTCTTCATTATCTGACTCTATTCAGTCCCCCTATGTGTCCTTGTGGTATTTGACATACTTCATCTTCTTAGTGGTGTAAAATGCTTTTTCTACTGGAACCAAGACAGTCGAAAGGGGGAATGAGCAGAATATCAATTCAGCTTCTCTAAGATCAAGGCTCTGGGCTCCTTCCTGGCAAGTTGTGCAGTCTCTCATATACAAAGATATAGTCAAAGCCTGGTCATTGCCTTGGGAGTTTGAGGGTCCTGAACATGTGGGCCCTTCCTTCGTTGGGATGACTGTCTTTGGCCCTTACTTCTCTGAAGAGTGGCCAATTCCTCTCTGCTCTCCTCTTCCACTCCCTCTGAAAAACAAATCTGTCTTCTCTCTTCTAACTTGGAGTTAAAAGGCATGACTTGGACTTTCTCATTCATTCATAATAGTTTCAGTACTCCTGTTTAACTTATCTGCTACCCAGGAGGCTTACTTTCCACCCTTAAGTCCTTGCACCACTGCATGGTCCTTTCTGGAACAGTTCACCAAGGTCATTCTGATTGCAAACCTTTAGTAAGTCATCTGCAGAATGTTTATATTTATTTATTCTATCGTGCACTATTTCAGAAAATGATTTAAATAGAGAATGTGTTTTGCCCCCAAGAAAACCCCTTTATAAAACAGTCTCGATTTTTCATGCATTTATTCATTTAGTCAACAATTGTTTATTGAGAACCTACTCTGTGTTGGGCAACTGTTTTAGGCACTGAAGATACATGAATGGGCAAAATAGGTTAAAATCCTTACCTGTGCAGGGCTGATATTCTAGGTGGGGAGAGTAGAGAATAAATTCATGATTCTATGATTCTTTGTCCCCTCTCTATCTGATTTTTCTCCAGAGTATATTACTCACTGACATTAGATAATATATTCATTCATTGAGTATTGCCTATTACTCCTTATATAGCCCCATGAGGGGAAATGCTTCAAATTGTCCATCCACTGCAGTGTTGAGAAAAAACCCAGAGACTTGAGTGAAGTGAGGTGGAGAGTCAAGCCTGTGGAAATAAGGTGTCCCAGGCAGAGAAGCCTTGCCAATATGAAGTCAGTGGGGGCAGGAACATGTTGGGTGTGTGGGAGTAACAAGAATCTTGATGTAGAGGGAAGTGATCTGGGACCTTGTGCCAGAGAGATAGCCAAGATCAGATAGTGCAGTGCCTTGAGAGTCATGCTGATACTTTGGAATTTCTTCTCATAAAAAAAGCACTGGCAAATTTTCAACAGAGGAGTGAAATGATCTTAAAAAAATGCTTAAAATATTATTAATTGCTTGAAGACAAAGATGTAGGAGGAGAAAATAAAGGTGGAATCTGGGATACCAGTTAGGAGTCTGTTGCGTTAATCCATCAAAAATGGACTGCAATTTGGCAACCTTGAAGATGGTAAGTGATGCTTATCCTGGAATATATTTTGAATTTAAGCCTGAAATAGTTTCTAAATGATTGGATGTGGTTTGCAAAGGAGAGTCAGGAATCAAGCATGACTCTAAGAATTTTGGCCTGGGTCACTGGTGACTGTTAGTCTCATTTCTTGCCATGAAGAAATAGGCCACATTTATAAGGGGAAGAAAGAATTGATACTTTATATATAAAAATGGATATTTTGAGTAGATTATTGGCTGTGTAAAGACATAGGGTTCAAGAGCTAGAAAATTGAATTTAGGAGTCACCAGTATCATACAGAGGTGTTTGGAATCAGGAGACTGGCCATCTGTCATCTTTAGAGTGAAGCTATAGAGGAGATGTTTGCGGACTGTGTCCTGGGACATTCTAACATTTAGATGACAAGAAGAGGAGGATGACCCTGCAAAGATGACTTTGAAGGAATGGCCAGAGAGATAGAAGGGGAATAGGCGTATGGGGAATTGTACAAGCCAAGTAAGGAGAACATTTCATAAAAAGAAGGAACAATTAATAGCACAAGTGTTGATTAGAAGTCAAGGGAGATGAGGACTGAGAATTAGTCATTGATCTTGGCAAAATGCAGTTATGTGAGACATTGGCAAGAATGGTTCCAGTGAAAGATGACAGATAAAAGCTTAATTCAAAAGGGAGAAAATGGATTGAGAAGTGGAGACAGTAATAAAGACAACTTTTATGAGAAGTATGCTATAGAGTAGTAAATTATGGGGTCAGTGGCTACAGGACTTCATGACGTCCAAGAATGATTTTTTTCCCTAAAGTCTAATCTCTGCAGCCTGTCTTCCCTTGGCCACCCTATGCTATTATTGCTGTCCAATTGCTTATCCTAGGGTTCTGAGTTGCCCTCTTCTCTGAGGAAATATGAGAAGGAACCAGCTGGGGCTGGTCTCTGCTTGTTAAACAACCTATAAAATTTGATTTTCTGACAAATGACCCTAGCATGGCTTATGGATACCCTGGGAATTTGAAGCCAAAAATTTTTGCCTTGTTGCTAAAGCAACTACCTCTGACACTGAAGTGCACTGTCTGGAGGTAAGACCATCCACAGCAAAGTCTAGTGAGGTTGCTCCTGGGAACTGATAGTTGCAGCACTTAGGAGAAACATGGCTTGAGGGTACAACAGAACAGCTCCTGAGAAAGGGGATGGGAACATAGCATGATTTCTGCACATCCTCAACCACTCCCTTGGGACCAGGACAGAAGCTCTCATAGTCAACATTTAACCCTCCATGACCATATACCTCAAGCAGGCATATACAAATCATATTTTCTTCAAAACAGGAGCAAGAACCAGATCATCCTTGGGTAGCCACCCCTCTTTGTCACAGATGATTAACCAAGTGAAGGCTTCTCCATGCTGAGGAAGCTATGGAGGTGGGCACTGGGTGGAGGCCAACTTTAGGACCTCAGATGTGTGGACAAGCACAGCCCTAGTCCTGTTCTAGGGGGAGGTAGGACCCTGAGGCAAATCCTTCTGCCCTACTCAGGTCTGCACCCCATGTGAGGGTTAATATCATGTGTCAAATTGGCAAGGTGATGTTGTCCAGTTGTTTGGTCAAGCACTGGTCTGCTTGTTATTGTAAAGACATTTCATACATGGGATTTGCAACTAAAATTGTTTATTCACATAAATCAGTTGATCATCCTTAGCAATGTGGTGAGACTCCCCAGGCTATCAGTTGGAAGACTTAAGGGCCACAACTGAGATTTCTGAAGTCAGAAGGATTTCTGTATCAACTTCACCATTGGCTCTTTCCAGAATTTCCACCCAGCCAGTTTCCTCTGGGGAATTAGGACTAAGGGCTTCAACATCATCTTTATTAAAGTGACTGTCCTCTGTAGTTCATACTTGCCAGCCTCCTCATAATAAATATCTAGCTAGCTAGCTATTATTGTTGGTTTTGTTTCTCTGGGGAACCCTAACTAACACAGGAATTCTGCAAATATCCCTGCTGCCTCAGTATTGCTATATCTTTGTCAGCAGGGGAAGAGGAAGCAGATAGTCTCAGTGTTTAGGCCAGAATAATGCTAGAGATGGGGAAAAGCCCACCAACCTAGAAGAATGGCTGCTATTGATAGAGACAACTTCACCACCTAATCTTGTTTTGCAGGTAAGTTTCCAACCAAAATGCTTATACTCAGAATCCTAACAAACCCATCCCATTGTCCAGATGACACTAGGGGCATTCTTTTTCTTTGAGAGGAAAAAAAAATACTCTTGCTTTACGGGCCCATTGGGTAAGATGAGATCATTGGAAAATAATTGGTTCCATCCTCTTTGCATCTGTTTTCTACCCAGATCCTGTGGCTCTTGAGAATAAGGGAAAACTTAATGACAGTGACTAAGATTTCTTCAACATCATTTTCCTTCTTTTGCTTGACTGCCAAGCTTCTGCACTTACCAAGATGTCGATTCTGCTCTTGAAGGGGCCTGTTCTTTAGTTGTGTTGATATGTTGTTTTCTCTCATCATCATTGCATTTTCCTAGGCCTCTTGAATTTGTTCACTTAGGTGTTGTCATGGCAATGACATCCTTGGGACAGCAGTGCTGCTCATGTTGTCATGGTTATAAGGACCTCTTGATGGGGGCCTCCTTCCCTGTTAGCATGCAGGCAGCATGCAGCCACCCTGGGATCTCTTGGCCAGCCCAAATTCTTAGGCTAAAAGCTAGTGGTCTGTGCCTGAAAATGATAGTGGCTATAATTAGAGAAATAGCAACAGTCAAAAATGGTTAGAATATATCCCTGTGAAAAAGAGAAGACTGGAAACGAGATCATCCTCACCATCCTCTCCTCCTCATCCTCATCATAGAACAATGTTTTATTGTAAAGTTGCTATGAACCAGACATTGTTCTAAGTGTTTTTAGCTGTATTAACACTTTAATCGTTTTGAAAACCTTATGATTATTAATGTTCTTTGGCAGATGAGGGAACTGGGACACAGAAAGC
Source organism: Tolypeutes matacus (assembly GCA_026826555.1). Taxonomy (NCBI): domain Eukaryota; kingdom Metazoa; phylum Chordata; class Mammalia; order Cingulata; family Chlamyphoridae; genus Tolypeutes; species Tolypeutes matacus. The sequence continues at coordinate 8,452,809 of JAKSZT010054226.1, forward strand.
TAAGGTAACTGGCCCAAAAATGCACACTAGCATGTGATGTGGCCAAGTGATGAGCAGGCACTTTGATTCCACCTGCTCAGAGCCCATCACTCTTTTATTATCAATAGTTAAAAAATCAAGATGAATCAGCCCAGCTGTTAAAGGAGTTGCTAGATCAGATCACCATATATATATATATTTACAACACCTTTAAGTTAACAATTATTTTCATATTTACATTTGATTCTCACAATAAACCTATGAGGTTAGTACTTCTATTAAACATATTTTAGTGAAAACTAAAGTTTGGTGAGCCTATGACTTCACCGAGGAAATTCAGTTGCCAGGTTGTCTGTTATCCTAGGCCTGAAACTATTGGCTCAGAATCCAGGGTTTTGATAAGACCTCCTGCATATGATATCATATCATAGGGTCCAAATTCTGGGGAGGAGAATGGCCAAACCAGTGAAGATGAGTGGTTTCTAGCAGTCAGAACTGTTGGTGATAGAAGGAATAAGTATCAGATACTGGCATGTTATTCAAGTGAATCATTTGCCCTCAAGCATATTGCCAGTAATCTGCTTTGGAATTTTTCTCACCCGATGGCTAAAAATGCCACACTTTAAGTAGCTACTTTTTAAAAAAAAAAGATTTATTTATTTATCTATTTATTTACTTTTATCCATTTTTACTCTCCCCTCCCCCCATTTTTGCTGTTTTGTGTCCATTATCTGGGCAATTCTCTGTGTCTGTTTCCTGCTCTCTCTTCTCATCTTCACCGGGATTCCATCCTTGGAACCTCCAATGTGGGAGAAAGGCAACCTACCACCTGCACCACCTTAGTTCCTGGTTTTTCAGCACATCTCGTCTTGGCTTTCCCTTGTGTCACTCTCCTGTTATGTCATTATCTTGCTGCGTGGCTCGGGGGGACCTGATGGTACACCCACGTGCAGTTCCTGGGGGTCTCACCCACTTAGCTACTTTTGTATATTGCAATATAAGCAGGAAAAGAGGAGATTTCTTTCTCTTTCAACTACCGTTTTTGTCTCTAAGCTACTTTAAGTAAGTTATTTAACTGTATGGTAGAATCTGGTTAAAAAGTTAATAAGAGCTCTGGGTCTATGATGATTTTCGGAAAATGACTGTTAAACACAAATAAGTTACCTAGAATTTAATGTATAAAAACTACAGCTTTGAAGGCGGATGAAACTCAAGCCCAAGAGTTGATTGCTTTTCTTATTTGAGTATGAGATGGTAGAGGGGGGGGGTGGGGGTGGCGGGGGAGATATACTGAATGGAAGGAAGACAATAAAGTTAGTAAAGATAATAAAACAGTAATCCAAAGGCTTATCATGTTCTTATTAAGTGCCATCACTTTACTCACTTAAACTCACTTAATATTTAAATAACCATATGAAGTTGGTACTATCATTTCCTGTATTTGATGGAGGAGGAAATGAGACACAAAAATGTTAAATTACTTGCTTAAGGTCAGGCAGTTCAAGTGGTAGAGCTGGGAATGGATCTGTCTCTAGAATTTAACATGCTACCTTTCAGCAACATATACATTGTTCTATGAGCTAAGCCTGAAGGTAAACAGGAGCAGGGTCAGAAGTAAAACATAGTGAAGTTCTAAGACTTAAGTTCTGATCATGCCATTTTCCAGGCAGTGTAAAATTGCAAACATTGTCCATTCTCTCTGAGCTTCAGTCAACTCATCTGCAAAATGAGAATTATGATAGAACATATCTTCTGGGCTTATCATGAAGATGCATGAGGCAACATGTGTAAAGCACATGGCCCTGTGCCTGGGATATAATAAATGTTTAATAAATGTTTGTCAAAGAGTGATGGCAAAGAGGTAGAGAAAGCTGAGGGCATTGGAATTTGTAATTATCCCTCTTGTTGATAATAGCTTTTTTTCCTTACTTTTGAAGATGGTTGAACTGCTCGTAACACTTGGGTGAGATGTCAGTAAGTGGAAAGCTAAGATATGAACATCCAACTCCAATATCTCTACACAATCCCACATTTAGTCTACAACTTAGTTTTTCCTATCTATTTTTAAGTGATCTCTTGATATAAAGATTACCATTTCCTTTTGATAGCCGTTCCCAGAGTCTCAATTTCCATGAGTCAAGCCCACCACCAGGCTTGGTGGCTCCACTAAGGCTCCCAGTGGAGAAGGGAGGCTCATGACACACGTCCATTGAATGGAGATAGTGGATGGCTGCCCATTGTCCTTTTTACATCCTTGCCTATATCCAGAAAAGGAAGTAAATCACTATTACAAACATCTGATTTTGATAGAACCAGAAGCTTAATTGAGATAGCAGAAAGTGACTGAAACTTAACAGAAACTAATGATTGGTCTACATTTTACTAGACAAAACCACAGAGAGACTAATTCTTATTTCTACTCTCAAAGGACATCTTATCTTTTCTGTAATGGTCCAGTCTTAATTTGAGATATGTGCTTATTGTGTCTCTGTAAATCATGTCCTCACCACAGTAGAGTAAGTGTCTTCAGCTCTGAGCTGGGATACCAGACTGCTAGGAATATGGAGTTTGTGGGGTTTTTTTTTTGTTTTTTTGGGGTTTTTTTTTGCCTGTCCCATGCCCACTTCCAAAAGGGAATTTGGAAATAGAGTCGGTGCTGTCAAAATGCTTTGCTGCTGCCCTCATCTGATATATAAATGTAGGTTTTGAGGCTGTTTTCATGTGCCTTTTAAAATGAAAAGTCTCTTCTCTGCCCAGCGAATTGATAGGGCAGCCTAGTGGGACAAGGCCTGTCTGCTGCCCGACCTGCACTCCATGGCTGCTGAGCTAGTTGAAGGCAAAGCGAGAGAGCCGGTAGGCTCACAGCAGTGTCTCTTTCAAAATAGAAGCTAGATACAAAAGGGAATTAAAAACTTCACATTGAGTTGTTGTCACTCTACCCATGTCTCCTCTTGGAGAGTTCTGCAGCTGGAGAGTGCTGAGAATCCAGCCCTTTAGAGCTATTACAATTCATATTGACTATAAACTTCCCACAGTGCGAATAAAGGCAGGGAGGAGCTTGCCAAGTGCTCAGAGGGGTGAATGTAAGTTATTTCACCATCTGATGATATACACCATGTTGGGAATCATTAGGGGCAAGAAAGAAAAAGGAAAAAAAAAAAAAGAAAGTAAAGAGTGTGTTGGGAAGCTGGCAACAGATCATCAGCCAGTGTTCGTTAATGAAACTAGGACTGGGGCACATTTGTGAAACAAAATAAGCCATCCAGACAATGTCTTGCCTAATGAAGCTTGGTTATCTTCGGTCTACACTAGGATAAAGAAAACCTTTAATGCACATACACCCACACATCTCAGGGTCACAAATGATGAGAGGAGAGGGCAAAGAATACTGGAAACTGAAGAGGACTTTTCGTCACAGCACTTGGCTTGACTCTATGTTCTGTCAAGTACCATGTGGGTGACCCTTAACAAACCACTTAACCAACCATTCTGAACATCCATTAACTCACCTGTAAGGTAGGATCCGAATGCGAAGGTAAGTGATAGTGCATTGCCGGTGCTTTGTGAACAGAAAAATATTATAATATTGTCCTTTATTAAAAGTTCCGTATCAATTATGTATGCATTCCTTGGCAATGCAAAGAAAGACAAGGAAGATGGGAGGAGAGTGGTGAATCCAGTACCGAGAAATCTTCTAAGACAAAGGTGTTTTAACGTTTCTGCAACACAGGATCAAGAAGCAAATTATGTAAGGATTGTTTGTGACCGTTGTTATAACAACAATTATCACTCATTGCCATAACCTTTGTTAGGCCATACACTTATTTATGCAGCATAATTAATCTGAAAGTTCACTTAGGCATTTCACACATGCTACATGGTCCAAGTGAGGGAGGAGATTTGAATGTAAAACTTGTTTAAAAGGAGCAGAACATTAGGACACAAATGTGTCTGCAGAAAGCTAAAGGGAGACCGAATGGCAAAAGGAAAATTTAAATAGGTGCTAGTTTTAGAATCAAGTCAGAATCTTTAACTTCTGAAGATTCCAGGCTCTCAAAGCCAGTTTTGACTCCCATTGTCCTATTTCATAATACCAGGGATCAGCAAACTGTGGCCTGTAAGCCAAATCTGACCTGCTACTTGTTTTCCTACAGGCCGTGAGCTCACAATAATGATTTCATATTTAATTGGTTGGAAAAAAAATTAAAGAGGAATAATATTTCATGACATGAGCAAATTATGTGACGGTAAAATACTAGTCTCTGCGAACAAATTTTATGAGAACGCAGCCATGCCCATTAGCCTATGGCTGCTTTTGCCCTGCTTGGCAGAGTTGAGTAGTTGCAACTGAGCCCACATGACTTACAAAACCTAAAATATTTATCTGGCCCTTCAGAGACAAAGTTTGCAGGTCAGTACACTACATTGAAACTGAATCCCAACAGCTATGATTGCTGTTATTAAAATTCTTATTTTCATCCATACTCCTTTCCTAGGTACCCTTTCTCATCATTCTGTGAAGTTGCATTTATGCCAGTGTCACATATATTCAAAATGATCCCTATCCCTCTATCCTTCTCAGAGCAGGTCCCATGCCCATCCTCCAGCTGCAATTCTCTGGCTGCCAGGTGTTGTGGTTTCCCTGGCTTCTCTGGTCTACCTTGGTTTTTGACCTCTGCTACAAGAAGTCACTGTATTGTCTGGCCCCAAAAGAGTCTTTCCCTGGTTTTCAAACTATTTTATACTTTACCTTTTTTGGTGTCATTTTTATTTGGGTATTCACAGAAATCTAGCCCTAGCCCTTTAGCCTTGTGGCTGAAACATGCTCATTGGTCTGTTGACAATTCTGAGTTTCCCCTTGGAGTAGTTTATTTGGGCATTGTTGGTGGTGGGTTGTTGTCTTGTTTCATTTGTTTTTCCTTCATATAGCATTTTGGGGTAGCATCTGAGCTTCAATTCTGTTAGTATCCATTACAATGAGCACCATCTTCCTGAGAGGAGTGTATTTACATTATATCATCACCTTTCAGCCATAATGTACAACTGCAGAACCTTAGCTCTTCTGGTTTCAAACCCATATTTTGCCATCACCAGCACTATCACTCCATTCCTCCACCCTCCACCATTTCTGTGTCTGCAGGATGTCTCTAGTGCTAAGTTTATTTGTAAAGCAAAAGTGGTGGGCCTTAAGTTTACTGGATGATTGCGGACATATTATGAGCTCTCCCCAATTTATTGCATTCCTTTGAATTCCTCACTTATCTCCTAGGTGAATTGTGTTTTAAAATTCCATCATTATTACTTCATAACATCAAAAATATTTTACACATTATAATAACAATAATTTGACAAAGAAATAAGAGGATCAATCTTTCACTGAGACTTCTTCTTTTCTCTTGGTATGGACTTTGAAATCCTGTCACTCACTTTCAAAAGAGAATTCCAGTTTTGCATCAAAAAAATAATTAGCAATTTTTGCTAACTTTTGGAAGGGCAGTTGTTATTCACATTCACATACTTCGTAACTTTTCTAGTTTTCAAAATGTTTACAGTGATTTTGTGACAATTTTATAGACATAAAAATAACCTGTAGAAATAGATTTTCAATTTTAAATTCCAGTAAAATATATTTGGAGGATAAAAGACATTGGATTATCTTAGAACTTGGTCTTTGGTGATCCAACAACAAAAATGCCATATGTTAGGCTAATTCTCACCTTGAGACAGAGCCTGCATATATTATTTTAACACACACACACACCCCATTTCCTGTGAGTCATGGAGCTCCATTGTGATCTGAAAATGTTGTTTTGGCAGAAGTCAGATTCGTGTCATTCCTTAGTTGTTGTCAATGGAATTAATTCTGGATGAAAGCCCAGCTCCTAAAGTCAACCCACATGGGTTTTCTAATGCAGAACAAGTTATCTCTGCTTCTATCTTCATTAACCACCATTAGAATCATCTTCCGACCCCTTGGGGAGATGAAAAATGCTGGGATCCTCCTAGGATGCCTCAGTGGGAAGCAGAGTGTGTTATCAAACACCCGTCAGGCTACCATTGCTCTGTGTGCACACGCATGTGTGTCTTTAGTGTCCAATGCATCTCTAGCCTCCAGATTGTTCTTCCTCTTGTGTTATCATTAAACTGTTTGAAAAGTGGTGATATTTTAGAGTTTAGCAGGTGGCTAGAATTCAGTACTTTTGGTGGTACTGAAATGGGAGAAAAACCTATTAAAATGAAATTCTTTATCTTTTCTCTCTGTTTTCTCTTTTTTCCCCCCTCTTACTATGTACCACTCAAGAATATTTAGTGCCTGTAAGGGTCCCTTGGACATTTTACCAATTAGTTGAGGTAATTTATGCCGAGCCACATGGGGCTCAGAGACTTCCTCCCACCAGAATTAACAGTTAAACATCTGCCAGAGGAAAATGTTCCATGGATTTTTCAAGATAGTTCCATAAAATTCTGGTTTGTTATTCCATCATTAGGGCCTTTAAAAAGTGAATCTCCTGGGAAAATTTGCAACTAATTAATGTTCACCTTTGCATAGATAGCCCACTTGAACAGTATGGTATTTTTAGCAAATATGTCAGAACTTAGAGATACCTTCATGAAGCAGTCAATGATACTGTCATTACTAAGAAACTTTTGGAAATGCCTCTCATGGGCATGTCTTAGAGCTGGTTTTTTAAAATCCACCAAACTGTATTCTTTATATTTATAGCAAACTTTTGATTAAAATTAATATATAATTTTATCATTCTTCTAATTTATGACATTGATCTAAATGGCTATTTAAAAATAAAATCTATGCTTGAAAAACGATTTTGCTGTCACTGAAGTTATAAAAAAAAGCATCATTAGCTAACATTTCTTGGGCATTTATCCTCTGCAGTGGCCTGTGCAAAGTGTTTTGCATCTTTTATCACATTTAATTCCCAGAAGACCCCGAAGAGAGAGTTATTATTATATCCATTTTAGAGATGAGTATATTGGAGCTCAGAGAGGTTAGGTGATTTTTCCAAAGACACATGGGAATAACTGCTGTGGCTATTATTCACTTGTGGAGTCAATAGAAACTAATTTTACTTAGAAGGAAAATTTAGCACAGACTTGGAATCAAAGAGACCTGTATGTGGATCTTAGCACCTCTGCCTTAACCTTTTTTAACCTATTTCTGCATTTATAAATGGGGAATAATATCTATTTCTAAAAGTAGGACTGTATAATTTATCTATGTCAGTTATGGGCATAAAGGAATATTTCATAAACAGTAGAAATGATTGTGAGTGTTATTATAAAGAGATGATGGGAAAGACCTACCTGTACAGGAATCAATTTATAGATCGACAGATCAATGAAAAGGTTTTAGTCCCCCTGGCCCCCCCCCAAAAAAAAAAAAAAAAAAACACCCAGAGAAATCATGGTGCTGGTAGGTCAAGGCAAAGACAAGTAAAACTGTGTTAGTAGGCTGTGGTGGAGTTTAAATATGTCTACAAGTTCTCTGAGACTCATCCCCTCAGGCGGATGAGTCTCAACTCCTTTTGCCTGGACAGTAGGCTGGTTTCACTGACTCTTTTCTAATGAATAGAAGGAGGTGGGAGTGAGGTTGCACAGCACCCAAGGTTAGGCTGGAAAAGACCCTGCAGCTTCTACTGCTTTCTCCTGGATCACTCGCTGAAGGAGACTTCAGATACCATATAAGAAATTCCATTACCCTGAGGCTACTTTTTGGAGAGACCATGGGGAAGTCCCCCAGAGAGAGACCTGAGGAGCCATGAATCTCCACACCTGCTAGACTCTGTGAGTGAAGGGGTCTTTGAGATGAGCCCAGCCCCAATCCCCATCTGACCTACAACTTCAACACAGACCCCCAGCGGAATTTGCCTGACTAAGCCCAGTCAACCCAGATTCATGAGCCAAAACAAAACAAACAAACAAAAAAAACAAAGGCCATGATTGTTTTAAGCCTCTATTTGGAGATAGTTTGTCACTCAGCAATAAATAACTGGGCACATCATAGGAGGAAACCATAAATAGCTCACTTAGATATAGTTGGAAATCTCATTGCCCTTTCGTTTCTCACCTTGGTTTCCCCTTCCCTGTGCACTTTTTACATCTGGACAAAGCCATCAGGGACATAATGGTATTTCCCATTCGAGACATTCTAGAGCCTGCAGCTCATGATCCAATCTCAGAGTTTCCCTTTAGTATCTCAGCCGTTTGCAGTGAGCCCAGGGTTTCTCTCAGGCTTCAAGTAGCTTTAGAGAATCACAGAAGCCTAAGTCAGGCAGGTTTCTCCTGATAATTTGCTTTTTCTTCTCTATCTGCCTTTGGGCCATAGCACCAGTAAATAGGGAGAAAAAATTGGAGCCCATCAGGTCCCTAGTTTTTCAACTGCTGTGTTAGTGTTCTCATTAAAAAGACCCACTTACTCCCAACGTCTTGAGCTGGGGGCTCCTTTGGGGAGGAGACAAAATGGGACCAGACAATCTCAGCCATTTTCTGTAAATCAGAAGCAGGGCACATAGAAGTTTGGGAATCTCTGTCTTTTTACACACCGAGGAAATCAGAGAGCAGAGAGGGATTTGGAACACTCAAGCAGTGGATAAAAACTTCATCCTCCTCTCTCAGCCAGCCCCAGGACTCAGCTCCAAGTAAATTAACTGAACCATTTCAACAGGCTTGAATTCTGTCGTCAGCTCAACCATCCCCTTGTTTACTGTTGAAATAATTACTACTTTGCCATAATATTAGCTCTGAGCCGTGACTCCATTACCATTATCACCGGAATATTACCCATTTATTATCTCCCAGCAACCCTGGAAGATGAATACTGGGCTTCAGAGACCAATTGTTTTACAGCAGACAGGATCTTGGTGTGCATTGTTTAATGAGGTAAACTACATTATAGCCAGCATTAATTTGGTTGCAGTGCACTCCACTAAATCACTCTTAACCTGTAAATCTGCCACTGTTTTTGATGTGCACTTAATCAGTGAGGATGGGAAACATCATTTGAGAAGGGGATGGAGCCAAGAGAGAAAAGACAGGGCAGGGAGTGAGGGAGCAGGTCCATGACTATGTGTGCAGAAGAGGAAGAGACCCTGATAGTGGAACTGAGCAGGAGGGGGAAAGGAGAGGAGGTGAGTGGAAGCTACTTAGCCATGCTTCACTTTGGTCCAGACTTCTGGGAGATGGAGAAAGTGATGGTTTAGATGTAAATGTGAAGCACCCCCTCTTATGGTTCAGGAATTATGGATACATACACACACACAAAAAAAATATATTCTGACCACTTTTAGCTTTTCTCTTCTTCGCTTTGCATGTTCAGAGTATCCAGAGCAAGCATCAGCAGACAGATCAGGAGAAGCAAAAAACAGAGCTAAACAATGAGATTTTCTGTGACTTGAAGTGAAGTAGGAATTCAGGAAAAGCAAATCTCCTCATTTGCTGAGCATCTGAAGGCCTATGTGTAAGCATGCAGGGCTCACTGTGGACAGATGAACTGCAGCTGGAAACTCACCAGAGCAACTTAGGATCAGGTACAAGGAGTTTCTACACAAAGCCCCCCCCCTCCCTTATCACATAGATTTGTGTGTCTCAAACTTCAGGGTGTATTCAATTCACCTAAGTCTCCTGTTAAAAATGTATATCTGATTTAATAAGCCAGTGGTGGGGCTCAGACATCAGCATTTCTAACCAGCTTCCATGGGATGTTGAATCTGCTGGTCCATGGACCACATTTGAGCTGTGAGGACCTACTGAAAATGGAGCAGGCTATTTTAGCTGAGGGCCTTTGCCTCTCTAAGAAATGCCAGTATTGAAAAGCATGCTCAGAGCAGTCTAATAAAACAATAATATCAGACCCATTTCAGAGGTGGACCCATGCAATATATTGTTTTTATGCTCCATCAAATGCTGGCTCCTTCTACATAGGTCCTGGGTTTCAACTTCTGAGAAATGTTCCAACTTCAGTGGAGAATATGAACACTGCCATAAACCAGTGCCTTCAGTTTTTACAGTGGAGAACATTCTAATCCCAAAGTGTCCTAAGAAATTATTTTTGTTTTATAATTTGAGAAAGAACCAAAAGGGCTTGAATGCAACCGCATTAGTCAGGGTTTTCTGAAGAAATAGAACCAGTAAGAGATGTATATTGAGATTTATTTTAGGGTATGGCTCACACAACTATGGGGATTGACAAATCCTAATTTTGTAGGGCAGGCCACAAGTTGGAAACTCAATGAAGGTGTCATCAAATTCCCCAGGAGTAGCCACAAGTTGGAAACTCTGATAAGGTGACTATGAAGTCACCAGGAGGAGGTGGCTGGCTGGAGTACAGTTAGAGGTCCATCCTTCTGACTGCTGAAATCCTCAGTTCTCCCTTTAAGGCCTTTAACTGACTGAATGAGGTTTCTCTCATTGTTGATGACAATCTCTTTTGGTTGATTGTAGATGTAATCAGTCATAGAGGCAATCAACTAATGATTTAAATCTATCAAATACCCTCACAATAGCAATCAGGCCAGTGCTGGCTTGACCAAGTAACTGGACATCACAGCCAAGTGAACATATGAATTTAGCCACCTTAGCAACTTTGGACTCTAAAGACCCAAATCTAATTGAGCTCTCTAAAGAGAAATATATTCTCTGCTATACTACTTGGGAGTTTCTCCAAATCATCTGTTTCTTTATCTTGAAAATCTTCTCCCTACACAGGCTAAATAAATTTGAAACTTAAGGAATTATCTCATATGTCCACCTCTAGTAATCATGGTTGAAATTAATAAAATTGCTACCTAGAAAATTCTGGGGTTTCTTATTTAAGAGCTGAAGTGTAGCTTACATGTTTCTCAAATGCTTATCTCAGTTTTCTCTAGTCCATCTTCCCAAGCACCCCTGAATTTTACTCATTGACAGAGAGTAAATGAGTAAAGGGAGACAGTAAGTGGAAATCCTTGAGATTTAATACATAATCTCAGAAACAACAGGAATTAGCAGGCAGCATAAATTAGGAATATCTTTTACTGCATATCTTTCCTACCAAATCTTTTTGTTTATAATTATATTTAAAAGATTATTATTATTATTATTATTGCTACTCTTTTATCTGAGGGAATACATCTGAATTATAATGGGCAGTGTGTGTATGGGTCTATGTCTCATTCTTTATAATACTAGGACAACAATAATAAGTACCCCTTAAAATTTAATTATAAATAATGAAAAATAAATTACCAAGTGAGCTCAGAATTTAGTTTCCCATTGTATAGAAAACTTTTCCTGTAGTGTTTTTAGAGTATTCATAGGATTTGGGGGCTTTTTTCTTCCCTGGTTCATGTGCTCATCCATCCACCCATCCATCCACCCATCCATCCATCCATCCATCCATCCATCCATCCATCCATCCGCCCACCCAAAGTATCCAGCCCTCTACAAACATTTATTTAGTATCTACTAGATTCCATTGCAGGTAAATAATTGATTGGCAAAGTAAAGATGAATGAGACATGGTTACAGGCCTCAGAGATTTCTCAATTTTACAGAGGAGGCAAATGCATAAATAACTCATTCTGAAATCACTTGGTACATTACAATCACTCTCCCTTTCCCCAAACCTGCAAGCAATTGGTTTTATTGGAATTTTCTATAGTTCTTTTTAGGAAACCAGAGGCAAAAGAGGCAGCAGGTAGAGTCAATTAGAGAGCTAATACTAGGAATGTGGGCATAAAATTGAAATAGTGATTATACCAGTCTCCTGGGGTGTCTCCAATACAACTACTACTCTCTCTGCCTTGGGTTCCCCAGTTTTAAAACTGGGCTATAGGAATCTGGGCTCCTGAGAGTGACAGAATTAGACTCAAATAAGTCCTCCCTGCACATGGTTCACCAGTCCCTTCTATTCAAACCTATATGTGATGCTGGAGTTATTAGGTATACTTCCAGAGACTGGAGCCTCCCGCCTACCTATGTGCCAGGTGTGCATGAAATCTAGGTGGAGCTGCAACTCCTACCCTACAGCTCAATGGACTCATCCAAGTTACCTGGTGAGGAGACAACGATGGGCAATGGCCATCCCAGGGAATGGAAAGGGCCTGCATCTGCAGGCAGGATCATCCCACCCACCATATCCATGGGATATAAGCCCTCTCTCACTTGGAGTTGGAGTGGACATCACCATCCCAGTCCCCTCAGGATTGGGGGAAGAACTATGGACTAGAGTGGACTTAATGGTACTTAATGGTATTCTCTTGTCCACATATGGTGATTCTAGCAATGCAAGAAATTATAACAATGAGGTGGAGCCAGTGGCCACTTGACACTTTTGAGGTAGGGAGGGGATGAGCAGTTGAAATACAGGGGCTTCTTTGGGAGTTGGAGGTTGTCGTGAGTACTGTTGTGACAATGGATGTAGGCCATTTTAAATCAGCACACACCACTCAGAACTGAGTGGGAGAGAGTGTGGTCTACAGTGTGAACTGTGGTCTATGGTTGATGGCAAGGCTCCAGGATGTGTAAATTCATTGAGGGTGGTGGGCCACACTGTGGGAGATGTTTGTGTGGGATGTGGTGGGAGGTGTGGGAGGTGGGCAACATGGGAATCCCAGTGGGTTCCGTGTAATATTTTGGGTAATCTAAGCACCTCTTAAAATATATGTATATATATATATATATATATAAATAACATTTTTGTAAGCAAATACACATATATGCATATATATTTATATATCATTTTGCAAATGTTTGTATGTATTGTGAGAATTTTGATTTTTACCCATAATAAAAAAAATAAATAAAAAATAAAAAACTGGGCTATAGTCATTCAATTATTCCATCTCAAGAATGCTCCATATATTCCATTGAAAGCATTTCTTATTCCAAACATGGGAGGAACCCTTAGTGTAGCTTTATGCAGCAACCACCCACTGGCAACTCCAATTTGATGAAAAAAATAGCATCCTGATGAAAAGGTTGTGCCACTGGCCATATTCAGGCAACCCAAAGTAAGACACTCTCAGAAGAAAATCAGTTTAAAAGAACTTGAAAAAGGAGGATGAAATTAGAGAAAAAAATATATGTCATCAATATAAGACCTTTGGTATTCAAAAGCTGTGAATCAAAACAGTTATCTCAGGGTAAGCACTGGGTATAGGGCAACCACAAATATTTCTACTAGATATATTAAGGTATTTGCCTTATAGAACATTTAATCATGCATCAAAAATATATTTGTAAATGTGTATCTATTTCCCTTCAGGCACATAAATCTATATCTTGATTGATAACCAATCATGTGATTATTGTTCTATTGCTGATTTAACCCATTTGTTGAGTGTCCTCTATGTGTTCTATATAGTACTATGTTATTAAAATTTATTATTATTTAGTCCTCATTTCCTCACTGCCATGTAATTCAGGGATGTCCAGTTACATGAGCCAAATTAACTAATGGATGTTTTGGCTATTGAGCAGGGATGTACAATAAGAGTAAATCAAAGATGTAAATATAAACTACATATCTTTGTTTGGAATTTAGTAAATGGCTCTGTCCTGGGACCTTCACATTTATCTCTATAAAATGAAGCTGATGATGAGTTATTCCCTTCCCTTAGAGCCCAGAATATCTGTGATATAGTTGAAAACCTTTGAAGCCTTAGTTAAAGGGTATTATGAAAATACAAATTTTGCATGTGTTTATATATAAACGTCAAGTCCCTGTGCTTGGATGCTTCTTCCTGTCGTGCTTTTCTAGAACATTCCTCAAGCCCAGTTGCCCAAACATTAGAAATCCTCTGGTAAGAAAGCATTTGGGAGGAAGAATTCAAACTTGCCTTTGTTGTGATGGTCTCAGTATCTGTGTGATGTGTTCTCTCTACCCTAGAGGCAGACAGACCACTGTGGGTAAAATGAGTATTGTGCTATCAGACAGATCTCACCCTCTGCTCTAGTGCCATGGAGTGTGGTTGTTTGATGCCATCTCCAGGGTTTCTTTTATCATGTTTATTTGTCTCTCAGCTAATCTGCAGAATTCTGAAGCTGTCAGCAGGTCGCTTTGTCCTCCACCCCAAATCAGCCAGGCAAGGCTTCCCTCTCTGGAAGTCAAGCTTTCCTTATTTGCATGAATGTTTTTATCCACTCTCAAGGGAAGCACCTTGAAACAATTAAAGCACATAAAAGAAAATAACTGAGGTTTCCTTTTGGCTGCCCTGGAAATGGGGATCATTCTGAATGCATTCTTCAAGCTTCTCAATTTTTAAAGACAAATGTTAAATTAAAAAAAAGAGAGAGAAACAAAGAAAGCTTATGCCTATTTTAAAAAGGAGGCAGGGTAGGTAGGCAGGGTAGTGAAAGAAAGAAAGTTAAGAAAGAAGCAGAAGCCATCTGGGCATCTCACTTGCCTGTCCTCTACCCTGTTTATCAAAAGAGCAAAAAGTCCCTGCAATTCTGCTTTCTACCCCAGCATGCAATCAGGCTGGTTTCTCAGGGCAGGAGGAGCCATACCCTGTCTGAAAGTAAAACAAGAGCAGCTACAGAGTATCTGTGATTCGTGGGATCACTCCACAAATTAAAACCTTTTATCAGCCTCTAATAGCTGTGCAAACTAATTATATTTTGGCCAAACTTTGCCAATGACTCTCCCGAGGTATTATTATAAAATTTTGAGCCAGAAATGCGTCCTCATTCTGTCAACATTGGGATGTTTCAGCTACAGGACTAGAGCTCCAGCTCCTTTCAGCGTCCACGATGTGCTAAACATACGCTATGGTGTGATGGGAAGGGTGGCAGAGGGAGCACAACTGTATTTCAGAACACACAGTGAATGTTTTTCCAGTAGTTAGAGTTCAGACACAGGGGCAGAATTTCAAGAAGAATCTATTCTGCACCCAAATTTTAAGGAAACGCTGCAAGGTCCTTGGCTCAATTTGTAAAGGCTCTCACTCAACATCCAGGCTACAACCCCACCCTTTCCTTCTAGATGTTTCCATTTCTTCAAATGTAAAGTGTAAAGTATCAGTAGCTTCCAACGCTTCACTGCTGAATCCCGTGGGTGAGGGTTTGGGGGACAGTCTGGAGAAGGGGATGGCTTTCTTGAAGAACTTTATAAAGAGTTGGTAGACCCTGATTTGTCTTGGAGGATTAGGTCCACATATCATGAGGGTCAAAACCCATGTGACCTCAAAAAAATAATTGAATCTGTCAGTCAACATGCATTTCTCTAACTCACATGGGCTCTGAGGCATAATTAGGGGTGCATGTTGGCAATCATTGAACTTGTGTACCCCCAAAGGTCCCTTCCCTATCCTTGTACTTCTTAATGATTCTCTACATGGCTGACCTCAGAGAAAATCTCCCTGCAGCAAATGTGTCCAGACTGGGCCTCATGCACAGGGTCCCGTGAAGCAACCAACATCAAAGAGGAATGCAGAAGCCCCGGGCTTCCCCTCACCTTTAGGGTGCTACTGGAGCAAGGGCCAGGAAAAGGAGGCTGCCAGTTACTTCCTGGGCATGATTTCTTGTGATCCAGCCCAAAGCAGAAAACTGAATGAGATGACCTTCCAAAGTGTCTAAGTACTTTAGGTCGATTGTGTTTTGACCACTGCCCAGGACTGACCATCTGCCCAATGTTTTGACCAATCGTGGGTTGCCGGTGAAGCCCAGGGGCCAGGGGACCCAGTATTCTAAAGCAGAGCCATGTGGCCAGCTTCTCAGCACACAGACCCTCCAGCAGCACGGCCCTACACCCCCCAGGCCCAGAGCAGAGGCAGAAGATGTACGACAAGGACACTGCCAGCGTCAGACTCTCCCTCACGAAAGGGTCCCCAGGTTCATTTTTTTCTCTGCCATCTGCCATCCCATCTCATGGGCTCCCGCGATGGGCACGTCAGATTCTTGAATTCTTTCCAGTTGTCACTAATTGCACTGCAGATCAGTAAATCATCCTGGGCTACGCCTGACAGTGAGTGAGATGGGCTTGCTGCCACACGGAGAGTTGGGGCACCCCTCCACACCTGCACCCAGGGCATAAGTGGCTGCCAGCCAGCCAGTGCTCAGGTGCCCAGGAGGACGAGCAGAGCTGGCCATCCCCCTGACCCACAGCCCTGCTTAGTCCCCCGATGGGGGTCCCAGCAGGTATCTTCTCAGCTTGGAGCATCTGGAGCATCTCAAGTAATACAAACCTGGTTGGGAGAATTTAGGTCTAGTGTCGCTGACCATAGATTTTTTTTTTTTTTTTTTTTTTTTAATTTTGCTGTTTGAATATTGGATATTGAAGGAAGCAAGGCTGTTATTCCATCTGGAGTTTGATGAATTCAGGACAGCAGCTCTCAGGTTTCGTTAAATAATGCATTAGATTGATTCATTGGTTCTGGGGTGGGATCTAGAAAGCTGCCTTTTTGTTTTTGAGGTACTGGGACTGGAGATTATTGAACCCAGGACCTCATATGTGAGAAGCCAGAGCTTAACCACTGAGCCACATCAGCTCCCCTGAGTTGGTTTTTCATTTGTTTGCTTATAGTTTTTTTTGTTTGTTTGTTTGTTTTTAGAAGGCCCCAAGAACCAAACCTAGGACCTCCCATGTGGGAAGCAGGTGCTCAACGCTTGAGCCACATCCTCTCCCAGAAGGCTGCCTTTTTATTTTGCAGTCCAGATGATTCTTGGGTGGTGATCTAATACTCCACATTCGGCACCACTGAATATTGAATTGAACTCTAACTCTCTCCAGCTGTAGGCTCTAATTGATCCTTCCTGTTTCTGGATGGGGTGGGTACATTCTCTGGTTCCACCTTGCTGTTCTAACACAGATTCCTTCTGATTGCAGCCACACCCAGCCTCTCTATGCTGGGTCTGCATGACACAGCCGGGTACAAAGGTTAATGCATGTTGCTATGAGAAGCCTGTGGCCTCACATGGAAGTCTGCAGAAACCTTGGTGCCAGGCAGTGTTGGGGGGGAGCCCCTCGGTACCCTCGCCCCATCTCCCAGCACTTTCAGTGCCCAGATTGCTGGCTAATGGGGCGGAGCTAGCTGAAGTGCCTTCTATTAATGGAGCAGAATATAAACAGAATAAAGCCTTCATTTCCCAGGCTGCGGTTTCATTATTAATATACTTTACAGTTCACAGGTTGTACGTTTGCGCCCGTGTTTTCTCAGCTGGTGTAATCTGTGGCTCCGAGTGAGAAGAGTCATAAAATTTTCATTTCCAGTTGAATGTGCGTCCAATTCGCCGTGAAATGTTCTATCTGTCGTGAATATTAAGTGCACTGGAGCAATGACTGCTGGATTTGGCAAAGTGGCTCCTGGACCCTCCTGGGCCTGACCGAGGGCACAGGTTTGCTGGGGAGTGGTGATGGGGGAACTTCTACTCAGGAGTGGCACGGCGTAAAGGCTGGGGTTTGCAGCCCCTGCACAGAAGTGGGGTGAAGGAGAGAAAGCATGCGGTCAACGAGTCCTGGGTGATGGAGACTGTGCAACCCGAGGCCCAAGAAAGGCCATCAAACAGGAGGTGAAGGCGGTCTGGAAGTTCAAATGCAGAGAAGAGAAATGGAAGGCAAAGTAAAGCTAGGGCACAGGAGGAGAAAGAGGTGGGGTGGGGCTGGGAGGGGACAGAGAAAGCCAGAGTCCAGAGTGTGCTAGAGGAGGCCAGGGCCAGGCATAATATTAGAAAGAGCAAGCGGAGCAATTTTATACACAGTGCCTTTTGTGACACATCAATAAAGGAGAAGAGGAGAGCAGGTGAGGGGAGGGGAGGGAGGGTGCAAGAGAAGTTTTGAGCGACAGCAATTAGGAAGGCATTTTGTCTGATGGCCTCAGACCATGCAGGTCTGAGTGGCATCCGGGGCTTTGTCCTGGGAACACGTGGCCTGAGTGGCTGTCACTTGCCTCCCTGTGCTAATTTATCATCCTTCACTCCCAGGAGGCTACCTGAGCTCAACCATTTCAAGTAGCTCTGTCTCCCGTCTTTGGCCACTGCAGACTTGTGCCATTTCAGAGCCACGGCAACTCCCTCGCTCCTCCCCTGGTGGAGGAGGACCTCAAGGGCCTAAGCGGTAGAAGAGAAGATGAAGGTCTCTGGGTTCAGTGCATGCCAGGTGCTGTGTCAGGTTCTTCCCTTAGGCCAGGTGCCCAGTGCTGTAGGGGTTTGATGTGTGAGCTGCCTCAGGCCCATTGGTGGGCACTAGCAGAAGAGCTCGCTGTGCCCTGCACGAGAATCTGGGGGAGACACTGCTTTGCTGTGTGGGAGCCAAGTGCAGATTCCAGCTGCCCACGCTGTCCACCTGGTCTGGGCCTCCCCCAGGCAGCCGGCGAGCACGTGTGTCCGTATATGCGCCAATGAGATTTTCAGTTAAAGCTCACAATAACCCAGCAAAAGAGCAACGACCATTTCTCTCATTTTGCTGTTGAAAGTGAGGCAAGGTGAGGTTGAGATCCAGTGGTTTCTCCAGGGTCCCAGAGCTGAGCTCAGATTGCACCAGACCCTGACCTCCACCTTCTGATTGGGAGTCAGGCGCACCCTTCCACCTTCCTTCACTGATTATTTCTAGTCGGCTCCCTCTCGGCGGCAGTTTGGTTTCCAATTGTGTAACTTTGGCTAACATTCAGATAATTTTGTGTTTCTTAAACATACACTTCCTGGGGGGAGTGAGTTGGGAGCAAAAAGCTGAACATGAGCTGGGCATGGCTGGCAAAGTGGTCAACGATGAATCATTTTCTGACCGAAATTCTAAGCATGTGTATTTAATCTGGGCATAGCTTGTCTATTTTTACACACAGCTAGTCCTTTCTCACAACAGGGTACACCCACACACCTTAACTGCTAGCCAAGGCCTTGAGAACTAAATCCAGAATTGTTCCCAGGGCTTGCATGTCCTTGCTCAGTCTGCACTGGCTGCCAGCCTCCCCAGCCCCAAGCTGCATTCTCCCTCCTGGCTCATAGCTGCTCTGAGGGGTTGCCATGTGCACAGGCATATACTAATGGCTCTGAAGATGCTGCTCTGTGGAATAATGCCCCCCACCCCCCAAACTCATGCCCATCCTCACAGTCCTCCAAGAACCAGTGTAAGTGACTCCTCCTTGGGGAAGCCATGCTTAACACCTGTTTTCACCCCAAAATGCAGCCTCTCCTCCTGGGCTCCTTGTGAACTTGTCATGCATATGTCTTAGTCCCTCACTCATCATGCCAGGCTCTGTTATTTATTTGCATGTCCAGCTCCCTCAAAAGACTGAGATATTCAGGGCAGGGACCATACAACATCCATCTTTGCACAAACATCCAGAGCTGAGCCTGGGACTGGGGCACTAGAGTTAGGACAGTCTTGAATTCAATCCCAGGGCTGCTGCTTATTTGCCATGAGACTGTGGCTAAATCATATAATCTGCTTGTGCCTCGGTTTTCTCATCTCTACAATGGGGACAATACTACCTTCTTCAGAAGCAGGCAGTAAGAAATCAGTGAGGCAAAATGTGTAATAGGGAATCAGCAAGCTACTCAACATAAGTGCTCGGTGGTGGCAGGTTCCCTGCCCTTGAATAAAATGCCTTTTTCTTTCCCATAAATGTTCATTGAGTGAACAAATTAAGAAAAATATGTAATTAAGGGCAAAATTGTTTGGTTCAGACTCAAATTATACCACGGATTTGGAGGGAAGAGATCATCAATAGCAAGTGTAGCCAAGGTCTTCAAGGAGGAGGTGGCTATTTAAGTGGTTCTTGATTAAGGAATAATTGCCCCTTTCTTCCAGATCTAGTGGTTAACCTTCTACAAATGTGCATTGTCTTCTTTCCCTTTTCTGGATTTGAGATTTCTGAGTTTCCTTTTTCCCTCCCCCCTTCCTCTCTCTCTCCCTTTTTTCCTTCTCAATTTCTTTCCCTCCCTCCCTCTCTCCTTCCTTCCTTCCTTCCTTCCTTCCTTCCTTCCTTCCTTCCTTCC
>JAKSZT010054226.1:8472726-8620746 GCA_026826555.1 Tolypeutes matacus
CTCCCTTCCTCCCTTCCTCCCTTCCTCCCTTCCTCCCTTCCTCCCTTTCTCTTTCTCTCTCTCTTTCTTTTTTTCTTTTTTTTCTCTTTCCATTCACTATTTCCTTGTCAATATAGAAGCTTAGCATTTAGCTAACATTTCCTACCATAACTGAGTTTTACCCCATGTGTGTCTTTAATCTTGAATTTGGAATAGTTAACCTCTAGGAAAATTCTCTTCCATCTCTTAAATCCTGGAATTTTCCAAGAACCTCCCTTTCTCTCCACAGGTCCTAGAGAGAGGGGGCTCAAGTTAAGTAAGCATAGCCCAAAGCATCTAAAAAGGTAGTAAAATGGAGAAATCAAGAGAAAGTGCTCTCAAAATATGCATGCCTGCTGCATCTTTAATTCTACCCCTGGTTGCTCACAGCTCCTGCCCTTAAACCACAATCAAAATGAATTCCACCAGTGTCCCATTCTCAGAGAGAGAGAGAGACGAGGAAAAACTGTACATCCTTCTCCTGGCTTGTCACTGTAGAGTTGAGATAATAATAGTCTTTTTCTGATCCCCTGAACTTTCCCATCTGCTTCATAAAACAATGGCAATTTTTTTCCCTTGCTCTGTCTTCCTCTCTCTCTCTTTTATTTTTATCCTCCTACACTATAATTTAAAACTGTGGCAGTGCTATAGCCCTTGAGTTTTTTTCCCCTTTCTTCTCTCCTTGCTTTAATACATGACTGTTATTTAAAATGGCCTTTCATCTGAGCACCAGGGGACTGTGGGAGCAGGGGGAAATGCCTTGTGCTTCTATAAAGGGAGGGTGCATCCAGCCTGGCCCCTGTTCTGACCCAGGACCTAGTTCCCCTTCAGCACTGTCATGAAAATTAGAAGTTTCTTTTTTTTCACGTGTCTTGGTTTGTTTGTTTTCACCAAAAGCATTCTTTGTAAGAAGACATGCAAAACTAAAGTCCTGGATATGCACCTACGTCGGAATTGGCCATCATATCAAGCTGGCAAACCTTAGTGGTCTACCAGGCATCAGGTCCAAATAAAGCCATTTCAGCTGAATGCAGTAAACTCGGTGTGATCAGAGATGCCAGGAGAGAGGTATTTGTCAGTAGCCAAGCAGTGAGACTTTCAGCTGTTGCTATGCAAGCTTTTCCTCAGCTCTTCTGCCAATCACACCCATCCTTCTGCATCTCTGCCTCAGCTTGATGGGATGTGTACATGAAAGGGTGATGGCCAGTGGCATCTTTCCCAGGAGAAATGCCATCTATTTTAGATTTCAGAAGGAATGGTGTCTGACACACTGGAGTCTCCATACCCGCCCTACAGCCTCCCCTGTCGGGACATTCAGCTTCTGATTTGGGTCTCTGGCTAGCTATCACTCTACTGGAAAATTCTCTATGTACTTACAGTCTCTGCATCATTCAGTTCCATGCATGCACCTGTACCTCAGAAAGCACATTTGGCCTTGTCTTTTTGCTTCAGGCTCTCTGCAGAGCACTCCTCTGGACTGGCATCAGCAAAACAATCATGTTCTAAATGATCTTCAGGAAAGAAGATGCCATTGCAATAAAACACGGGGGCAGAGCAAGGCAGCAGGCTAGAAAAGATTATGTGTGCTTTTGTGTGCATACATCTATTTGTCTGTGTCTGTGGTGGTGGTGATGAGTGGGAAGGTATGTTCCAACCCTGATGGAGAAGTGCTGTAACTGTTGTGATCACACAGCCGTTCTGCAAGCTGGAGAAGTTACTCTCTGGGGAAGATGGATCGCCTTGCCACAGTGGGTCTGCTGGGATACACTGTGCTCGTTTTCATGCTAGCCAGGGGGATTGGTTTCTTGGGTGTTTCATTGCTTCAGTTCCTTCTTCTCTTATGCAGATCTCTCTTCCCTTAAACATTGGAAATGATCCCTATGGAAATATTAAGTTAAGAAAAAGTTTGAGAAGCTCAAGTTTGCCTATGAATATGATACCCAGATATAAAATTATGATACACATTAAGGCCACAGACATTTGCCCTACTGTTTTTCATATTTTCACTTTTTATAACTTTCCAAAAGGCAATTGATATGTTTATTTTCCTCTCCGACAATCCAAGGATGTCAGATTATTTTAATTTTGTCTATCCCCCTTCTTCATTGTCATTACTGTTTTAATTAACAATAATAAAAATATTTTAATGAATAATATATTAAGGTATTGTTTTATACAATTCTCATTTATCAGCAATTTATCACATTTTTTGCCTCCCTGCTTCTTGGACCTTCCATCTGGGATTATTTTGACTCTGCCTAGAAGTACCTTCTGTAGGATTTCCTCTAGTGTAGGTCTGCTGGTGGCACAGCTTCTCAATTTTGTTTAGTAAAAATGTCTTATTTCCCTCCAATTCCTGAGAGGAATTTTTTCTCTAGGTATATAATTATGAATTGGAAGTTATTTTCTGTTAGCTTAATAAGGGTCTTTTGACTTTCTTTATTGTTGTTGAAGATTTGGCAATCAGTCTTATTTTTGCTTTCACAAACACTATCTGTTTTTCCCTCCCTCCAAACACCTGTTGCTTTCAAGATTATTTTTCCTTTGTCTTTTTTTTTTTCCATTTCCCTATGCTGTGTCTAGGTACAGATTACTTCCTCCCCTTTTCCGTCCCAACTTGGGACTTTTTGCCATTCTTGAATATGTGGATTGATGTCTTTCATTAGTTTGGGGAAACTATCAGGCGCTATCTCTGCAAATATTGCTTTTATCCCATTTTCCCTTTATCCTTTCCTACCTGGACTCCTGGAAAGTTGGATGCTAGACCTCCCCCCTCTCTACCATAATGCCTCTTACTCATTCTTCTGTATTCTCCATCTTTTTTACTCTTCAATTGACATATAGAATACATTTTTTCTTACTTATTCATAATTAATTGAATCTCTTAAACCATTCCATTTATATTTTAAATTTCAGTTATTTTTTCATTTCTAGAATTCCTATTTGGATTTTTTCTCAGACATACTATTTTCTCTTTATAGTTTTATTTTCTCTAAAGATATTTCAATGTTTACTTATTTCTTTACATAAAGTAAGTATAGCTGTTCTAAAGACTGTATTTCATAATTCCATTATCTGACATATTTGTGAGACTTTCTGTTGTCTAATTTATGCTGCTCTCACTCTTGGTATGTCGTTTTCTTGTGTGCTTGGTAATCTTTCACTGTGTGCTGGTCATTACATTTGACTTTTTTTTTTTTTTTTTAAAGAAAATAGAAATAATTTTAGCCCTAGGATGAAAGCATGTTCTTCCAGAGACAATTTGTATTTGTTTCTGGAAGATGACTAGAGGATTTTTTATTTAGAACAATTTAAAAATAAAATTAATGATTTCTGATTCCCCAGATAGCCAAAGTAATTCAAACTATAATATTTCTTAAAAGGGATGGTCAACTTTCAGTTCACTCTCATCTTAGAGATGTAGCCCTCTGAGCACTCATTGATTGTAAGGAAGTTTTCTCTGTTAGACTCTTCCATTGAAGAGTGTTCTTGTTCTTTGATTGCTGCTACTCTGGCTTTTTGAGGTTGTAAAACAAAGGATCAGATTTCCTTGATTTAGCAAGTGCCCTCAGGTCAGGGACCAGCTGTCAGTTGGTTCCTGCGTTCTCTTTAATTTAGGGTCTGGCAATCTCATACCAAGAAGGAAGTTCTTTGCCGCTTTTAAGATGCAAATTATTTCTTATCCAGCTCTTTTAGTCATTTTTAATGTGAGGGTTGCCCTGAATAACCTAATATGCCATTTCCAGAAATTAGAAGATTGGTAACTTCTTACCCCACAACCAACATCACCTTTTCACCCACCTCACTGAAAAGTCTTTATGTGATAATGAGTGTACTCAGAGAGAACCACCACAGGGAAGAAGCAAAACATGTGGAATCTTCTCACTACTCACTGGCAGTTTGACCTGGGGAAAGATTTTACCTTTCTGAGTCTTATTTCTTCAGATGTGAAAGGAAGAGACGAATAACCCACTCTATCTACCTAATGGGGTTATTGCTGAGCTTAAATAAGGTCATATATATATTCATTTGTTTGATGATGTATGTGAAAGTATTCTGTGAAATGCTACATATATAGTGGGCTTGGGATTTGCTTGCTCCTCAAAGAGGGCAGGGCCAAATGGCAAATGTTCAATAAGAAGGAGGGTTCAGACCTCCTACTGCCTTGGGCTCTGCCCAAGAGAGGAAAGCCTTCAGGCTAAAAGTGACAAAGCCCAGCACCACAAAAGCATGAAAAGCCCCTAAGCCTGAGGATTGTGCTTATCCTGGCCTTCTGCTAGTGTTACCTTCCCTCTTCTCACCTTCTCTTTCTTCCCCTGCTAGCCAGGGTGGGCCACTCAACAGCAGTTCCCCTTGGCAAGACTTGTTTTCCTCATATTTATTTTAAAATTTCTACCCTGCCTTATGAAAAATTGGAAATTTATGTACGTTCAGTCCTTCAAGGTACCTTCCTTTCAGCTCCCCAGCTCTTCCCTTTTTCTCATGTGTTGATGATATGTACCATATAACAAATTATTAATGTGAGGAGCTAGATATAGTCCATGGGCAAAATGGTGAGTTGCCTTCAAGGCAGACTCAGGAATCCAGTTAGTGCTCCCAAGTGTCCCAGACTGGCCACCTGCCCACCCTCTGGGGAGCAGAGAGTTCCAGGAAAGGCGGGTGAGTAGGGGGATAGGAGTGAAGCTGAGGGAAGTGGGGGGGGCAGGAGAAGAAAGCCCCGACAAAGAGCAACCTGGAAGGTCAGTGCTTGGCAGAAACACATGAGGCCAGGATATGGGTTGTGGTGGCTGTGAATGAAGAAGGTCATTGTTGGCTGTGATGGTTAGGCTAATGTGTCAACTCAGCCAGATAATTGTGCCCAGTTGTTTGGTTGAGCAAGCACTGGGCTAATTGTAATACAAGGACTTTATGGGCTTTAGTCATCGGTAAGTTTACTGCATAGGTGGCTGATTACATCTGTATCAACCAGGGAGATTGCCATAAGCAATAAGTGACACTTTATCCAATCAGTTGATTGCCTTAAAAGTGGAAGTGATTTCAGCATTCAGAGTGGATTTCCCAGCTCCTCTTTGAACAACCAACGTCTCCTGGAAACTCATCAAGCTCCTTCATTGGACTTTCATCAGAGCCCCTGGGTTGCAGCCTGCCTGTGGAACCTGGACTTGTGCATCCCCACGGTCACGTGAGAGACTCTTATAGAATCTCATATTATTGACAGATGTCTCCTGTTGATTCTGTTTCCCAAGAGAACCCTGACTAATACACTGGAAAACAAGAGAGAAAGACCACTTGCCACTTTGGGCAACTCATCGATAGTGATGAGACGGGTAAAGCGTCTTGTATCCACGGACACTTTGGTCTTTTTAATCCCTGACATGGCTGCCTAAGCAAGGGACAGCTCCTATCTATTCCAGGATTTCTGAAACTGTTTAGAGCACATTTGATGGTCTCTGGGAGGTTAGCAGATATTTTCTGTAGGAAGGAAAAATGGACCTTGGTGAAATCAGTTAAAGAAGCAGTGTGTACACTGTTCCTTATTTGGAGGTTCATGGTAAATGAGAACACATCAAAGATTCTGAAAAGTCCTGCAGTTAGCAAACCTATTTAACACAAATTTTCTGAAAGTGTTTGATGAAGATGTCTTCTTTTCAGGATACTAAAAATGGTAACATCTTGCAGGGCACTTATAATTTGGGAAAAGTATCGGTCCTAAAGCAATAGCTGGCTCTGTGTTACTTGTATTTCGCTGCTCTTTGGGGATTTTCTACCAAACAACATGTTTCCGGAATGACAATTGTGGGCAAAGCTCACTTCCCAGAGCACACACCTGTGTGCTAGGAGCTCCTTGTTTGATAATGATAATAATTATCATTTATTGAGTGTCTATTATATATCCTACAAGCTTTCCCCATGTAGTTCCTCTAATTTCATGATGTTCTTGCTGAATAGATAGTGCTATGCTTATTTATTGATGTGGAAAATGAGCCTCAGGGTTGTTTAGTAATTTGCCAAGGAAGTGGCTAAGCCAGGATTTGATCTGTGGTCTGGCTAACTCAAATGCAACATTTTTCCAAGTTACTAGGCCAGTTGGGAAAACGGGTCATATATATATATATATAATCAACAAAACAACCAATTAAAGCAAACAAATTTAGTAACAATTCTAAAGCTGTAACATTGTTAGGTTAAAAAATAACTGTAAGTTATAGGTTTTTTTTTTATTTTTTAAATTTTATTCATTTATTACTCTTTTGCAGATTAGGAAACTCAGAGCTGGAGAAAGAAAAGTCCCTTGCCCAAAATCACACAGCTAGCTGGCTTCAGAGTCAATAGGGTCCTCACAATTGTCCTAATTCCCAGGCCAGAGCTCTTTTTACCCATGGCAATTTTTTTTTTTTACCCCTCCTCCCCTTAGGATGAATAGACTTTTTGTGTGGCTAAGTTTCAACCAGATCTCAGCTTGCAGAAGGAGGATGAGAGACCTACCCTTCATGCCTCCCACCCACCAAGCTCATTCCTTATATGAGAGGACCTCAAGAGCAGTTTGTCCTATTCATCTGGGCATGCAAAATGGCTGGCACAGAGCCTGGCACTGAAGAGGGCAAGAGCTGAGTTTGTTACTGACCTGGACTCTCTGGAACGCTCCTCAGATGTGGAATTAGGAGAAACAAGACCATTTATGCAGGGTTAGCCAAGAACTCAATCAAGGAGGGGCAGGAACGCAGCCCCCATGTACTCTACCCAGGCATTGCTCTCTGCCCAAAGCCTTGTGCTCACTGCCTGGCCTTTGCTTTCCAGACTTCATGCCTCCAGTCCACAAACTACTTTTAGATTTGAGCTGCGAAATCCAGCTGACAGCCCAGCACTGTTAGCTCTGCACAGCTCTGAAAGACACTCTTTTCAGTTCAGCTGCTGGCTACAGATTGATGTTATCATCTGCCCAGCCCCTTTCAATTTAAGCTCCTTTCCTACTTTTCTTTGCCTCCTGTTTCTTATTTCTGCCTCTCAAGCACTTGTTTCTTCCCTATTTTTCCTATCTTCCTCTTGTTTTTATCTAGATCTGTTTTTTTTTAACATTTTTTTTAAATTTTTTAAAAGATACTTAGATTACATAAATGTTACACAAAAAATATAGGGATTCCCATATGCCCCACTCCCCACACCTCACACACCCTCCCACATAAGCAACATCCTTCATTAGTGTGGCACATTCATTGCAATTGATAAACGCATCCTGGGGCATTGCCACTGGGCACGGACCATAGTTCACATTTGTAGTTTACACTCTCTCACACACAATTCTGCAGGCTATGGGAAGATATATAATGGCCTATATCTGTTGTTGCAATGTCAATCTGTTTTTTAAATTTTTCCTCTTTTCCCCATGTCTCTTAGAACTCCAGATCTTAGTTCCCCTAATTTCTACTACACATCCATGATAATTATGCCCTCTCATTAGCTCATTATGTCCTAATCATGTTTCTTCATACTCCTCCCAATTGCATTCTTCCTTATTTATTTTAGCAGCCTTCTTTCCTTATACAGGTCTTTCCTCATTTCCTGTCATTGTCTCTTTCCTCTTCATATATTTCCCCTTTTCCACCTTGATTTGTCTTTTAAAGGGCATCTGCTTTCTTCTCCCACATCCCCTTCTCATCCTTTTGCCATTTGTTTGGGAAACTCTTTATCTCTCCTAACTTATGTCATTATTTTTTTCTATTTCTTATTATTTAATTTGCTAATTACTGGAGGACACAGTACCTCCATTCCATGGAGATAGTAATGGTTGGTGGGTTAAAGGAAACAAGTGATCTTTTTTCCCAGTACCTTTGGATGGGTTTTCAATTGGGTCAGCTTTCTCTTGGAGTCTCCAGCCCAAGAATTTCTCAGCCTTGTTACTATTGACATTTCGAACTAGATGATTCTTTGTTGTGGGGGCTATTGTGTGCACCTTAGCATGCATAGCAGCATTCCTGGCCTCTCCCAGGTGTGACAAACTAAAATGTCTCCAGATTGCCAGACGTCTCCGAGAGTGGGGAGGGGACTTTGAGAACCACTGACCTTGCCCACAGCTCCAACCTCACTCCTGAACTCAGATGCTGCGGTGAGATTTCTGACTCCCACTGGATAAGCAGGAAGGAGGTAATGGAAGACATCAGTGAGATACCTAAGAAGCCAATGTTGGTCAGGAACTTGTGCTTACCCTCTTCCCCCTCTACCCCCACTTCCCAGTCTCTGGCTCTGCTCTGATTTTTTCCATTGTTCCCTTCCCTCATCTATCTGCATCCTCCTCTCAGCTTTGCTTCACTATAATTCAAACTTCTTCCTCACATGACAACATGATGTTCTCCAGCCTTGCTCTGCTCACATTGTTCTGATTAAACCCTTTAAATGATTTTTTCAGAAGTGGCTCTGACAGTGCTTCATCTGCACTCGCCGAAAGGTCAAGGTGTCACTCAGCTGCTAGAGGGAGCTCAGCTTCTTGGCTCCTAGGTGGTTAACGCCTGTTTGATTAGCTGTAAAACAAAATCCAGAAAATGCCAAGTGGCAAATCCCAATTCACCTTTTGGAACAAAGCTCACTGCCCAGTCAGGGAGGGGGTTGGTAAGCTTCACGGCTGTTCAGTTTGCAACAGGTAAGCAAGCAAATAGACTCCCACCTTCCTTGGCTTCTCTTGGTTCTACCACCTGAATCACCTTCAGCTTAAGCTTCTGACTTTGGCTGGGACACAGCTCATTCTTATTTGCTCCTTTCTCTGCTCACCTCTGCCATCCCACCTCTGCTCCAACCTCTACTCTACTACAAGCAAATACTCTTTCCTGTTCTGCCTCCACCTTGCTACCTTTTTTCTAAGCTCTCCTTCCACTTCACCTCCACAACCAGCAAGCTGATCTCTGGTTGCACACCTTCACTGAGCATCAAATACACCTCACTTCCAAATCTGCTATTAAAAACAAATCAAAATCAAAAACTAAGAAACCAAACAGACCTGTCCATTGAAACTTCCCATACATAAAGTATTGATCCCTGCCTTCTCTCTTCTTCTCTTCTCTCTCTCTATACCACACATGTGCACACGTGTATTTCATGCATAGTTCCATGTGATGTGGACTTATAGGTGGAAGCCATATGTTGGATGAGTTCCCAATAATTATCAAATAGTATGATGTTCTTTGCACACACTATGGTTTCAACATGATCTCTTGTCTTGTTTGCCAAACAGCCTTTTCATATTTTTCCCAAATTATAGTGCAGCCCTTCCATGTGCTAGCCTTTATTTTGGAAAACAGAATGACTGACTTCAGTAGTAATCCTAGGAAGAGTTAGTGCTTGTCATACAGTACTTTCTTCTGGTCCTCTTATGATCACAAAGGCAATGAATGTGCAACAGCAGCTGATGAGGACTTAGAATTCCATTGATAGCTATGGAGATACTGCCATTACTGAGTTATATAATTACCCCCTTCTTTTTTTTCTTTACATTCATCACTCACTAGGTCATTTTTTACACCAGGGTGTCCTTCAATGGGAATGATTTCGGAATTGAGCCTGGCTCCCCTGTGTGTGTGTGTGTTTTAAATTCTTCTCAGTCTCAATTGACAGGAACAGCTTGTTCTCCAGTGGGGACTGTAGAAATGGTGTAAATAGTGAGTGGATGTGTCTACACTCATCCCTGCAAGGCAGTTCTCAGTGACTAAAGGAGAGGCCAACGTGGAGTCATCAGTCTCCATTTCTGAAGCCCAGACCTGTTCCGTGACTCTTGCTCAGCCTACCAAGGGAAACTGGGAATGTCTCCCACAGACCCCATTGCTTGGGACTCCAGCACCCACCAACAGAATGTGTGTTTGTCTGGCTGCTTTTCTGCAGGAGCATCTGTCACTCCCCAACATTTCCTTTATCATGCAGCAAATTATTTAAACACTACCCACTGAACCCCATCTGTTACTGCGTCCCTGCCTCCCCAGGTCCACGAAGAACTTGCCGACAAAGGCTCTGTGCCAAACAACAGGGCAAATTAAATCAAAGTGCGGCTCCGGCACCCAGGGGGAAAATGCACATCAGCTTTGACTTATTGCATGGAGCACGCTTACAAGAGAGAAAGCAGTGGCTTTTGTCACTGCAAGGGGCCATGAAAAATGAATTAGGGCCTCTGCTGAGAGAGGGCATGGAGGAGAATCTTTCATTCTGAGTTTTGTCCTCTCTCACCTTGCAAGAAGGAAATAATAAAAGAAGAACTTGTGGTTGGTCTAAGTCTTTCCAAGGTTTCACTTTCTCCTCAAGCACTCATGTATATAGAAAGAGAGTGAGGAGTTGAGGAGAGAAAGTACTTTGAAAGGCTGGGGACCAGCTTGAGTTATAGAGTGCTACAGGAGGGCAAGGATGTACATAGATGCAGTTGAGAATGAAAAGCATCCCCCAGAATGTGGATGAGGAAATGAAGGGAGAAGGGTGGGCCTGAGAATACCCTCATCCTACTGATAAATTCAGATTGGAAGCCTCTGGAGAGAATGGGCATGAGAGGGAAGGGAGCTAGCCTAACAAAAACCTTCACTATGGGTCACTTCCTAGGCTAACCCTATTTCGTACTGGATCTCTTTTAATCCTCACATTTTCATGGGATTTTTGTGTGTGTGCCTGTTTTACAGATGAGAAGACTCAGAAAGTTTGGAGCAATTGCTGCAGTTATCCAATTTGTGTGTGGTAGGGCCAGGTTTCAAATCTCCATCTGTCTGATTTCAAAGCCCATTGCTTCCCTTTATAAAAGAATTTCTCCTCCATCTCCCTGCTCTCTCTGAGACACAGCTCATTTATTTTCCTATAATGAGGGAGGGGGCTTCAATTTCTTAATAGTCTGCTCACCTGCTGTGCTGCTAGAGCTGGCATTTCCTGTGGGTTGAGCTGGGGAGCCTTACCCATCAGGCACATTTGTACTTCCTGACAGTGTGGGCACACAGAGTTTCTAATGAATCACTTCACAGGCAGAGCTCTTAACTGGGTTCAATAGACATCCAGGAGAGGACATCTCCAATGAGAACCAAAATAGAAAACATATCCTATGTGTGGGGACTTGGATACACTCAGCTGATTGTTATTTGGACTGTCAGAAAGGACATACGAATGGGGGACAAACTTTCTGCATTCTGTCCTTCTTTCAGTTGTGAATCATCTTCTTTCCCCATGAATCCATCTATGGGCTGTTACACTCTGTTATGAATGATTTTCTTCAAGTTTAGAACTGGGTGGGATGAAATATATTGGGTATTGTTTTAAATGGCTGGTAAATTTTGAGATTTTCCTTTGAGGGATTGATGAATGTCACCAAATATTTGGGCTGCTGATACCAGTCAAACAGGATGTGCTACCCTAACTAGTACCTCTGCTTCTCATTCTTTTTCAAAACTGGATAGTGCATGGGCTCATCTTGTGCTGTGTCGGGGTGCTTGGTGATCTAGTGATTTATCTCTGCATTTCTTAAGTCTTTGCACCCATGTAACTTCAGCCAAATTACAAAGGTCATTGGGGATATGAGAAAAAGCAAACAACTCTAGACTTAGGCCCACAGGTAAGGAGACAAATGATCCAAAAGGAGACTTTTAATGAATCTACCATATGCATTTAACCAACTGAGGTGCTTTCTTTCCCCCACATAGGGAAAAAAAAATGTTTATGGTTTTCAAAAATCCATAAGCACATTACTAGAGTGAATAAATGTTCACCAGGAAGACAATGACAGACACCCTCCATGCATGTAACAGACAAACTGGATGTTTGATTGAATTCAGTGAAAACGATCAAATTCAGTGAAAAACCAATAGTTTCATTGGGACATATCTTCTGCGCTTAATTCCACAAGTTTCCTATTTATAGACTGTCCCTCAATTTAAGGATATTAATCATCTCTTTGCAAATTTACCTTGTGTTGACCACGCCGCTGCCTCTAGTCACTTTGGGAATTACACTAGGTGGGCATTTGGGGTAAGAGGGAATGCATATGTAAGAAAAATGCTTCAATAGCCTCTTCCCCCCACCCCCCAAATGTATCATGTTCTTGTACAGTCATGACTTTAGAACAGAAACCATCTTAAATGTAATTGTAAGTTTTGGTGGGATTGATATAGTCATGAGAGTTAAATCCCAGGAACACAGGCAAAGTGCAGGAGAAGCCCCTTTGGCAGCGTAGGGCAAGGCCCTAGTGAGAACCTCAGATGAAAGTCAAGCAGCTTCATAGAACCTGGATATCAGAGAGTGTAGCCTGAGAGGGCCAGCCATAAGAAAGCTTTGGTTGAACACTGCTAAATTGACTAGGATAATTTTGAAAGTTTTGAGTAGAATCTGCAGATGCAGGAATTTACCAGGGGGGAGAAGGGGAGATGTGCCCCAGGGAGTGTGTGGAATATTTTGTGTGTGGAAAACCAGGGAATGAGGAATGGTAAATCAGGAGGGCTTCCACTGGGGAATTTGGTGACTCTCTGAGTAACATATCACTCAGCCTCACCATAAACTCAAATTTAAAACCTGGGTTAAATGGGCAGTCTTTTTATCTTCAGTTGCCAGGGGAGTCCAGAGAAGAATAAAATGATCTGAAAGGAACTTTTAAAATTCAACCCAACCTAAGCTCCTTTCTGTAAGACAAGAGAACACAGGTTCAGAGAAATTGAGTGAATTTCTCCAAGTCACACAGCTCATTACTAGCAGAGCCAGGACTAGAACTCTGGTGTTCTGGCTTTTACTGCAATGCTCTTCCTGTAACATTCCTTGCTATCATTCTGCCTTACCAAGGAGGTTTTGAATTTTTCAGGTTGGTTTTGCTTGCTTTTTAAGTATGTTCTAGATTTTTTTTCTTTGACCAAATGTGCTTCAAACTGTGGATGGTATTAGAAGTTAGGAAAACCAGAAGGTGAATCAAAGAAGACCATGAAAATCATTGCTACAGAAGTCAGTAGACTCAAGCTGGAAATCTGGTACAAATCTATGTCCTCAGATTTGACTCATCTGTAGTTTGTACAGTAGACTCCAAAATATTTCCAATAATAATTTTATTCACAATCTGGCCAAACTGGCTTATTTTGGCTGAAGAGCTGCTGCAAAAGAGGGTCACCAGATGGGAAAGCCTTCCTCTCAAGGGCATGGCCTAAAACACAGCTGAGTTTTTAGGGCTTGGCAGGGGAACACCGGGGAGCCTTCTGTTCAAATGTGCCCAGAACCCTTTAATTCTTAATCCTCAGCCTGGTTTGTAAAATGGTTTATAGGAGTCTTGCCGTTATTTTTTCCTGAGCACCACTTATAATCCCACATTCTTTAGGGCAGGAAGGTGGAGAGCCATTTGCAGCTCAGATGTCAGTGGCATCATGGAAACAGTTCATGCTCCCAGGTCTGGGGATTTGGACTCAATCCTTGGCTGTCCTTACTTCAGCTGTGTGGTCATGAGCATATCTATTAACGGATGTAAAGGTGAGACCCGCTGCCCCTTTGATCAGGTTGGCCTAGCAGGTAAAGTCACTCTCTTCTTCCTTACTAATTGAGTAGGGTAGGCTTTCCAAAGGAGAAGAGCCATTCTCTGGTCCAATGGTAGCTTTGCTTCCCTGCTAGAACCTCCAAGCATGCTCTCAGAAGTCTTCAAATAGTACCTCATCTCTTGCATCTTTAGCTTCCTCTTCCTTAAAATCAGGGCATTATGACAGAGTGTTTGGGGCATACTAAAGAGGACTGAAGGGAAGGGTTTTGTGACATGTATGTAAATGCTAGCTATTAATACATCCATCTCCCTAAGGCACACAACCCGCAGCACTGCAGTTGTAGAAGATGCTTCCATCCTGTCTTTGGTGGTTGTGGTACTTTAAAGAGTGGGATTGCTAGAGGAAAGAGGGAAGAACTGGGATCTTATTCTATTTGTCTGGAACTGGTTAAATGCATAATGATAGTTCAGAATGAAGAGTTCAGGGACCTAGACTTGGAAGGAGGCATCTCTGACTTGCCTTTGTAAGATCGAAGATCTGTGCACAGAAAGCTATGCAAACACAATGGAAGATGGGATGCTCCTACCTCATTGTCTGGAGAATAGATGGGTTGCAGGCTTCAGTGGAATAGGAGCTGCCAGTCACAATTTTAATAGAACAGGAGCAGACAGATTTCAATAGAAGAAATGAGTATAAATATTGTGAGCGGAGGAAGGAAGAAAGCCGAGGGATCATGTTCAACTAGTCACAGCAGGGAAACTTTTCTAGAAGTTTAAACTGCAAACTCTTAGTGCTGAGGCAGGTGGCTGGGTTGAACCCAATGCTAGCTGCAGATGCAGAGCTTGCTCTTTGGACCTCATTAATGAGGCTCTGACTGCAGGAAGGAGACTCCAAATTGGTGGTCCTTGCCCCAGATCTAAGCGTACTCTAGTGATGTACAATGAGCCATTCAGCTATCTTCCTTAGCAGTCCTCCCTCCACTCTCACCCTATACAGAATCCTGGGAACCCTGCTGCCTAAAGGTCTGGTGCCTGATGGCCAAGAGCATTCAAAAATAATTTCTTTCAGATGTCCCTGCAGACAGCAGCCACTGCCATCATAGCTCCACTGCATTCTTCCTTAACTGCTTCCTGATTTGCTCCCACATCTGCAAGATCCCTTTTCCCTTTTGCCCATGTGCCAGACTCCCAGGGTTTCTCTCCATCCCTTGATCTGGAGAACCAGAAGCCAGCAACTCCCCAGTGCTGTGCTGGAGCCAAACATCTGCTTCCTGTGCTCCTTGCCCATGGTGGACGGCCAGGGGACCTAATGTCTCAGGTTACAACCTCACCTGGAGGGTGACTGCTGTCTTCCACTGCAAAACCCCACTCTGCCATTCTCTCACTGCTTCCAGCTTAATGTCTCCTGGGCTGCCAGCCCTCCTTTGGACTTAACCTTAGATTCTCCTGGAGGTGCTGCTTCTGCCTTTGCAGTGGCTGCCACACTCATCAGCTCACCCTCTCAGGCTCCATCCTCCCATTCGCAGCCCCTAATAAGGTTCATGCTATATTAGTCTATCTCTGTCTCTTCTACATGCCAATGCCAAAGGAAAGGATGCTGTTTATCCTAACAGAGTTTATCTATGAATCCCATAGAATTAAAGTGAAGTGTTCTCTTAAGGGACAGGAAACGGACATTTATTGAGAGCCTACCTTGTCCAAGCCTTTTTTTTTCCCCCTCTTTCCTGGATTTTTGCAATAACTTCCTGACCTCACTCTACTATGCCCTTGTCTTCATTCAGTCTGTTCACAGCACTGCCCCAGTTGGATCTTGCTAAGGCTGCATCTTGTCACTCTTTTTCTCAAAATCCTGCAGTGGTTTCCCACCTCATTCAGAATAGGAGCCTGCCATAGTCTCTGTGGCTCAATTTCCCCCACCTCCTCCCCTTGAACACTATTCCAACAACACTGCCTCTCTGTCAGTCCTTAAATGTGCCTTGCAAACTCCTGCCCCAGGGCCTTTGTACTTGCTATTACTTCTTTGTGAAACAATCTTTTCCAAGATATCTACAGGGTTCACTCCCTCATTTTCTTTAGGCCTTTACTCAAATGTCACTCAGTGAAGCTTCTCTGAGTTTCCTATTTCAGTTCAAACCCCAATCCTAGAACCCCTATCCCACTTTCCTGCTTTGTTTTCACTTCAAGCATTTATAACCCTCTATATACCGTATGTTTTATGCATTAATTTTTTTTCTGCCTCCCTACATTGTGATGTAAATTCCCCAAAGGCAAAAAGGGTTTGCATATTTTGTGCACTCCTATATCCCCAATGCCGAATATAGTGTTTGCAGTATAATAAGTGCTCAATTAATATTTTTTCACTTAATGGAATCCCTCATTCACTCCTGCTTACAGCTCAGTGGCTAGCCTTCTAGAAAATGTTCTGCACTTTTATACATACATACACACCATGTGAGTCATATATCACATACTTGGGAATACAACAAAGTTATTGATTCATAACTACTCTTAAAATTAGCAATATATCATATGTTTCCTCAGGTGTGTTCACATAGATCTTTGACATGCAGTTTAGGTGGGGTTCTATTGTAATTTATTAAATGCTGTGCTAGACAATAATTTCTAAGGTTTTGGTCTTTCAAGAAGTATATTACTGAACAGCCTGGGACATACAAATGTCTGTGCATGTGTGTGATTATTTCTGTGGGTTGGATTCCTACAGTGAAATTGCCTGGTCACAGGACATGGTTATTTAAAATTTGTGTATAATCAGCCAAATTGCTCTCCAAAAGGGCTACATCATTAAAAATCTCACCACCATGTAGCAGTGCTCATTTTCCATCCCTCTGCCCATACTTTCTGCAGATACTTTCCACAGATTACATTTCTGCCAATGAAATAGGAAGGAAATTGCATATCCCTGTTACTAAGGAAGACATTGTGCATATTTTCTCATATTTCATATGTTTATTGAATATTTATATTTCTTCTGTGAAGTGCTTGACCATGTACTTCATCCATTTTTCTATTGGGTGGTTTGCCTTTTTAAAATGGATTTCTGGGAGAACCATGTAAAATATAGACATTAACCCTTTGGTATAAATGTTGCTGCCAATCCCTCCCACTCAGTCTCTTGTCTTTCCCCCTATTTTATGATGTCTTTCGTCACACAGCAATTTTAGACTGGAATGTAATAAAGTCAGCCACTCTTTTCCTTTATGGCTTCCTCATTTCATGTTTTGCTGTGACAGACTTTCACACTCATATACACTGTATCATATA
Organism: Tolypeutes matacus; assembly: GCA_026826555.1. Classification (NCBI taxonomy): domain Eukaryota; kingdom Metazoa; phylum Chordata; class Mammalia; order Cingulata; family Chlamyphoridae; genus Tolypeutes; species Tolypeutes matacus. The sequence goes on from JAKSZT010054226.1 coordinate 8,489,483, forward strand.
TTTTGTGTAAGACACCTTAAACTCCTCAAAAAAGAAATGAATGAATTAAAATAATAAGAGTTCCTCTTGGGCACATCACATGTGAAGACAACAGTGTCTTATATTTACATAGCACTTTTACTTCCCAAGTGTTTCCAACTTTATTATCTCATTACTCAGGTCTTTCCATGTATCCAATAGACAGAAATGCCAAAGGCACCCTCAAGCATATGCTCATCGTAGTTACCTCCGTTCCTTCTGATGCTGCTCCAGAGGAAGGTACAGGCATCCTGGGGTTTGGAACTTTGGGGTCTCAGCCTTACCCACATTCCCTATTGCCCCCAGGGCCCCCTGGTAGTTTGTCAGTACAGCAAGTGCAGCTGGCAGGGGAGAATGAGTCTCCTGTGTCATCATTCAGGTTACCTCCAGCCCCAACTGATGACCTGTCGTGGATTTTCTTGGCATCGTCTGCCTGGGTGTTGGCTATTCCCAGCTACTTTACTCCTAAGGAGGGGGCAGCATGGATGGCACAGAAATTTATAAAAGCTTCTCTGAGCCAGCAACTAGGAAGCAGAGAGTGAGGAGATGGCCAGAGGTAGGGGAGAAAGACATCCCCACTTCAGCCCAAACAGCCCCACATATCACTGTTTACGTGGCAATGTCACGCAGAGAAGACAAGCCTGGATTTTGATCTCAGGCCCTTGGATTAGAGTACAAATTCTACTACGTACTAGCAGTAAGAATGTTGAGGAGGTTATTGTAACTCACCTTATACTATTCATCTTTTAAATAGGATGGACATGAAGTTCTGCTCCTAGTTCCTAGGGTTGCTCTGAGAATTAAATTAAATTACACAGCTCAAGCATTTTAAACATGGTCAGCACTCACGATAAAGCCAACTGCTTATATCAAGAAAATAAAAACTAGAAAACCCTCCAGTGTGGTTGAAAGAGGGGATGGTTTTTGTAGGCAAACCTGGGTTTTAGTCCCAGCTCTGCTGCTTACCAGCTGTGTTACCTTGGGTAAATCGCCTGACTTCTCTGACACCCTGAGGGACATCAGATCTGCTTTCACATGACTCCAGGAACCACCCAACCTCTCCATTGCCCCCTAGAGCAAATGATAGTTTCTGTATTGTGTCAATTATAATTCTTGGCTTGCAAAAAACCAGAAATTGGGTTTGACTAACATAAGTCAATTGTTAGGAATTCAGGGGCTCACAGACTATATGGAAATCCTGACAAGAAGCAGGAAATATGATACCTAAAGAGCATGCAAAGTAGGAAGTACAGAAATAATAATTATTACAATGAAGAGTCCCACTTACAGAGTTTACTGTGCACCAAACACTCTTCTAAGCACTTTACATGTATTAACTCATTCAGTTCTTATAACAACCCCAATAAAGTACATAGTATTATTATCCCCATTTTACAGATGGGGAAACTAAGATAGAGGGGTTAAGTGAAAAGGCCCAAAGGTGCACAGCTAGAAAGTATCAGAACTGGGATTCAAATCTAGGCTGCAGCTTGCAGGTTCGAAGCCCTTGCCTCCACATGGGAGAGCTGTTGTGATTCTGCACTTCCTAGGACACAGAGTCTGAGGCCAAATCTTTTCTGCTAATTCCTTTTTGAGGTTGAAATCAAGAGAAGCAAAAGAAGGAGTTGAGGGAAGAGAGACTGAGGAGAAAGTAGAGAGTAAGCAAACACAAGTGGTTGCTTTGTAGAGGTGAGGAGAGTTTCCTAATAATACTCCTGCCTGCTGGTTCTCTCTGAGGACCCAGAGAGCCTCGTGGAGCTAGTGCACCCCAGCGCTAGCTGTGGGGACAGGGGACAGACCATTTATCCACTGACTCCTTCCCATCTCCCGGCTCTGGTTGTTTGAAACCTCAGGTCTGTAACGCCCCTTGCTTCCAGGTTGTGTCACCCTGGTATCCTGGGAAGCCAGATCCTCCCCAGGGAATAGTCCAGCCATTGGACAGTACAACCTCTTCTATACAGCCTCAGGAGCAGCGAGAGCCCTAGCTGTGGCCAGATAGCTAGAAAGTACATCATGTGGCTGGAGCAGCCTGGCGGGACGGATAAACCGAGCCCCGTGCTCCATCTAAATACTATTTCACAGGCAATCACTCTGCTCAGAGCCAACAGCAGCCACATGCTGAGAGAAGAAACACCATTCATCTCTTCTTCTGAGGTAGTTGCATTATCTAAGTTTTAGAGATAGAGAACTTGAGGGCCAGTGGGAATATGTGATTTGAATGAGATTTTATAGCCCTTTATACACGGCAACAAGAAAGATAACCCATCTGCCCTCAACCATAATGAGTGAAAAGCCCTGCATTTCTGACTTTCATTGGTAATATAGCTCTAGTATACTCATAACAATTTGGGATGGGTGAGGAGAGTTTCAGAGAAGAAAGACGTGACTGTGTGTATCAGTGTAGCATGGTTATCTTTTTTGGTATAAGTGCATTTAATGGGTTTCAAATCTGTATCCTTGTCTTTCCCTTAGTTAACTTCTGAATTGGAGAAGTCCATTACTAGATTTTGACTGTAAATGTTTCATTTGAAACAAAATGATCTTTTTACAGAGTACAAATATTAGGGACTACTCGTTCTCATCAGAGAAGATTGGCGTATCAAACTGAGATGAAAACAATTAACACTTATGCCCAGGTAACGTCAGAAGGAAGATGGGCCCCCACCATGTTTCATATGTTTCATATGCTACCACCCTTTAATAAAGGACTAACAGCACTTTATATGTGCATATACTGTATCCCCTTTCCCTTGAAGAGTTACATCAAAGTAGTCATCCTTGGGAAAGCTCATTTAGTCTCATAGCAAAGATTCAGTAGATGAAAGACCAGAATTACAGTCTAAGAGCACAATATTAATTAATTTGAAAAACATAGTGTAATATAATATAGCTGGATACTCAGAGATGCTGCTGCTAAAATATTGTAAAGATCATTGCAAGACATTTTATCATTAGATATATTCATTTCCCACCCTTTAGTTACATGACTCGCCTTAAATCTACTGGAATTTGCATAATCTCTCTCTTTCACACTCTCATTACCCATATTCAATGGGTTTCAAATCTATATCCGAGTCTTTACCATAGGCATTTTCTTGGAACGATCTATCATCCAATCTTTGCAAGAATGTCTATTTTCCTTACTTAAAAACTCATTGGGAACCATACCTTATCCATGAAATGTCCCTATGGAGTCCAAGTAGGTATTTTCTTCAACATTCAGGATAGAAACTTATATGAATAAACTATTCAAACACATAACCATGAATATTCTTTGTTCATCTTGTCTCTGTTAGGAATGAGGTTCTTAAAAGTCAGGAGTCTTAGAACATTAGCTCAAGAGTTCACCACCACAATATTACCAGATGATGATTTAACAAATATTTACTGGATGCTTACAATATCCACACTTCTGTGCTACTGTGGGGTAGGAGGTACAAAACTAGAAAGATCATAGAGCTTTCAATCTACATAGTTCCTACAGGCTTTGTGTTATGAAATAAACTTCTGAAATCCTGTATTTTCCTTAACAACCAGCAATCTAAACTAGGTCTGTTTGAATGAAACAATGTGAAAACCTGTACTGAGTGTCCTTATGTGCCAGGCATTGTGCTAGTTATTATTTACTAGCACAGTACTAGTCACTAGTTAATATTTTATTTTAATCTATAACAAAACCATGCATGGTTGATATTATCCTCATTTTTCAAATGAGGAATCAGAGGTTTGCAAGGGCGAATTAATGTGAATGAGACGACACAGGTCTAAATAGTATACAGGAATTCAACTTTAGGTCTGTCTAATGTCAGAGTCCACATTATTTTTGGGGAACAATTCAGACTCCATGAAGATTTCAATGAAAATTTAGCACCTAGCATACAAAAATCAAACAACTTCTTCATCTCTTTAAATTTATTTTTCTTTGAGGAGATTGGCTTAGGATCTCATTTGATGAAAGAAGGGGCTTCCCAAACATACTTCGGGCTGGCTGGTGGGTGCGATTATTAGTTCACGTGTGTGTGTGTGTTTGTGTGTGCACACATGGGAGTGTTTGGAGAGGGGAGATGAAATTAAGAAAAAAATTGCACCATTTTTAAATGTAGGTTGGGCTAATACTAATTTTCTAGTTCAAGAAAAAATAGAACAGAGTTTTCTGAGAGGATAATGACATCTCTAGTAGAAGAAAAATAATGGTGAATCTTGTTTGGCCACCTGACGAAAGTCAGAGAAAGCTGGCAATTTCCCTGAGTGACCTGAAATGATTGACCTGACATGGTCAGATGATAGCTCCGCTTCAGACATAATCGAAAGATCATCTGAATCTTGGTTCGTCTAATGCCTTTATCCTCTGTATTCCAGAGCGAAAGCAGCACGAAGGGGGTAGGAAAAATAAAATTGAATCTGAAGGCAGACTCCACATGTCCAGTTTAATTAAGTGTAAGAGTGGTTGCTCGCATGAGGCAACGGGGGAAAACTCATGAGAAAGGGAAGTGATATTGTTTTGAAGGAGGAGACCTGGGGACATACAATAGAACAAGAATTTAAAATAAGGAAAAGCTATCAACTCTCTCATGTACTTGAGAATTCTTCTTTCATTTAGACTTTTTTTTTTTTTTCCATTGCTGATCTTCCGATCTAGAAATCTGGAAAAAATTAGAGGGAAGGGTGACTTTTTAAAATTAGAAACTGAAGGTCATTAAATCTTCCCTTTGTGCTCTAATGGAAACAGAATGAGAAAATCTCTAATGGGGAGATGGGGAAAGGCTCCACATATCATGCTTTTAGGGCTAGGGGGTCATTGCCCTACATATTACTGCTAAAATAAACAAACAACAAATACATAAATAATGGAATAAATGTATGCCACTTCTCTATGTAGATTTGTGTTGATAAAATACTTAGCAAGAGCAATCCCATTAATTTGGAAGATGGTTATATGGGTCTCGTATAGTTCATCTCTGCACATCGGGAGCATCTTGTGCATATATGTTTGGATTTTGCCTACTCCCTAAGATCATATTCAATTAGCATATGTTGTATACATGCAATATGCCAGATAGTTCATATTTGTTATCTGATGTCTTTCTTGCAACAACCCTACAGAGCAGGTATTATTATTTGGTGGGCCAGGATATATACCAAAAATTGCACAGTTCATGAATGTTATAGGCAGGGGTGGAATCAAGATTCTTGATTTCCAATTTAGTATCCTTTGCATTGCCCACTGCTGTACTGTTACCTGATACTGCTGCTGAGCAGTTAGGGTGATAGACTAAAGTCATTGTCTGATTTGAGGGTCCTGAGAAGCCAACAATTTAAAAATGCTCCTGAAATCCTATCATTCAGGAATAAATGCTGCAAGCACATCTGAGAGAGGTGTGATTTACTTCATCAAGTGATTTGTGTTTTTTTCCTTAAATCAACTTTCCTAAGCTATAATTTACATACAATAAAATTCGAACATTTTACAGTTGATGTCTTTTGACAAATTGTATGCAGTCATGTACCACCTCTTCAATCAAGTTATACAACATTTCCATCTACTGAGAAAATTCCTTTATGCCCCTTTACAGTCATTCTCTTTCCTCAGCACCCAGCCCCAGACAACTATTTATGTGATTTCTATAACTACAGATAGAATTTCAAATAGATGCACCATAAACTGTCTTATTTGGGGTAAAGATCCCTTCACTTAGAGAATCTTTGCGATTTATCTATGTTGTTGATAGTATTACATTTTATTATTATACCACAATGTGTTTATCTATTCATTTGTTGATGGGCATTTAGATTATTTCATTTTTTATAAACTATATATAATTTTAGAGAAGTTCTAGATTACAAAAAATATTATATTGTGTGTTATTATACCATAATTTGTTTATCTATTCACTTTGGATGGGCATTTAGATTATTTCTTTTTTAAAAATAAACTATATATTTTTAGAGACGTTTTAGAGTACAGAAAAGTTACATCAAAAGTAAGGGGGATTCCCATAAAACGCACCTCCTGCCCTCCCACATTTCCCCCTATTAATAACATCTTACATTAGTGTGGTAAATCTATTACAATTGATGAACCAGTATTGAAGCATTGCTACTAGCCAAGGTCTAGAGTTTACATTATGGTTTATAGGTTTTATAAACCTTTGCACTGTAGAATTTTATAGGTTTTGACAAAATGTATAATGGCCTGTATCTGCCATTTGCAATATCACGCAAAACAATTCCAATGCCCTAAAAATGCCCTGTGTTCCACCTATTCTTCCTTCCTCCTCCCCTAAGAACTTCTGGTAACTACTATCTTTATAAGAATGTTGCAATTTCTTCTGTTACTACGACACTAATAAGTCTACTTTGGTCCATGGTTGCATTCCCCCCTTATGATTGTTCATTCCTGAATTTTGAGGCTTTGGGAATGATGTTGCTTGCCCTGCTTCAGATTGGGAGGGGACTTAGATCTTATGGAGCAGACAGAAGGAACTGTTTTGCTTACAGTTGTAGATACTCTTCGTTTTTGTCATGATGTCCATCATCATCATTTTGTTAGTTGTTCTGGTTGAGTTCAATAGACTAGAGAGTAGATATTGGACACAGCTTTACTGAGATTCAGAGCTCAACCAACATATGAACAGACCGAAGATTTAAATCTCTGGGGCATATATTTAATAGGTATAGTGCTAATTTTAGGTTCAAATAAAAGGGTAGAAAAATCATGAATAAGGAAATTATAAATGAGTCTGACTCTGTTATATTGGGGAAACAGATTATCATATATTCCAGGATGAGAACCAGCCTGGGCCCAGCCCCAGACAACTGTTTATGTGATTTCTATAACTACAGATATAATTTCAAGTAGATGGACCATACACTATGTATTATTTTGGGTAAAACTTCCTTCACTTAGCAGAGAATCTTTGTGATTTAGCCAAGTTGTTGCGTATAATACATTGCATTATTATACCATAATTTATTTATCTACTCATTTGTTGATTGGCATTTAGATTATTTCTAGTTCCAGGATATTATGAATAAAGCTGCTATGATTGCGCACACATCCTTTTGTGGGTATATATTTCTATTTCTCTTGAGTAAATACTTATGATTAGAATAGCTGGGTCATATTGTAAATGTCTGTTTAACTTTATAAGAGACATAAAAACGATTTTCCATAGTGGCTTGAACCACTTTACACTGCCACCAACAATATATGTGACTACCAGTTGATCCACGTCCTCACCACCATTTGGAACTGCACCATTCCAATCTCTATAGAATTGACTATTTAAGACACTTCACATAATGGAATCATACAATATGTCATCTTTTGCGATTGCCCTCTTTCACTTCACATTATGCTTTCAGGGTTCATCTTTGTTGTAGCATGTCCAAGTACCTCATTCATTTTATTGCCAAATAATATACCTTTGTATGCACCTACCACATTTTATTTATCCATTCATCAGCTGATGGAGATTTAGGTTGTTTCCAATTTTTGGTTATTAAGATTAATAAAAAACTATTACACAGACATATGCTCTCATTTATATTGGATATCTATTGTGATGGTTAGGCTAATGTGTCAACTAGGCCAGGTGATTGTGCCCAGTTGTTTGGTCAAGCAAACACTGGGCTAATTTTAATACAAAGACATTTATGGGCTTTAGTCATCAGTGAGTTTACTGTATAGATAGCTGATTACATCTACATCAATCAGGGAGATTGCCATCAGCAATGAGTGATGCTTTATCCAATCAGTTGACTGCCTTAAAAGGGAAAATGATTTCAGCACTCAGAGAGAATTTCCCAGCTTATCTTTGAACAGCCAACATCTTCCGGAAACTCATCAAGGACTTTCACTGGACTTTCATCGGAGCCTCTGGTTTGCAGCCTGCCTGTGGAACCTGGACTTGTGCATCCCCACGGTCATGTGAGAGACTCATAAAATCTCATACTATTTACAGATATCTCCTGTTGAGTCTGTTTCCCTAGAGAACCCTGACTAATACGTATACCTAGGAGTGGAATTGCTCATGGTAACTCTGTTTAACCTTTTGAGGAACTTCCAGGTTGTTTTCCAAAGTGATTGTGACATTTTTCATTCCTACCAGCAGTGTATGAGAGCTCAGATTTTTTCAAAACTACACTAATACTTGTTATTATCCATCTTTTTAGTTATAGGCATCTTAATATATGTGATGTTGCATATCATTATGGATTTTATTTGCATTTCCCTGAGCATCATTTCATGTGCTTATTGTCCATTTTTATGTCTCCTTTGTGGAAAGGATCTTTCAGATCCTTTGCCTATTTTTTAATTGAGTTTTGTCATTTTATTATTGAATTGTAAGTATTTTTATACATTCTATATACAAGTGCCCTATCAGATATATTATTTGCAAACGTTTTCTCCCATGGAGAATTAGGTTGTTTCCAATTTTTGATTATTAAGATTAATGCAAACTATTGCATGGACATATGTTTTCAGTTATATTGAAAAGTGCATTATCTTTTCACTTTCTTGATGATGTCCTTTGAAGCCCCAAAGTTTAATTTTGATGAAGTCCAATTTATGTGTTTCTTCTTTTGTAACCTGTGCTATTGGTATCACATTTAAGAAACCATTGCTTAATACAAGTTCATAAAGACTTACACTCATGTTTTCTTTTAAGAATTTTATGGTTTTTTATTTTATCCATTTTGAGTTAATTTTTCTATATGGTGGGAGGTAAGGATCCAACTTCATTCTTCTGCATGTGCACATCTACTTTTCCCAGCATCATTTGTCAAAGAACCATGGAATTGTTTTGGTAGCCTTGTCGAAAAGAAATTGACCAAAAATGTGGGAGTGTGATTATGGACTCTCCATTCCATGCCATTGATCTATATGTCTCTCTTTATTTATATTTTTCATTCCTATCAACAGTAGTCTTGACTACTGTAGCTTTGCAGTAAGTTTTGAAATCTGAAAGTGTGACTCCTACAATTTTTTTCTTCTTTATCAGATTGTTTTGGTTATTCTGGGTCCACTGAATTTCCATATGCATTTTAGGATTGGCTTGTAAATTAATGCAAGGAATCCAGCTAATTTTGATAGATATTGTGTTCAGTCTGTAAATCTGTTTACAGAGTTATGCCATCTTTACATTGCCAAGTCTTCCAATTTATGATCATGGGATGTCTTTCCAATTAGTTAGATCTTCTTTAATTTCTTTCAACTATGTTTGGTAATTATCTGAGTATAATTTTTGCACTCTTTTGTCAAATTTATTCCTAAGTATTTTATTTTTTTTTTGGTCCAGTTGTTGTTTATGGAATGGTTATTTTACTTTCATTTTCAGATTGTTCATTGCAAGTGTATAAAAATGAAATTGATTTTTATGTATTTATCTTATATCTTCAAGTTTTGCTCAACCTCTTTTTATGTTCTAATAGTTTTTGTAGTGAATTACTTAGGGTTTTTTCACATAAGATCATGCTTTTTATGGATAAAGGTCCTTTACTCATTCCTATTCAATTTGGATACCTTTTCTTTGTTTTCCTTACCTAAAAGCTCTGGTTAGAATCTCCAGTACTATGGTGAATAGAACTGGTGAGGGTAGATCTAATTGTCTTTTTCCATATATTAGGGGGAAAGCAGCCAGTCTTTCTCCATTGAGTATTGATGTTAGCTAGGGTTATTTTGTAGATTCCCTCTTTCAGGTTGAGAAAAATGTCATTCTATTCCTAGATTATTGAGTATTTTTTCATTAAGGGGTGTTGGATTTTGTCAAATGCTTCTTCTGCATATATTGAGAAGTTAATATGTTTTTGTACTTTATTCAGTTAATATAGTGTATTACATTAATTGATTTTCAAATGTTGAACCAATCTTTCATTCCAGCAATGAATCCTACTTAGTCATGTTTAATTCTTTTTATATGTTGCTAGATTCAGTTTGCTAGTATGTTGTTGAGGGTTTTTGCATATTATATGCAAACTACATATTGGTCTGTATTTATCTTTTCATATTAGTTCTTAGGTTTTATTATCAGGATAATTATGGTCTCATTCAATGATTTGGGAAGTTTCCCTCCCTCTTCTAATTTATGGAAGAGTTTGTGAGGAAGTGGTATTAATTATTTTTAAAATATTTGGTAGAATTCACCAGTGAAACCATGAAAGCCTGGGTTTTACTTTGTGCTTAGTTTTTTTTTTTTTAAATTGATTACTAATCTAATCTCTTTGCCACAGTTCTATTTAAATTTTCTATTTCTCCTTTATTAGTTTGTGTTTTCATAGGAATTTGTCTATTTTATCTGTTATCTAATTTATTGGCATAAATCATTCCCTTATAATCCTTTTTATTTCTGTAAGTTTAGCAGTGTCACCTACATTATTTCTTATTTTAGTAATTTGTTTTTCATCTCTCTGTGAATTGGTCAGTCTATCTAAAGATTGGTCAATTTTGTGCATCCTTTCAAAGAATTAACTTGTGGTTTTGTTGATTTTATCATTTTTCTGTTCTCTATTTCTTTAGTATCTTTAATCATTATTTTCTTCTTTCTGCTGTTTCAGGTTTCGTTTATTCTTCTCATATCCAGGGTCTTAAGGTAGAATATTAGATTTTTGACTTGAGATATATTCTTTTAAAATATAGGTGTTAACAAATATAAAGTTAACTCTAAGAACTGTATTAACTGCATAAAATTTCTTTTTCTGATGTATATGTATTGCAAATATTTTCCTTCATTCTCTGGCACACCTTTTCATTTATTTGAGAGTGCCTTTTGAAGAGCTAAAGGTTTTACTTTTGATGAATCCAAATTTATTGATTTCTTTTCATATATATATGAAAAATATTTATATATTACACACACCATTTGGATCACCTTAAGAATTTTTGACTTAAGGTCATGGAGATGTTCTATGTTTTCTTCAAGATATTTTATAATTTTAGCTTAAATGTTTAGATATATGATCCATTTGGGTTAATTTTTGTGTATGGCGTAACATAGAGACTTTTTTTTTCGTCATTTTTTTTATTCCAATATCTAGTTGTTCCAGCACCCTTTGTTGAAAAACGTATCCTATCACCCTTGGAATTCCATTGGTGACTATACATTGGACTGCCTTGTCTCTTCCATCAGTCTGTATGTTTATTCAAATGCCAATACCACGGTTTTGATTACCATAACTTTGTATTAAGCCTTAAAATGTGGTAGTGTAACTCCTCCTACTTTATTCCTTTTTATGTTTTCATATTTTTTGGCTAATGTAGGTACTTTTCTTTTGCACATGTATTTTAGATTTAGTTTGCCAATTTATTTTTTTAAACCTGCTCTAATTTTTATTGGTATTTGTTCAGAAAATATTTTGTATTGATATTTGTACATGGCAGGCCTGATACTGCTATCCTTAGAAAGGACTAATTGCAAGATTGGCCCTTGGGTGGTGTCCAGGATATTGACCAGTAAACAGTTCCTTAAACTGATATAAAACTTTTCCTAACTGATAAAGGTGGCTCATAGTGCCAACTGTTTATACAAACCATGTGATTTAAGTTGCATATCTTCTTTCTTTCTGGGAGTCTGAAATTTTGGTAGATGTCAAGCAGAGGTTTCCTCTGTGGTCAGACCCAGTGAAAAGCTTAGGCACTGAGTATCGAATGGGCTTCCCTTGGCAGAAACATCACACATGTGTTGCTGCATTTTATTTGCTGGGGAAATTGTGCTCTGTGCGATCCCCATCAGGACACAGAGAGCATACGGAGCCTGTGCATGGAGTCCTCTGGACTCTGCCTGCGTCTTTTATCATTGCATTGTATGTCCTTACTGCACTGCTATAATAAACCTTATCCATGAGTGAAACCATAGGCTGAGTCCTGGGAGTCCTTCTAGCATATTTCTGAATGTGGGGATAGTCTTGAGGACTCCTGACACAGTATAAAATTATTTTATTCCAATATGTTCTTGCTAGTATATAGAAATACAATTGGTTTTTGAATGTTGATCTTGTATTCCGTGACCTTGCTAACTTCACTTATTAGTTCTAGCAGGTTTTCATAGATTCTTTAGGTATTCTATATAGGCAATCAAATCATCTATGAGTAAAGGCAATTTTACTTCTTTTCCAATCATAGTAACTTTTGCTTTTTTTCTTGTCTTATCACCCTGCTTAGGACCTCCATTGGATGGAATTGACAAGAGCAGACCATTTGAAATGTTTCTAATACTAGGGAGAAAACATTCATTTTCTCGTTAGTGATTTATTATTTATTTTATCAATTGATTTATGACTTAGGGTGACTTTACCACAAATTGGTCTTTTTTCTAAAAGTAGATTTCCCCAAGAGAGGAGATAAGACCATAGTGCATACTGCATGAATTCTAGATAACCAAAGTGAATTTTAAACTTAAGTGCAGTTACCAAGTTCAAGAATTTTAACATTGATATAAAGTTTATAGTCTATATTCCAATTTTTTCAAATATCCTAGTAATGTCCTTTTTGAGTCTTCTTGTCTCTCTTGTTAGACTCCATTCAGGATCATGTATTGCCTTTAATTGCCATTGTCTCTTTAGTTACCCTTTTTTCCCATCTTTCTTCTTTTTTTTTTTTTTTTATTATTGTGGGAACATATATACAACATAAACTTTCCTATCTCAACCACTTCCTAGCATACCATTCAGTGGGATTAATCACATTTGCTATATTCTGGTGCCCTTACCACATTCCATGACTGAATCTTTCCCACAACCCATTATGAAACTCAAACAGAAACCTTACACCCATTGTGCATTCACTTTTCATTCCCCTTGTCCTCCACCCCTGACAACCTGTACTCCAGTTCGTCTGTATGAGCTTATACACTCTCCAATATTTTCTTGGGAGTTACCATGGAACTCAACTTTAAGGTCCTAAATATGTAACAATTTTATTTGCTTTGATACTGTAACAGTTTAACAATATTTGTAAAGCCCAAAAATAGATATTGGATTATGTTTGTGAACTGGTCTTTTCCTCTGGGCATATTAGATTATATTGGATTCAGACATTTCACTTTTACTTGATTAAATAATGATTAAGGCTTTGATTGGGCCACGTCAATAGGATACTGAGTCCTGGCCCCCTTGGTGGGGGGGGACTCACATAGGAAACCACATGGCAGAGAAAAGAGTGGGAGTTTTGAGCTATAGCCTGGGAAGTAAGCACACAGAGAAACAGAGCAGCCGAGCCAGGAGAGAAACAAGCCCTGGAAAGAGAAGATACCAGGAAGCCGGAACCCTTGCAGACATCGGCAGCCATCTTGCTCCAACATGTGGCAACAGACTTTGATGAGGGAAGTAACTTATGCTTTATGGTCTGGTAACATTAAGCTTCTGCTCCACATAAATACCCTTTATAAAAGCCAACAGATTTCTGATATTTTGGATCAGCATCCCTTTGGTTTACTAATACAGATACCAACTTAACTTCAATAGTATATACAAACTATGTCCTTATACCCTTCCATCCCCTCATCTTTATGTAGTTTTTGTCACCAATAACATAGTTATATATTATGAATTGAAAACCACTAATTTTTCATTACTTTTTATGCATTTGCCTTTAAGATCCTGTGGGAAGTAAGAAGTAGAGTTCAAACCAAAATAACAGCTTGACATTTATATTTACCCATCATTACCCTTACTGAACTTTTTATTTATTCATGCAGCTTGGATCTAGCACCTATTGCTCTTTCCTTCAACCTACAGAACTTTCTTTCACATGTTCAGTATGGCTGGAGTAGTATGACACAGTCCCTCAGTTGTTTTTTTTTGTTTTGATTTGTTTTGTTTTTAAATCTGTGGATGTCTTAATCCCTCCCTCACTTTTGAAAGACAGTTTTGCCAGATATAGAATTCTTGTTTAGCAGTATTTTGCTTTCAGCACTTTATATATTTGACCCCACTGCCTTCTTGCCTCCATTGATTCTGATGAGAATTGAGCACAATCTTATTGAGACTCCCTTGTAGGTGACATGTTGCTTCACTCTTATAGCTTTCAGAACTCTATCTTTGGCATTCAAAAGTTTGATTATAATATCCAGTGGTACAGATCTATTTGGGTTTATCCTGTTTGGTGTTCCTGGAGCATCTGCGATGTGTATATTCATGTTTGTTGTTAAATTTGGGAAGTTTTCAGCCCTTATTTCTTTTTATATTCTCTTTGCCCCTTTCTTTCTTCTCCTTCTGGGATTTCCACAATGTGTATATTGGCATGCTTGATTGTGTCCCACAGCTTCCTCAGGCTTGCTTCACTTTTCTTCATTTATTCCTTCTGCTCCTCAGATGGGATGATTTCAATTGTCTTCTTTTTAAGTTCTTTCTTCTGCTTCAGGGCACTACCAGACAGAAGGGGCCAAGCATGCAAGCTCCAAGTGTGTGTGCCCGAGGGTTGCTGCACTCCCTCAGGAACCCGGACCAGGGATCCCCACTGGAAGCACCAAATGGCCCCCTGCCGGGCTGGTGAGGGGTGGGGTAGGGGCCAACCAGGATGCCACAAGATCCTACTGTTTTTGAGTAACATTTTTTTCTTGATTTGGCACTCACCCCATTACTGTAGTCTTTTAAATTATTTCTGTAACTTTGAGAAAGAGGTTTCTGCCAGTTCTTGCTGTTTGTTAAAGGCTTCTGTGGGGATACAGAGCCCTGAAACATCTCACATCATATCATCTTCATTGGGTTGGACCCTTAGCATGCTTTTTTGGATAAGGATAGAATACATTGAAACACAATGTTATGTTATCTAAAGAACGAGTTAACATATGTTAGTTTCTTCTCTAGCTTGCACTTCTTCTTCACTTATATATCTTTTAGTTCTTAGCCCAATGCCTAATATAGTAGGTGCTTATAAATATAAACCTTTTTAGATAACTTGAGTCAAAAGTCAATCACTATAAGGAATTATTATTATTATTATCATCATTATTATTACATTTTGTTGGGTGTCATAAAAGTTCTGGTTAATATAAAATAAAAGGTTTTACTTTTTTAATAATGCATTCTGAAACAAGCTCCTCTGCACACTCTCATACACACACACCAAAATTAGCAAATGCACAAACTCTGTAGACTTATAGACTTAATACGCTTATTGCATTGTTCTCTCTGCATACCTCCAATATGAAATATCACATGGTAGCACAATAGTTATACTACATTACTCTCTGTAAGCCTGTAAATTCGAAATGGCAAGGATTCTATTCCATATCTCTGTATCTCAGTCATTAATTTAGTCAACAAATAATGACTAGTATCTCCTACAATAATACAGGCATTGTCAGAAAAGGGTACATTGGTGAACAGGACTTCATTTACAGTTTATCTTTAGCTCATAGTAGGTACTTTGTGTTGAATTTTTGATTAAATAAACTACAAACTATTGTAGGTGCTCAGTAAGTGTCGTTAAACAATTAATTGGTTTTTAAGTGGTAATGAGTCTCTATGGATCTTAGCTGGGTTAATTATAGATGCTCTCTGTGTAAATAGGGTAGGAATCGCAATCTACCAGTTTTCACATTTAGTTCAAGAAAGTACATTTGAGGCTGGCTGTTAAAGTACTCTTTGATTTGTCTTAAAGACTGTTTACATTTGCATCCCAGAGAAAGGACAGGCCCCACCATCCAACACAGGATGTTCTCACGACCCTAGAAGCCCCTTTCTAAGGACACCTGGAAAGATTCCCAAGCCAAGTACTATCCTAATAGTTTTCCTCTTGTGGTTTCTCTTGTGATTTATATCCATTTGCTTTGGGTTACGTAACCCACCCAGATTTCAAAGCAAGGACAATGAGTTCTCCTTTCCATAGAGTTGGCTAGAACTGTCCCCAGGGCAGTTACTGGGCTACAAAGCCTCTGGAGGAAGATCATGATTGAGGCAAATAACATTCTTTCACTATTAACAGCTTTTGTGTTTTTTTCTTTCTTTCTTTCTTTCTTTTTGTTTTACTTTTCAAACCTGATTTTCTTTTTTGGGTTGCTATCGCATTGTAGACATTTTTGTAATGGGCATGAATTTTCATTTAATTGTATTTGACATATGCTGCTCAAAAAGCACCACATCAACGCTGAGTATTACTCATTTAATAACTAAATTCTGCTAACGGCTGTAAAGGTACCACCCTGCTAGCTGGTGGATATTCAGAGCATGGCCACATTTGGATCAGTTGAGTCCCGTTGGTCCAACTAATCCACACACCAGTTAATGAAGCATAATCACAAGTCTGCAGGTTCCAAGAACTTTCCTTTCAGGGAAGTAACATTGGTAACTTTTAAAACTGTGTTTCATGTGACTTCTGACAATTTCCAGAAAATAATTTCTGTATGTCTAAAGTGCAGTGGTCCCGCTAAAAGAAAGATTCGAAAATATTA
Source organism: Tolypeutes matacus (assembly GCA_026826555.1). NCBI lineage: Eukaryota > Metazoa > Chordata > Mammalia > Cingulata > Chlamyphoridae > Tolypeutes > Tolypeutes matacus. The sequence goes on from JAKSZT010054226.1 coordinate 8,505,892, forward strand.
TACTTTTTTCACAATTCCACTCATGCAATAACGTGGAAACACTTGTCCACTTTCAACTCTTTTTTGTGCACTAATATTTGATTGAGTCCTGGTCCACCTATAGGTGTTGACTGTGGGACAACCAGCTTTCAGTAACAAAGCACCAGACTACTAAACTGCACATGTAGAAATGTAGAAGCCTGGTACCAAGAAATACTTTGAAGTTGGATTCCAAAGCACAATATGTTAAGCCAAAAGCCTAACTATACAATAAATTTTCACATCACATATAGATCAGACATGAACATATTTTCTTTTAGGTTTGGGATAAAGGTTAATCACATAATCTCTAAGTGTTCAGGAATACATCCTTGTGCATTCTCACGGTTATGGGTAATATAAAAAATTAACCTCGCACAGGATGAAAAGAACAGGAAAGCTGAGAATTCCTTCAAGTCGTTAAAAAATGTATTGCAGTATTAATAAAATAGAGAAAAATTATTTTTATTAACTCCTACTTCTAAAATTCCAGCTAGGCTGCTTGAAGATCACATATTAAATACTGCTGTGTTTTTTTTATTGCCAAAAGTAACTACATATTGATATTTCAGAAATGCTACAGGGCCTTTATGTAACTAGTAGCTATTTTACTTCAAAAAATAAATAATGCTTCCTGTTTATGCTTTCACTTATCTGGAATGGCTATCTATTGACATCTGCTGAAGTCACTATAAAGATTTATTTACTTGAGTGCAAATATTGACCGATAGGGAGATTGGCGCAATGTTTATATTGAAGGACAATAAATTGTGATATTGACTAGGGTGAGACATCAACATTTGCATTGTAGTAAGCATTTTAAAAAAACCCTCCATGAAATATTCTTCAGAAATTCTCTTGTCATCAGTGTAGCTGAGCTAGAGCTGTTTGGGGAATAGATTGTAGCTGGGAGCTAGTGAGTAACTTGAAATAGCTATAAATTGTTCTGGTTTCCAGGTTCACACAAAGACACATTTTTTTTTTTTTCTGTGGTGATGGATAATGGAGATGATTAGGAGCTTTCCGATGACAACACCAAGCCCTACCACCGAGAAGATTTTTGTCTAAAACATCTCCTGAGCAGAAATATCCCCCTTTATCAACATGTCTTGAGAAGCTCATGCTTTCCAAGGGGTATCAGGTCCCCAATAGAGTGAAATGTCATTAATTCCAACTCGACTAGTTCATAATTTTGGATATTTATACTCAGCAAGGATGCATTTTTCTTTTGTGTTTACAGTGGAAAGAAAAAGATGGTTTAAAACAAATTCAGAAAGATCAAATGATAACAAATATTTAACCCATTTTAGAGAGATATCTACACACATTCCTATAACTACCTTATGAAAGCCTACATGTTTACTTTTAACTTCTTAAGTACAAATAATAGTTGTGTGTTTATGACTATGTATGTGATTTTTAACTGATTTTCTATACAGCTATGTGGTTCTATATAACTTTGTTGACATGAGTTCCTATGAGTTTATGCAATTAGAAGAAACAAAATGGGCAATTCTTATTATATCTTCTTATTAAATTGAACTCCCTGCTAATTCTTAATCCCAAATTATTTCCAAATAGGTAAAATCATAACCCACTTCAGCCAGCCCCTGATATTTGGTGCGTGACTTGGGCAATTAACACCACCTTTTGAACAAGCACAGACTCATTGTCTTAGTCAGCACCTGGTGCCTTGTGGTGTTTGTAAAGACAGGTAGTAACCAAAGCATTCTTAGTATAGAGCTTGGGAAGAGAGCAAATATTATGACTATTAATGCCCAAGCATGACTTTAAATTAAAAATTTGACATTTAAAAAATATATGTGCATCATGATTATATTCCTGAAGAGAGAAAAGCAAAAAGAAACATCCAAGAAGCCCTGCACTTGGTTAAATCTCCCTCACATTATTCTTCAAAGCCGCCTGTTCTACATCAGTCTCAGAGACTGACAGTGACTTTAGCTAAGAGGGCTGGGAGGGGAGGCCAAGATGAGCTGCTAAAATGGCCTTTCCTATAAAGTGAAGGCTTCTGAGGGAAAGTGGAAATTTTCCTGCCAATGATGGTGCCTGCGAATGAAACACTCAGCTCTCGCCCTGGGTTTTTGGCAAGTTCTTGTTTCCTAATCACCACCAGTGTCTCCAATTCCATCTCCTCCCCACTCTGTTCCTTTTCTGGAAGCCTTTTGTCCCTTTGAGCTGCTCATTCTCCCTCCTCCTTTCCTTTGCTGAAACTGCTCAGTGCCCTATTCCCTTCTCTGCAAAGGGGGCAGCACTCCAAGGGCAGAGGATTCAGTGGAAGAAAGCACATGGAATACTGTGCAGAGAGCTGGTTGGCCCTCAAGTAAGACTCCCCTTTCCTTTTCCAAGCTTTCCCTTTACCCTGGGAAGAACATATGAGCACAAAATCAACACCTCCTTGTGTCCTTTCCAGCTCCGGGGTTGCAAACTGGACTGGCCCTTCCCCCAGGGGCCCTGGGAGCAAAGGGCAGGTCTCTGTGGGGGGTGGGAGGTGGCAGGGTTTGGGCACCAGTCTCTTGGAGACTGCTTTGAACAGCCGGCATCCCCATGCAGAGTCATCAAACCAAGAGAGAGAGCACACGATTAAGTGAGGGATTTGTGCTTCCCCTTTTCCCACCCCACCACAGGGGAAAGGTAGAGGAGGAGCTCGTGCATATGGGGCAACTGTGAGGAGCAGAAAGAAGGTTCTGGTGGCTGTTGTCAAGAGCAGTGAGAAGGAGCAGGAAAAGGAACCATCCGAAGGAGCAGGGTTGTAAGTAAAGGGCAGGCTGCTCTTGCAGGACCCTTCCCTCCAGCCCTGAGCTCTCACTTTCCTCCCACCGGTCCCCACCTCTCTTAAGAACCATCCATGGTGGTTTTCTCTTGCCTGTTCTTGACCCTCTGTGGGGCACCCATTGGCATGAATTGAGAACCATCCTTCAAATTCACATCCTCACTGGACCTTCCTCCACCCTCTGATTACAAGATGGTGGGAAGCATCTGCCTGACAACTTGAACCCTTTTCACCTCTCTTCTAACCCAGGAAGGCCCAGGAAGAGACAAGCCTCCTTTTTGTTGCCACACGCATCTCAGAAGAAAAGAGGAAGTGTAGGTGACAGTGGTTCTGGACTTGGCATTCTTAGATGTCCTTCTCCACCCCAACCTTGCTCCCTCTTCCTGGCTCACCTTCACCTTCACTTCATACCCCTCTCCCCCCAAGCCCTCCGGGTCAGGGTCACCTTCTCTTCTGTCTAAGACCTCCAGTTGCAATCACAGCAGTGTGCCTGGACTTGCTGGGTGACATAGCACCGCCCACCTCTCTTTGTGTTTTATTTACAGCAGTGTTCCCCTGGGATCAAAATTGCAAAACAAGTTCGGTGCTTGGATCCAAAGGCCACACAGGACATAATTTATTCTTGACATCACTTCCTCCCCTTTCTCAAGGAAGAAATGAATTATCCCTATTTCACCTTTTAGCCCTGGTTGCAGCCAGGCCGGGAGCTGTCTGCCTCTGTCCCAGCCTTGACAGATGAGTCTCCCTCCACCAAGGTCTTTACAATTCAAGGCACAGGCCACCCTCTTGTAGATGCTAATCTTGTTAATGTAACTACTCTAGCTTATCCTGGCTGCATCAGGAGACAAGTGGAGTTAAGCTCAGGGACTGGCTTTACATGTAGGCAGAGTAGATGCACATCTGCAAACTGAGCTCCAGGCTGCGTGGAAGAGGGAGACTCACTGCCCCAGGTGCTGGCCCTAGAATCTTGGCTGCCGGCTGAACTTCTACCATGAGTCCCTCACTGTCTTTAGTCTGAGTCTCTGGTTCCTGTGAAATACTAGTTGCTGATGTCTACATGGTATTTTACAGTTTACAGTATGCATCCATATGTTTAAAATATGCATATCTACAAACTGTATGGCAGATATTATTATTTCATTCCCATTTTAAAGGGAAGATAAGTTAAGCAACTTGCTCAAGATAATGCAGTGACAAGCTAAAACTTCAGTGAGCCAAGTCTGTGACACCTCAGGATAGTCTCTGTCTATTATGGTAAGTTGCCACTCTGCACTTAACAATGGGAGAAGTATTTTAAACTGTTAATAACTCTTTTCCAACCGGACTGTGTTTCTGGTCATTCCTTGGAAGTTGATCCTGTTTGGAGCATAATCGAAGGAAAGAGACTTAGAAGTAGCATGAGCGCCACTGAGGAAACAGCTTGAGAGAGATCATCCAATGCATCCACACTGCACACCCTCCAGCCACCACCACTACCAAGAGCAATCTTACCCCATTTATTCTTGCCTCTCTATTCTGCCCCTTCTTGCTACTAGGACCTCTCTATACCCAATGAGCCTACAACTGGATACTATCTCTAAGGGATATTTGAATATGTATGAGAGTACTTTGGTTGCTATAATGACTGGAGGGCTCTAAAGGTAACTAGAGGGAGAAGCCAGGAAGGTTAACCAATCTTCAATATACAGGACAACTCCACAAAATGATGAATTCACCTAACCATAGTGCCTAGATTGGCAATTTTGAGAAACACCTCTCTAAAGGGACACATCAGATTTAGGAAGCTCTGCCATTTCCTCTTGGGATCCCTGAGAGCCCAGACTAACTTCCCTGGTCTCCTATTTATTGTGCTTCTGCCTTTTGATCTTTCTTGGGAGATTTATGTTTTTCTTCTTTGGTGCCATGTCCTCCTAACTCTTGAAATGACACAACCATAGAAATGTTGAAAGAGTATTTTCTCCCTGATATACCAACCAGCAATTCCTCTTTTAAACTCCTCCTTGGTGCATATTTAATCTGCAAAATATTAACTAGACCAGATGAGACCCCTCAGGCTATTGATAAGAGAGAAATGCTGTCAGAGGCTCATCCATCATTCTTCCTGGTCAGAACTGTCGGTCTCCCCAGTTTTTAAACCCTTTAGGCAAGGCCAGTTTTAGTTCTTTTTGGTGCAGAGCTTAGTGCTTTTCTCATGCACAAATTATGATGAAATAAGAATCATAATCTGAATTTGGATTTTTGTAAGTGGAGTGTGCTATGCTTTCTAAATGCTTATTTTTCATAATGTATAGAGTGAGTAATTTAAGGAACTGAGCTCATGACTCAAATGTTCTGTTTGGGTACATTTCCACCTACTAATTTGCCAGGAGACTTATTTTGTCCAGCGCTGGGCCAGAGTGTCAAGCTTGGTGAGCATACGACCGAGCAGAGGGCCCTTGAGCTGTGCATGTGTCAAGCCAAGTAAGGCTGAAATTCTGTGATTTCCAAGGGGAAAAAAAATCTAGTGCATAAGGAAAAATAAAACATGAAAAAGGCTCTGAAAAGGGATCTGGGAGACTGAACAACCCCTTGAGAATACGATTACAGAGAGTCAAGTGCAAATGAATCAGGGACTTGCAACTCCATGACTGTGTCCCAATATAGAACAACTGAAAAATGGATTTAAATTTGAAATAGGTGGTAGATATAAGTATCCTGCTGAATAGAGAAAGAAAAAATTGTGCTAACCTATGTGCATATGTGAGCATGCATGTGAGTAAATCTGTGTAAAGAATGCTTATGAGCTTACAATTCTGGGTTCGTATGAATGTCCCAACAGAGTGCATGGGTGAATTGAAGGGGAAATTCAGTGAGATGGGGATGTGTTTAGTGTATATATGTATATTTTGAAGAATATTGAGGAATAATTGAGGTTATTCATTCAAAAAAACCTTTATGTGGTTGAAGGGGACAATGTATATCTCTGTAGACAAAAATTGTTAAAACTAAAAATGTTGTTATTTGACATGCTTATAAAATGTAATTTCCTTTCTTGCCAAAAATTTTTAGGAGTGTGTGCCATGCATAGAGCCATGAATCTTTGTTTCTCTGGGAATTGAAGGAATCCAGTCAGTCTACAAACCAATGTGGAAGGGAGGCAGCCTGGGTGGGGACACAAAGCACAGGGTGGAGAACAATATTCTCTCTGAAATCAGAACCAAGAGCCATGAAGCCAAGAGGGAAGTGAGCTTACCAAGAATCCCCAAGGTATTGAAAGAACATTGAGTTTCTCCATGTACACAGATCCAGGCTTAGGATAAGGACATTTTAAGAAGCTATAAAACTTCAGGACATCCAAGCCTCTGACATATTAAATAAAATTCATTTGACATCTATGGTGTACCATATACTGTGATGGCTTCTTCACAGCAGGAGTGCAAGATTCTTAAAGTCAGGGAATTTTGTCTTGTTTTATTCAATGCTTTATCTCAAATGTCTGGAACATAATATGTATTCAATAAAATTTTGTCAAATTAAGAAAAGATGAGTAAGACCCAATTCCTGTCTTCAAGGTACTCACGTATAGGCATCACAATAAACAGGTATTGTATGAATGGGGTGTTGAATCCACTCTGCGAAGGAAGGAGGTCAGAGAGTGGAGAAGTGACATCTAATCTGTATCAGATGAGTAGGAATTTTTCTGGTAAAGGGCTTTGTATTAGGGTCCATTACAGAAGAAAGTATACTAATGTGAAAACTTATGCAAACATGAAAGGGACTGCCATCTTTTCAGAATTGATGAGAAGGTCAGTAATATTGGAGTATAGGTGTTGGCATATAGAACTGGGGTAAGTAGGAAAGTTCAACCCAGGGGTAGAAATAAGGGGGTACATTGTCTAATTTTTTAAAAAAATATTTTATTAGAGAAGTTATAGGTTTCCAGAAAAATCATGCATAAAATACACAAAATACAAAGTTCCCATATACCAACCTATCATTAACACCTTGCATTAGTGTGGTTTATTTGTTATAATTCATGAAAGAACATTTTAAATAATTTTACTATTAACCATAGTCCATCATTTAAAATAGGATCCACTTTTTGTGTTGTACAGTCTTATGTTTTATATATTTTTTAAAATTTTATTCTAACAATATTCAACCTAAAATGTCCCCTTTTAACCATATTCACATATATAGTTCAGTGCTACTAATTACGTTCACAATATTGAGATATAATCACCACCATCCATTTACAAAACTTTATCATCAACCCAAATAGAAATTGTGTGCAATTTAAACATTAGCTCCCCATTTCCTATACCCAACCAAGCCCCTGGTAATGTTTATTGTAGATTTTGACTCTATGAATTGTCTTATTATAGTTGTTTCATATCAGTGAATTCATACAATATTTGTTCTTTTTATGTCTGGCTTATCTAACGCAACATGATGTCTTCAAGGTTCATCCATTTTGTCACATGTATCAGAACTTCATTCCTTTTACAGCTGAATAATATTCTAGGTTCATATGAATGTCCCAATAGAGTGCATGGGTGAATTGAAGGGGAATTGTATATACCAGATTTTGTTTATCCATTCATTTTTTGATAGATACTTGGGTTTCTTCTATATTTTGGCAATTATAAATAATACCTCTATGAATATCAGTGTATAAATATCTGTTCAAGTCCTTGCATTCTATTCTACTGAGTATATACCTACAAGTGAGACTGCCAGATCATATGTTAATTATGTACTTAGCTTTCTGAGGAACTGCCAATCTGTCTTGCACAGTAGCTGCACCATTTTACATCCCTACCAGCAGTGAATGAGTGTTCCTATCCTATCTCTTCACATCCTCTCCAATACTTGTAATTTTCTGTTTGTTTTTTGTTTAAATAAATAGCACCCATTCTAGTGGGTGTGAAATGGTATCTCACTTTGGTTTTATTTTCATTTACCTAATAGCTAATGATGTTGAGCATCTTTTCATATTTTTTTTTTTTGTAATTTATATATCCAAATTACAAAAAAATGTCTATTCTTGTTTTTTAAATTGGCTGTTTGTCTTTTTTTTGTTGAGTTGTAGGATTTTTTTTCATATTCTGGATAGTAAGACCTTAAGGATAATGCAATTTCCAAATATTTTCTCCCACTGAGTATGCTGTCTTATCCCATTCATGAAAAAATCCTTTCGTGTACAAAACTTTTTAATTTGATGCTGTCCCATTTATCTATTTTTTTTCTTTTGTTGCTTGTACTTTGGGCATACAGTGTAAGAAATCATTGCCAATCACAAGATCTTTAAGATAATTCCTTACATTTCTTTCTAAGAGTTTTACAGGATTGGTTTTTATATTTAGGTCTTTAATGAATTTTGAGTTATTTTTGTATATGGTGTGAGGTAGGGGTCTTCTTCATGATTTTGTATATGGATATGCAGTTCTCCCAGCATCATTTGATGAAGAGAATATTCTTTCCCAATTAAGTGGATTATGTAGCCCTGTCAAAACCAACTGGCCATAGATGTGAGGGTCCATTTCTGAGCTCTCAGTTCCATTGGTATATGTCTATTCTCGTACCAGTACCATGCTGTTTGAGCACTGTAGCTTTGTAATAAGTTTTAAAGTCAGGAAGTGTGAGTTCTCTGATTTTGTTCTTTTTATTGATGGTTTTGGCTATTCAGGACCACTTACTCTTCCAAATAAATTTGATGTTTGTCTTTTTCTGTTCTGCAATGTAAGCTGTTGGAATTTTGATTGGAATTACATTGAATCTGAAAATCAACTTGGGAGAAATTTACATCTTAACAATATTTAGTCTTTGAATCCATGAGAATGGAATGTTTTTCCATTTTTTAGATCTTTGATTTCTTTTAGCAAACTTTTATTGTTTTGCATGCATAAGCCCTTTACATCCTTGGTTAAATGTATTCCTAGATATTTGATTATGTTTGTAGCTATTATAAAGGAATTCTTTTCTTGATTTCCTCCTCAGATTGCTTAGTGGTGTATAGAAATACTACTGGTTTTTCTATGTTGATCTTGTACCTGGCTACTTTGAATTAGCTTGTTAGCTCTAGTAGCTTTATTGTAGTTTTTTAGGACTTTGTATATATAGGATCATGTCACCTGCAAATAGTTAACGCTTTACTTCTTCCTTTTCAATTTGGATGACTTTTACTTCTTATTTTTGCCTAATTGCTCTGGCTAGAAAGTCCAGTTCAATGGTCAGTAGCAGAGATGACAGTGGGCATCTTTGTCTTATCCCAGATCTTAGAGGGGAAGCTTTCAGTCTTTCACCACAGAATATGATGTTAACAATGGTTTTTTCATATATGCCCTTTATCATGTTAAGGAAATTTCTTTCTATTCCTATTGTTCTAAATGTTTTAGTCAAGATAGGTTGCTGGATTTTGTCAAATTACTTTTCTGCATCAATTGAAATGATCACGTGGTTTTTATCCTTTGTTTTGTTAATGTGTATTATATTAATTGATTTTCTTATGTTGAACCACCCTTGCTACTCTGGGATTCATCCCACCTTATCATGGTGCATAATAATAATAATTATTATTATTTTATTATTTTATTTTTTTACTGGGAGGTCCCAGGGATCAAACCCAGGTCCCTCCATATGGGAGACAGACGCCCAACCATTTGAGCCACATCTGCCCCCTGGTGTATAGTTATTTTAATGTGCTGTTGAATTCAGTTTGCCAGCATTTTGTTGAGGTTTGTTGCATGTATATTTGTAAGAGTAATTGGTCTGTAATTTTCTTTTCTTGTAGTATTTTTTATCTTACTTTGGTTTTAGGGTGATTTGGCTTCATACAATGAATTAGGTAGTATTCTCTCTTCTTCAGTATTTTGGAAGAGTTTGAGCAGGATTGGTATTAATTCTTGAAATCTTGGTAGAATTCACTTGTGAAGCCATCTTGTCCTGAGCTTTTCTTTGTTGGGAGGTTTTTGATGACTAATTCAATCTCTTTACTTATAATTGTTTCATGTGAAGTTTGAAAATCTTTTATGAATCTTAAAAAGATTATGTTTTTTATCTAATCCATTTGTGTGGGTGTGCTATGCTTTTGATTGGACTACATCAGTGAGGCTAGCTTGGGTCTCTGCCTTTTTGCTGGGTCTGATATAAACAGAGACACACATAGAAAGGAAGCCACCATGTTCATTCTGCCATGTGTGAGAGAGGACTGCAGGAAAACAGAACAGCCCTGAGGGCTGAGAGAGGTCCCGTAGTCTGAAACCAGCAGAGCACAGAGGCACAGAAAGAGGCCCCCAAGAGGCTGGGCCCATGGAGTAGCTCAAGGCTAAAGAGAAAATCCATATGCCTGATAGCTCACAGTTGAAGTTGGGAAGAAAGTGGAGGAGTTGAAACTGAGAGAGAAGGTCCAGGAAGAGACAAGCCATATGCTTGGTTGCCCACAGCTGACTCTGAGATGGTAGATTCTGGAGGGGAATGCAGAGGCCTCAGCAGAGATTAGCGTCCATCTTTGCCCCATGGCAAGACCTGAGAATTAACAGTAACTGACTTTGATGAAAAAATATCTTTGATGGTGGCTTGATTTGGACATTTCATGGCATCAGAACTGTAAGGTTTTACCCCAAATAAATCCCCTTTATAAAAGGAAAATTATTTCTGGTACTTTATATTGGCAGCCCTATGGCAACTAAGACAGTCTATTAAGATATTCTATTTCTTCTAGAGTCAGGGTAGGTTGTTTTTGTGTTTCTATGAATTTGTTCATTTCATCTAGGTTGCCTAATGTTTTGGCATACAGTTGTTCATTGTATCCTCTTATGAACCTTTTTATTTCTATGGGGTCAGTAGTAATATTCCCCCTGTAATTTCTGATTTTATTTGCATCCTTTCTCTCTTTTTTTTTTCATTGTCTATCTAGCTAAAGGTTTGTCAATTTTATAGATATTTTCAAGAACCAACTTTTGGGTTTGGTAATGCTCTCACTTTAAAAAATTTCTCTATTGCATTTATGTCTGTTTTAATTGTTATTTCCTTCTGCTTGATTTGGGTTTAGTTTGCTGTTCTTTTTCTAGTTCTTCCAGGTGTGCAGTTAGGTCTTTGACTTTAGCTCTTTCTTCTTTTTAAATGTATGCCTTTGTGGCTATAAATTTCCCTCTCAGCACTGCCTTCACTGCATCCCATAAGTTTTGATACATTGTGCTCCTGTTGTTTTTTATTTTCATCTCAAGATATTTACTGATTTCCCTTGTGATTTCTTTTCTGAGCCACTGATTGTTTATATTTATGGATTTCCTAGTTCTTTGATGAAACAACAGATTGATTTCCAGCTTCATTCCATTATGGTCAGAAAAGATGCTTTATGTAACTTTAATCTTTTAAAATGTATTGAGACTTGTTTTGTGATCCAGCATATGGTCTTTCCTGGAGAACAATCCATATGCACTTGTAAAGAATGTAGATCCTGCTGTTTGGGGGCACAATGTCCTGTATATTTTAGTTTGTTCTAGTTCATTTATCATATTATTCAAAGTCCTCTGTTTCCTTATTGTTCTTTTCTCTTGATGTTCTATCTATTGATGAGAGTGGTGTATTGAATCCTCCAGCTATTATTGTAGAGTTATCTATTTCTCCCTTCAGTTTTGTCATGGTTTGCCTCACAGATTTGAAGGCACTGGGGTTAGGTGCATAAATATTTATGATTGTAATTTTTTCTCAGTAGATTGACCCTTTTATTAATAAATAGTGCCCTTCTTTGTCTCTCATAACAATTGTTGACTTAAAGTTTATTTTGTCTGATATAAATATAGCTACCTAGCTGTTATTTATTACTATTTGCCTGGATTACCTTTCTCATCCTTTCACTTTCAAACTATTTGTCTCTTTAGTTCTAAGGTGAGTCTCTTGTAAACAACATATAGTTGGTTCCATTCAGCCAATCTGTATCTTTTGATTGGAGTGTTTAATCCATTAGCATTCAGTATTATTAATGAAAGTGCAGAATTAACTCAAGCCATTTTGTCTTTTGGTTTGTCATAGCATTTTTGTCTCTCTTTTCTTTTATTGTAGCCTCCTATTCTGTATAGTTGATCTTTTGTGATGTATATGAGTGATCCCTTTCTCATTTCTGTTAGTATATGTATTTTCAATATTTTATTCATCTCAAGATATTTACTGGTTCCCCTGGGGTTTGTATTACACAACTTATATCTATAACCTACTAATTTGAAAAGATACTAACTCAGCTTCAATAGCACACATATTCTCTGCTCCCATATCTCTCTATTTCCCCTCTATGTTGCTTTTGTCTCACATTACCTCTTAATATTTTGTATGCCCATTATCAGGAAATATGATTTTTTTTTTCAATTGTTCTGTCTCTGATAGGTATTTAAAGTGGAGAGTGATAGATTGAAGATACAGTGATATTGGGGTTTGTATTTACCCATTTACTTACCTTTACTGAGGATCTTCATTTCTTCACATTGCTCTAAGCTATTATGTCCTGTTTTTTGTTTGTTTGTTTGTTTTTGTTCTTTTTTTTTTTTTTTTTCCTTTCAACCTGAAGAATTCCCTTCAGCAATTCCTGTAGGGCACATCTTTTGGTGATGTACTCTATCAGTTTCTGTTTATCTTTGAATGTTTTAAACTCTCCCTCATTTTTGAAGGACTGTTTTTCCAAATAAAGTGTTTTGGGCTGGGAATTTTTTTTCTCTTTCAATACCGTAAATATATCATACCACTGCTTTCTCACCTCTGTGGTGTCTAATGAGAAATCGGCACTAGATCTTATTGAGGATCCTTTGTATGTGATGAATCACTTTTCTGTTGATGCTTTCAGAATTTTCTTTTTACCATTGGCATTTGACATTCTGATTAGTATGGGTGTCAGAATATGTTTATTAAGGTATATTCTATTTGGAGTCCAGTGCCCTTCTTTGACATATATATTTATGCCTCTCATAAGAGTTGGAGAATTTTAGGCCATTATTTCCTTAAATATTCTTTCTGACCATTTTCCTTTCTCTTCTCCTGGGATACTCACAATGCATATATTTATATTGCTCATACATACAAGTCCCTGAGACACTGCTCAATGTTTTCTAATCTTTTCTCTATTTGTTTTTTTTTGACTGTATGATTTCAATAGTCTTTTCTTCTAGTTCATTCTTTCTTTCTTCTGCCTGTTCAAATCTGTTGTTGTATGCCTCTAATGTATTTTTAATCGCCATTATCAGGCCTTTCATCCCCATGATTTTGTGTCTAAGGTTTTATTGTAGACTGGCTATGTGTTAAGGCTCTTATTTGATGGTGGCCCAATTTATACTGGAACTTTAGAGTAGCCCATGTTTAACTGTTCAAATTCTCTCACCTCTTCTGCACCTGATACTCACCCTGGGCATGTGATAAAACTTTTAAGATTGCCCTTTTATGTGCAAATGTTTCACCTCTAGGAGAAAGCTTCCTTTCCTCCATTCCTTCTCTGGGAATTCTAATCTGTTCTGTTTGGTTTTGTGCAGATTTTTCCCCCCAGTTCCTATGATGTGTTTAAATTCACTCCCTCACTCAGTGCCACCTTTTAATTGCAATTTTCAGTTATGATAACTGCCGTGCTTTAAAACAGTTCAGTTTTCCCTTTTTATCTTTCTTTTTTCCATGAGGGTTTTCTCCCTCTGTTTACTTCCCCATTAGGGTATCCTGCCTTCGGGAGCCAGATGGGGCCAATCCAGAAAGGTCCATTGTTCATTTAGTTAATCCAGCAATCAGAAACTTTATTGAGTATGTGTACCTCTTAGCAAAAGTTTTGTTGTGGTTTCTTTTTTTTTTTTTTTTTTTACTGGGAGGTACCGGGGATCGAACCCCGGTCTCTCCATATGGTAGACAGACACCGAACCTCCTGAGCCACATCTGTTTCCCTGTTGTGGTTTCTTTTTTCCTTAGGGGCACTTTTGTATGTGGCACTCCTCAGTTACTTGTGTTTCACTTGGGTCTCTGTGGACTTGGGTCCCTGTGCCTGGATATGCGTGAGCTTCTAACTCACTGCTGTGGGTGGTTCTCTGGTCTACATCCACAGCAGGAGGGACTTGGGGCATGCTGCCTCTGTGTGACTCCTAAGGTATGGGGAATGACTGAGGAGAATGGTCTGGATTGGCAGGTTCTGGAAGTAAGTCTCCTACCTGTTATAGGTGTGCTTTTTTTTCTCTCTTTCTTTGATTCAGCATCGTAGAGTCTTTCTCCAATTTGTATCATACTCCAAAGTTCCAAGCAAGTGAGATTTGTCCCTTTATTAGTTGTTTCTGAGGGGAGACTTTTCCACGGGATGTCTTATATCACCATGTTGATGACATTGCTGTGTTATAGATAGATAGATAGATAGATAGATAGATAGATAGATAGATAGATAGATATTATTTTACATATATATAAAAGATTTATTTTATTTATCCCCCTCTTCCCCATTGTTTGTGAATTTACTAGCTCACAGTTTTAAGGTTAAGATAGAAGTACAAATCAACATAGCCTCAAGGCATTCTGTGCCTTGAATTTCCTGAAGACTATGGCATTCTGGGGCTGGCAGCTGGCGATCCTTTTTTCTTAGCTTGTCATATTGCAAATATGTGGTGTCTTCTGGTTTCTCCCTTATCTACCCGGTTGTGTTGAATTTAAGTTTCTTATTTCCTGTGACTTTTTCTCTACCTGTCAGAGTTTCATTCTGTTTATTAAAAACACCATGAATAGGATTTAGACACATCTTAATTGAGGTGGGCCACATCTTAACTGAAGTAACCTCATCAAAAATCCTATTTACAATGGGTTCACACCCACAGATATGGATTAACTATAAGATCATGTTTTCCTGGGGTACATAGAGTTCCAAGTCACCACAGGTGGTTTCTCTCATTTTTGTACTCTGAACGTGCATTTGGATATAGGGTAGAATGATTTAATATACCCTATCCATGCAAGTCTAGATGAAAAATTAATATTGGCTTATAAAACTCTAAATTCATTGAGACCACGGAACATATCAGCTTTACTTCTGTTCATTCATTCATCACTTCATTCATTCAACAAATTCCATATAACTATATGTTGCAGATACATAAATGTTCTCTGCCCTTAATGGATTTTCAGTCTGATGGGAGAGAAAGATAAGTACCAGAGCATTTTAATATGATGTAATACATGCTATTATAGAAATAAGCCCTGGGTGTTTAGGATATACAGTTAAGGGGCAGTGCTATCCAAGGGGCACCTAGAAATGTTAGAGAAGGATTCCCATAAGAGGTAAAATCTAGGATGTGATTTGAAAGAGAAGCAAGCGATGGCCAGAAAGTATTTCCAGGTGATAACATGAGTAAAACTAGGGAAAAAAAGATATGATAACACTCTTCTGGAATTAAAAGTTGTTTTAGTTACACTTGAGTCAAGTATGGAAAAATATGAAGAAAAAAAATGTCAAAGTAATAAAGAGAGGTTAGGTCATGATGGGCCTTATATGACTTTATATCCAGAGTGATAGATGGACAACTGGAAAAGTATGAAATTATAGAAGTCAAGAGATCATTTAAAGGAGTTCACTGTTGAGAAGTCTCTTAATAAAAGACTAACATATGTGCTATGAATTTGGCAACAAGGTAGTCATTTGGTGTCCTTGATAAGAGTAGGTTCATTGGAGAGGTGTGGACAGAAGTCAGATTGGGCTGGTTCAAGAATGAATATGAAGTGAAGAATTCAAGATAACACATTTGGGCAATTGTTGTTAGAAGCTTGGCTGTGAAATATGGGGTCAAAGTGGAGGAGTGATGTTAGGGCAGACATTTCATAAGGTGAGAGAAGAAGCTCAGTGGAAGTGATCTAGTACAGCAAAAGCAGATGAAGCTATAGGAGAAAGTGGAAGTAATTGATAGAGAGAAGTCCTTGAAAAGATGAGAAAGGAAGGAATCTAGAAAATAAATGGAGGATTTGGACTTATGATAGGAGGGACACACACTGTTTTGTTATATTAGGAAACAATGAAATGACAGGTACAGCTATAGAAGTTTTGTCGATTTAATAGTGAAAAAAGAATGGCTGCTTGACTGATGGATTCTAGTTTGCTCCTTCCTTCCTTCCTTCCTTCCTTCCTTCCTTCCTTCCTTCCTTCCTTCCTTCCTTCCTTTCTTTCTTTCTTTTGTTTTTCCTTCACTAAAGCAGGAGATAAGATCATCAATATGGATGGAGGGGGAAGGTAGTGAGCAGGGAGATGTTTAAAGAGAATAAATAAAGAAAACAAACTTTGAGATAGGGAGAGTACACTTCTCCAAGAACATTGTAGAATTCCAGGGCAGTGGTGAGTGCTTGGTTTGAGGTGAGCAACCATGAATGTATGGTGAAGCCAACTTGTTTGCTTGTGTGCTATTCCTCAAGCAAACACAGAGAACACTGACCTTTGCGTCCATTGAGAGTGTTGTTTTTTTTCCCCCAGACTCGTACAATAAAGGGATAGAGGTAAAGGAGTTGAGTGTATTTTCCAGTGAGACATTATAACGATGGTCATAAAATCTTAAGTTTTCAGAAAGGGATGCAAAAGTAGAAAAAAGTTAGATGTGTTGCCTCAGTGAATTTGCAGCCTCAGTAAAGCCAGATAATTGTTTCCATCAAGTTACTGAGCAAATAATTTGGAAAGATAGGGAGATGTATGATGTCCAAATTCATCACTTCAGAGGTGATACAGTTTCTGATTCTGAAAAGTTCCAAGACTGCAGTAGGTAGCTGAAGTGAGCGATGGAAAAAGGCACTGAAGTTAAATAGATGACAATTGTGAGAGGCAGGTTTAGCATAGATAAGTTTTGGACAATGAAATCACTTAGGTAGGAGTTGAGATGGAGTTGAGGATTATAAGCCATAACCAAGGTGTTCATTTAATTATAAGGAATAACAAAGTAGGCAGCAGAAAACAAATGGGGTAAGAAATAGGAGAGTGTAATTACATGAACATCAAAGAAACTGGGTTTTTAAAAGATGGAATCTAGAATTATCAATGGGGAGGAAAGATATCAACCTCACTTACTGATCATAAAATACAGGAGCTGTTTGAAAATCAGTGTCCCCCACTTGATCGGACTGGTTTGTAGAGAAATCCATATTCCCAGGCTCAGTACAGCAATGAGATGGTGGAATCTCTCCAAGAAGGACTGGAGAGGAACGAGCTACAGAACATGTAGTAGGGGTTGCAGAGTGCAGAAAGGAGGGATTTTGAAGGGGGAGGAAGGGTATGAAGCTGAGTCAGAGGAAAGCTTATTTAAAACAGTTGAATATGAGAATATTGGAAATAGGAGAAAACCAGAAAGATTTGGACTTCAAGAACATTGGTCTAGATTTAGACTTCTAGAACAGGCTAAATCTGGCAGGTCACATATTTTTTGTTTGTTTTAATATGGCCTCTGAGCATAAAATGCTTTTTACATTTTAAGTAGGTGAAAATCAACCAAAAAATATTTTATACCATATTAAATGATATGAAATTGAATTTCCTTGTCCTTCAATAAAGCTTTATTGGAACACAGTAATATTCATTTATGTATTGTCTATGGTTGCTTGGGTGCTGAAACCACAGAGTTTGGTGGCTACACAAATTGTATGGCCTTCAAAGTTTAAAATATCTACTAGAAGGCCTTTTGTAGAAAAGGTTTGCTGACTTTTTTCCAGAGGAGTGTTTATGATGGTTTCTTGGAGAAGAGTGGTTATTCAAGCAGAGTCATAAGCTGCTACAGTGCTGTTCAGGCTAGATTTTTCCACAGGCTTCATACAGAAGAGGGTTTATGGTGAACTACTCCAAGAGGTGTGATGATGGATTTGAGCTTTGATGAGAACACGGTAGTCACAAGGAGCAGGCTTCCGATTTAACTAAGCAAGTAGGAAATTGCTTTGAGCAACCACTTGCATTCTGCTTGCTTTCTTTGTTCGATACCATAATTTTGTCATCTGCTTATGCTGTCTTGCTCTCTCATACTCTTCCCTTTTTTCCTTCACTCCTTTTCCTACCTCCCCTCTGTGCCCTGCTTTTAGCAGCTACTGACATCATTGTTTAATTCATGCGCTCCTGTCCACTCCCGGATTGCACCACAGAAAGTGCTAGTCAAGCCTTAGATGGGACAATTCGTCTCCTGAAGTTAAGAATTAAAACAGAAATAAAGAATCATTTTAAGCCCATCAATTAAGGTTATAAGTTTTTTCACTTCAAAGACCAATGGGATTTTGGCTGGTGATTAAGTATAATGTTCCTTCTTTCCATCTCTTGGAATTGTGCATGAGGATTAAAGAAAATTAGAGGGATGGGAATTAATTTTATTTAAATAGAGCTGTTTGGGAAGGGTGGAGGCTACAAGGACATAGCACTGCCAGTGGTCCAGCCAAGTACCTGATTCTGGGAAGGAAAGAGAAGTCAGGTGAACATATGTGTAAGAGCTTGGACATCTGTTATATCTATGTAAGTTTCCAACCTCTTGCAGCAGGTGCATGGGGAGTGCACAGGGTGGGCCTGGTTTTCTCAGCAGAAACAGCTGTTGTTTGAAAGCACCTCCCCAACTGCCCTCTTCCATGCCTTGTATAGCCTTGCTTATTATAGTACTTGTAGTTAGTGTTTCCTCTGCAGAGGCTACCCCTTCTGCTTTGAGGCCTATTATGTGTTAATAGCAGCACTTTTATCTCCTGCCTTTCCCAGGAAGGTAAATAGCCTAATCACACTCCCTGCAATCATTCCACTACTAATTACATATAGACAGAGCTGAATCACCAAGCTGATTCCACTTGGAAAAAATTCAGCTGAATTGATGATGACATAAGAAAGCTCTCTGAGACACTTTTGATTAGGGCACGCTGAA
This sequence comes from Tolypeutes matacus, assembly GCA_026826555.1. Classification (NCBI taxonomy): domain Eukaryota; kingdom Metazoa; phylum Chordata; class Mammalia; order Cingulata; family Chlamyphoridae; genus Tolypeutes; species Tolypeutes matacus. The sequence goes on from JAKSZT010054226.1 coordinate 8,524,543, forward strand.
TCCTAACTCATCCAGAGGAAGCCGGGACATTAGCCACAAGGGTTTTCAACTAAGGATATTTGTGGAGATAGCCAAACCTGGCTTTTTTCTTATTCACTCCAGGCTTGGTTTGATGAAGGCATTTTTAGTGCCCCTAGGAAATGTGAAATAGAATTCTTTAACTTTGGGAGATCCTGAGTGGTCTCTTTATGAGTCTAGCTTTTGTCACACACACACACACACACACACATACACACACGTGTACATGCACACAAAATCCCTCAACTAGATATAGGATGTTTTCTTAAAAGTCACAGAGAAGGTTCAAAAGACTTTATTATGACTGCTAGAATGCCCATTGAAATTATAGTCAGTTCATTCATTCATTCAATTTTTAAACATAAATTATTATAAATTTTTGATATTTACTTTGTTTATGCTGGCTTTTAAACTGTCATTTTGTTTCAAGAACTAAAGGTTCATAACTCTTGTACATAGTAAACTAGAAGATATTTGCTGATGAAGAAGGGGGAATTCAATGTGGGCATATTTTAGGCAAAACAGCAAAAAAATTCAACAAGGTAAATGTGATAAAATAATTTTAAAACTTGGTCCCCTAATTAGTTCCTTTTCTGACAATCTTAAAGAGCTGCCAATACTTAGTCTTAATATCGCTGAAACAGGTATTTTTTTTTTTAAATGCTTCATTTGTCATCAGTATAATCTTAAAATCCCAACAGTCATGCATTATAGCATGTAGTTGGTACATTTTCTTGAGGCACATTCAAGTGTTTTGTCAAACAGCAATAAGGTATCTAAATGCCGCAAATGTTAAAGCATCAAGCTTTATTGAGTCACTGATTTCACCCCTTTTGATTGATCTGTCTTTTCTCCAAGAACATCATTGCCCAGGATATTTAAAGTTGTTCTAGTCTTTTACGTAGGAAAGAGACTTCCCTGTGATGTTGTGCCTCCTGAAGATGAGGAAGAGAGAGTTCTATGCCTGGAAGGATGGTTGAAGAATTGATGGTTGCTGTTGGAGTCATGTTGGGAACCAAAATTAAACATCAAAATTCATGTCTTCTCTGTGTAACTTTCAGTCTTTTTTGAAGTCTTATATATTCTTCAAATATATCTATTTAACACCTGATTTTCTGTTTCCAATTCTTCTCTCTTTGCCTCCAGACCTTCTACTTTCTCCTGAAGTCTGTTCAATTTGTTTTCTTGAAGCGATTTTCTTTTTCTAGGCAACTGCTGCTCACTGCAATTTATCTTTAGCCTGATTGTATTTTTCTTCTCTGTCTGTGATTTGCTCATAAGGCTTAGGCTTTTCTTCCCACCAGTGTCTCTGTTTCTCTTACAATGTCTTTTCAACTTCTAGTTGCATTTTCAAGGTTGGCTTTTGAAATTTCAGCACTCTTGTTTTAACCTCTCCACCATTTCTTTCAGCATTTGGTTTGAATTCAGTAAATCATTCTCTGACTGTGCAAGTGAGTTCCTTTGGATCTGCAAACTACAGATTTACTGTTTCGGGTCAGATCTTCATTTTTTTTTTCATTCTATGCAATTTCCATATTCACAAACTCTTGTTGAAGTTTTAACCTGATACTCTGAAGTTTCCTTCTGGCCGACTCTTCTGCCATCTGTGAAGCCCGCAATTTCTCTTCACACTGATCCTTTTCATATTGCCTCCAGACATCATATTCCACTTCTATTTTTTTCTAAATCTGCTAATCTGTTCTCAAGTTCTAGCTTTTCATCTTGTAATGCCACAAATTTTTGATAACCTTCTTCCTTTGCAGCTTGTACTTTACATACTAATTCACGATCCTTTTCTATTAAGAGCACTCTGTGGTGTTCAATAGCTGATTTGAGAATTTCATTGTGTGACTGAAATCCATCCAGTTCACCTTGAATCTTATTCCTTTCTTTCTATAGCCACTCTTAGCTCTTGCTACTTCCGGTTTGATGTCTGTTATTTCTAGGTTGTTTAAATGTTTAAGTTTATTAACTTTTCAGGTCAACGTATTTATTTCTCCTTCAGTTTTATGCAATTTACTGATTAAAAAAATATTTTGTTCATTGCTTGACTGTAGCTCTTTTTCCAAGCATTCAGACTGTAGTTTACTTGACTGCTTTTCAGCCTCCAGAGATCCAACTCTAGTCTATATCTCAGCCAACTGTCCTACTTGTATTCTTTGGATATTTTCTAACTGAGCACAAGAATTCTCTTTTTCAGCCCTTAATTCCACTACTTCAGCCTCTACACCTTTTAATTTATGACAGAAATGGACTTTTTCTCGAGTAAGTTGCTCCACTCATTTGCTGTCTCTTGTGGGATTGACATTAAGCAGATGGTGATGTAGTTCTTTATCTTTCTCAAATCCTGCAATCTTTGATTCATATTTTAGTTTTTCTTCCAAAATACATGAAAATTCTTCTTTCTGGTGCTCAAATTCTGATTTGACAAATGTCTTCTCATAATGAGGCTTATATTCAGCTCTATATTTTTGAACTTCTTCATCCAGATTCCAAAAATGGTCTGTCATTGCAGTTTCTAATTCTTGTTGTATTTGGACTCTTAACAATTCCAGTTTTTATGGAGTTAATGTCTGTGGTCCCATTTCCTCTAAGTCTTTAGTTTTCTCTACTAATTCCCCTCTTAGCTCTTAAAGCAGCTGCTAAAATTTTCCTTGGTGAGTTTGCTTTTCATTTAAAAATCCTTTGAGTTCATTTTGTGACTTTATGTACTCATCCTGCAACCTTGTGTGATTGGCTTCCCGAGTCTGATAATTAGTTTTATGATGTTCACATTGAAACCTTTCATCAGTTAGCATTTTTTTGGAACTCATATTGAGAACTTGCCAGGTCCCCACCAGGAAGGAAAAGGTTGGGACAAGCATCCGTATTGGTAAGTGAGCTGACAACCCTGTACAAATAGGTTCTGGCTTTCATATAATATCCATTTTCTTTCCAAGAGTATTTCCCACTACCTTCTTGCTAAGACAGAATCTCAAGAAGCCAAATTGTACTAGATTCACACAAGGTCCTTGCAACGTGCACACATAAAACTTAAAGGTGACCAGTGTTCTGGCTGCGCCGCCACCTGGGGACACTGCCACAGCTCCTACCACGGGCACTAAGGGCCACAGTCCCATACCTGGGAGGTTCATCCCACTCACCCCGTGGTGCAGGCTCAGGAAGAGGAGCAGCAGGGAGGCTGACCCTGGCGAAATCTCAGAGGTATCCAAGGTAAGCGCTGAGAGTGGGCAGGGTGGCAGAGAAAAGCCCCAGCTCTGCTCCAGAGATCTTGTTCCCTCTGGGCTGTGGGGCTAGCCCAGATGGGTACATTCTTCAGAGTCACCACCCTCAACCTGACGCCTGATAAATTTTTATAATTTGATATCACCTGTTTTCTATAGATATTGGAGATACAGAGAAAAAGAAAAGAGTATTTTCCCTCTAGAAAACTGGAGTACAGTGAGTAAATACATGTGACAGTTTGGATTATGTGTTGGACATAGTCTTAATCTTTATCTACTTTCCTGTGGATGTGATCCCATTGTTGACAGGATCTCTGAAGATGTTATTTTTACTTAAGTGGTGGACAACTACATCAGGAAGAGTCTTAATCCATATTATTGGAGACCTTATAAAGAGAAGGCTACAGGGAGAAGGTAGAAATCAAGAAAAACTGGAAGAGCAGACACAAGAGAGAGGCCACCATGTGAGGAAAGGCAGCCATGCAAGCCAAGGAACCCCAAAGACTGAGGCAGGCCAGCACCAACGCGCTACAGATTCTGGGGAAAAAGCATGATCTTGACCATGATTTTGTACTTCAAGCCTCTGAAACCATGGGCTCAAAAATGCTTTTTGTTTAAACCCTCCCATTGCAGAATGGACAGTTGGTAATGCCACCAAGAGAGATTAAGGGATAAAGGAGGATGGGCCGGTGTGAGGGGCAAGATGGAGGTCCAGCCTGTGAAATGCAGAGGCGAGGCATCTAGTTTGCAGTTATTAGATTTCAGCAGCTTCTTGTGGCATGGTGATATCAATGTGGAAATCAGGAACAGAGCTGATAATTTAAAATGCAAAAATGAGATTTGAAAATATAGATTGAAGGAAGCAGATGTGGCTCAAGCAATTGGGCTACCATCTACCATATAGGAGGTCCAGGGTTCGATTCCTGGGGTCTCCTGGTGAAAGGTAAGCTGGCGCCCAAGCAGAGAGCTGGTGCAGCAAGAGGATGCAACAAAAAAACACAGAGGAGAGACAATAAGAGACACAGCAGACCAGGGATCTGAGGTAGCACAAGAGATTGAGCGCCTCTCTCCCACTCTGGAAGGTCTCAGGACCAGTTCCCGGTGCCTCCTAAAGAGAAGACAAGCAGACACAGAAGAACACACAGAGAGCAGACAGTGAGCAAACACAACAAGGTGGCAGGGGGAGAAATAATAAATAAATCTTTAAATTATATATAAATATAAATATATATATTTATATATATATACATATATATAAGTTGACATGGGAAAGGGAATAGAAGTACTAGAAGGGTGGGCTCTATGAGATTACATTGTATAGGTGTTAAGTATGCCAAATTCCTCCTGTAGTTTTTGTTTTTTCCCTTCTATCATTTATTGAGTATCTCCCATGTGTCAATCAAATAATTCTATATGTTTACACAAAGTCTCTTATATAACTCTCAGACCCAACCTATGAGTAATATGAAAGTATCCACATTTCACAAGTGAGGGAACTGAGGTTCTGTAACTTACTCAAGCTCACCCAATGCCTAAGAGAAATCAGGATTCAGGAGCACCATGCTGGATCCCAGAAACTGTATTTGCCATCTTGTTTCAATGTGGTGAGTACATCTTGGGCCCAGGTGTGCCTGCCTAGTTTTAGACTGTAAGTGAAATGGAGAGAGGTAGAAGAGAACATCAGTACTAGAGGCAATGAAAGAGTAAATCAATTCATCTCTTCTTTTCCATGCACACTCTTTTTCTTACAGATTTCATGTGCTTGAATAGCTCACCTGTATTTAGTGGAAAATTAAAAACTGAGGATGAGGCATTGGCAAACAGGTGGGCAGGGCCCATGCAGATGTTTTGGGCAGGATGGTTTAGTAGCAAATAGCTGTAGTAGTGGATATATTTGGGGAACTATTTGCAAAGACTCATGTGTACTTTTTTTCCTCATAATCAAAGGCTGTAATTAAATATGGTAAATAAAAAGCTTTTCCATCAATTCTCTCTATCCCTGCAGCCAGATGACTCTAAACAAACAAGTTTCCTGTTAGTCTATGGGTATTTCTGCATGGCAATTTCCAGTCACTCACTTACAGGTGTGGGCTCATATCTGTGCTCCCCACCAATTAGGAATGCACAGATGGCATTTCCATCTCTGTTACTGAGAGCTCCTTGCAGTTTGCTCTGAGAATCTGGACTGACTCCATTCATTAGATTATCTTTAACTATAGATTTGTATCTATCACAACTTTTCTACTTCCCCAAGATAGTCAATTCATCAGTTAGTTTTTTATTTTATACATTGTCAATAAATGGGATTCCACAGGAACCTCTCCAGTTCTGTTTGTTCTGCCTCCCTGCTCAGTGAACGCTCCTGCTTGGTGTACAGGCTGGATGGATATAATGCTGTGCCAAGTGTACACACCTGTCTGGGGGGACATCCCTGCTCAATGTACAGTCTTGATGGGTCTATAACCCTACCACAGTGTACCTGCCTGGGTGTATAGCCCTGCTCTGTATACAGACTTCTTGGTGTATATCCATGCTCAGTGTACATTCTTGATGGTTGCACAGCCCTGCCTGGGTGTACAGCCCTGCTCAGTATTCAGTCATGCTCAGTGCACAGTCTTTATGGGTCTACAGCCCAGCTTGCTCTGCAGTCTTTCCTCAGTATACAGAGGACTTCTAGTTAATCTCCCAGTGGAACAGAGCAGATTCCTGCACACTCCATTCCTCTCAGCTGAAGCCTTGAGTGGGAAAAGAATTCCCCACTTTAAGTGAAAAAAGAACTCCCCACATCTGCATATCTATTCTTCAAAAGGATCATTTATTTATAAGTTGCATGACTTCCTGTACTCCACAAAATACTTAATGAAATGACAAAGGGGTGTGCTTAATACCCTGGAGTTGTTTTTCTTCTTCTTATCCTCAGTTATATTTATAGTTTTAGGATGCTTTTATTTTTTGGAGGGGGTGAGGAGTGATGTAGATTTGTTTTTGTCTGGCCCATCCTTAGGGATGAACCCAAAGACCACAGAAAGTTTAATCTATTGTATCCGCAGCCCTTTTCAGACTGCTTTTTGGAAAGCTCTCTTCTTTGGAGGAAACACACACACACACACACAAACTCATATGCACTTAGTCATAATATCATCTCCTAAAGTTCAAAATCCCTTGAGATTAGGATTGCACAATGCTCAAATCAGAACTCCTGCTATGGAGATCTTTCTTGGCTAAATTCCAGACTCCCCTCCTTCCCAGAGACTGCTTGGAACCAGGTAATTCAGGAGCCAACTGCAGTAGAGGTTTTACCTAAAGGCATGCATCTTGGTGTCTGGGGAACTTTAACCCCTTTGGAACCGCTTCCGTAAACAGAATTTCTTTAAATTAAACTGGGGAAGGAGTTTCAAAGCAATTAAAATCTTCACTTTTCTGAGCACTCAGTCTTGGTTTATGTCTCTAGAGAATCAGAAAAAGAGAAAGCAAACAGCAAAGATCCTGAGGTAATATGACACTGCGGAGTTCTATATTTATCGCCTATCAATGTCTTTCAGATCAAATTGGCTGAGTTTACAAATCAAAAGCTGATTTCTTTATTTTTTTATAATTTTTTTTTTAGCAGCCATCAGCTGCACTACTGCAAATACCCAGGTTCCAGACATCAAGCTGCGAATTCCAAATATCCAGCTGTGTGTTTTCTGACTTAGATATCATCACCAGTAATAGAGGGTCTGCATGCAAAACTGAGTTGACAGCCCTCTGGAGAACGGAGCACTCGGCACCCAGGGTCTGGCCGGCTTCAGAAGTGGAAAAAACTAACTCCACCGCATTAAGGGAAGGGAATGGCCTCAGAAATATACAGGGCCTGGATCTGTGGACAAAGAAGGGCTCATTTTCATATAATTACAGCTCCTCTTTAGTGCAAAGCTAATCATTATTCCCAGAAATATCCCAATCAAAAAAAAAAAAAGAAAATTATTTTTATCTTTTATAAACCTAAAAATAGTATATTACATTTTGTATGTGCATGTGCATCTATATTCAAACATATACACATATTCAGTTCCAACTATTGAATAAATTCTTAATACATACCAGAATCTTTGATATTCCTTTTGCTGTTAGCTTTATACATGCACATACATACAAATTAGAGTTGGTGCCAGCTTATGTAATATTTTTATTGAACCTATATCCATTGTGTTATGATGGAATCCAGTTAATAGATGAATGTTTAAAACATTCATATTTGCATTTTTATCTCAAGCAAAGGGGATAGTGAACATGGAAGTTTTCTTAGGAGGGTTAACTTTTGTGTATGGGACATAGTCCAAGAGAAGCTGTGACAAGATGGAGAAGCTCAGAAACAACCCATCCTTAGGTATCTGATGGAAAGGACATTCTGAGGGATACTGTGATATGCATTTCCTAGGCATCAGAAAAGTCCATATGAAAAAGATATTTCATATCTGAGACTGCTAGGTCATTGATGATGTGGGGGCAGTGTCACATTGTACATGCTAAGGCTTACCAGCAGCTAACGCTACCCTGTTTAAGAAAGGTTTTTATTGTTTAATGGAGACCAACTCTTTAGAACTACTTAGCATATCCATTTCTTCAAAGATAATCACTATGTTTCATGCCAAAAGTAATTTTCTCATTAATTATTTGAGGTCTGCACCTGTGTGTTTAACAAGCAAAATCAGGGAAAGCAGGGTTTGGCCCTCCAGACCTTTTTGTTTTTTACTACAAGAGACCTATTAGATCTTTCCGTTCAGGAACTCATCATCTCCCCTTTCTTCCATACATTCTAACTGTATATAAAGGAAAGATCAAGGAGGAAATAAGATATAAAATATATTTGTATCCTTTAGTCTTAGTTGTGAAATAAGACGCATTTCTCAAGCCTTCAGTAGGCCTCACTCAGGCTGTGCAGATACAGTTACTTTTTCAGGAGAAAAGATGCTGAGAGATTGTACTTCTTGTAAATCAACTACTATTTTAGTGGAGTACAGCTTCCTAGCTGAAGGATCTGTGATGAACTCTTTTCAAAGTTTATTATTATTAAGTTCCTACTAGCAAAGCAGTTACCTGATTATTCTCTCATTTTTGAGTTGAGATTTTGTTGTACTAAGCGTCTTGTATATTAAAATGTGCTCAAACTTGGTAATGGGTTCAATAAACTAGTGGTCGCAGACATTCCCACTTATTGAGAGCATGCACTGTTCTAAACATGTCATGCATAATTCTCATCTAACATCCACAATAATCCTATGAGATAGTATGGATTCTCCATTTCACAGAAGTGGACTCTAATGTACTGTCCTGTGAGCAAAGGCTACTGGGTTCCAGGGGGCTGGTGTTCGGGCACCAGAATTTGCCACCTCCCCGACTGTGATCAGGACCAATTGGTCTTATTGCCACTATTGACTCTTCACCCCTCTTGGTTCCAGCCCAATATTTGACCCTAGGAAGCTATTTTACATAGAGAATCCAACATTACTCTCTCACATGGAAATGCTCTTTAATGCTGGTAGCTTCATCCTGTAACAGCAGATATTGCTGTATGCATTATGTGTGTGGTCCATGTGTTCCCAGTCCCACCCAGCTGAGGACCACAAGGATTGCATTCGTGTCGCATTAATATGGCTTCTAAGAACCACCTGTGTACATGCATCCCAAATTTCACCTCCACGTTTCCTCTGGTTATTTCTTGTAGTCCCTACCATGTGCTCAGATTCAAGTCTTTTATGTTCTCCTTCTGGCACCCTTCTTATTAAAGCTCCTTCCCATTGTCCCTGCTGCCAGCATGAGAATGAGGTTGTGTTCTGACTTGGTCTTTGGCCAGCACACTCTGGGTTACAGACTGCCCTGTGCCCTCAGGTGGAGCAGGGCGAGGAAGACTTGCCCCCTTTCCTTGGCAGGCATTGACAATGGGCCCCGCAGCAGCACTGCCCACCTCTAAGGTCTTTCATGAAAACATCTTTAGTTTCTTGCCCCAACCACGTTCTTCAGCAGACCTCAAAACCAATCCCTCTGGCTTGTGAAGTTGATATCTGGGAACAGAAACCACATCTTCACAGCACTGTTCTTGCCAACTCTGTCTCCCAGCATCTGAGCAAACCATGTCTTCCTCTAGTCAAAATGCAAAACCTTGCCTGCTGATCAACTCACAAATAAAGGCACTTGATGGGGTACTAGCTGAAGCCTAGTGTGAGTTTAGTAGGCATATCCTGATTCGGACCGAGAGAGACATGGGATCAGTGACAAAGTTTCTGGTAGGGGAGTTCACAGCATTTGGACCCAAGTTTAAAAATGATATTTTCAGCTCTCATATTCTGGGATTCTATATTCTGTATGTTTTCAGTTTCTGGGGTCTGATGATTTTATCTCAGCTGGTATATATGCCATAAAAATATTAAGCAAAGAGACAGCTGTGTCCTCTCCTCTCCAATAGCTACAGCTGTTCTCCTGACAAGATTATTCTTGGTTGCAATAAATATGATAATTGTGGCTATTATTATTTTCAGTTATAAAGAATTTAATGCCCAACCTATGAACTCAGAAATGTGGGGTTTTCCTTTCCAGAGGGGAACTACTTATACAGGGCAGTCTTGTGAAATCCTGAGCTCAACACTTCCAACAATGTGAAGCTTCTTTGGGAATTTGGGGGCAGGTGTGCTACCTTATCCAACTTGCTTCATTTCATTGCTTTGGCTATCTGAATTAGCTGTGTTCCTGAAAAGTTGGCTGTGAAACAAATTTCTGTTAGATAAATCATACTTCCTCATCAATCACATTTTTAAATTAAGGGTGATTTCCTGAGGAAATAATTGGCCCTATGACTAAATATAAATTATGCTAAACACTCAATAAACATTTTAAAATCACATATTTAAAGAAAATATTTTTGGTTAGTAACACTAATAGTGATGATTTTGCTTTAAACAAGGAAATACAAATATTACAATAACAACAGGGATTAAAAACAACAACAACAACAAAAAACAGTGATGTCTTAAAAATAGAGCCACGCAGGAATTAGGTGAAGAGCATAGAGGGCCTGTTTATTTAAATTATATTCAGCCTGTAGTTCTGGGTTGATAAGTCAATCAGTTAATCAATATGAAGTTGGAATTTTTCTAATATATATAAAATATGTTTCTGGGTGCCTTGAGAGGCAGAGATGTTCAAGACTTGGCCCCTGCTCCCAAGAGGTACCAATTGCTTTGGGAAAATAATACTTGTGTATATAAGACAACAACCTTTAGAAAATCCTAATGTTATTGCAGGAGGGTGTATTGTACATCAAAAGATCTGGTGTGTTCTGTCCCTAACCAGCTTTGGGACCATGGACAAATCATCTACCTCCTCTCAGCTTCAGTTTCCTACATGTAAAATAAGGGGATTAAATTAAATCACTAATTCCCAAACTTGGCTATACATGAAAATTTTCTGGTAAGATTGTTAAAAGTCATCATCCTAAGAGATTCCAATTTAGTAGGTCTGGGTGGAGCCTGGAAATCTATATTTAAACAAGTATTCTAGAGAACCTACTTCAGGCAGACATTGTCCTAGCATTTAAGAACCATTGAATTATATACTCATTAGTGTTCCTTTAAGCTTTTTCATTTAATTCTTTTATGATTTTTAAAGACTATCTAAACTCTAGTGCAGCAAGAAAACAAGAGTGAAGGAAGGGCAGAAATCACTGAGAGTGAGGAGGTAAATGGATGTTTTGGAATTTGAAAGATTTGCCTAAGTAGAACAGAAAGAACATAACTTTCTAGGTGATAGAGGCAATTTGTGAAGAAGGCATCAACGTTTTCATCCAAGACAAAAAAAATAAACATGCTTGGCTTAAGAGTTGTGCTGATGGCAGTGGTAACAACAACGTGGCTAACACTTTTGGAGAAGTTACCATCCGTCTCTCACTGTACCAAAAGCTTTCTATGTGATGTATGTCTCATCCTGGCAATAACCCCATGAAGTAGGCAGTATTGTTCCCTATTGTACAGATGAGGAAATGGTAGTACAGAGGGATAGGTGACTCATTGAGTCATGAAAGCAGAAAGAGAGAATTGAGCTTGTCTGAGCCCAAAGTTTTGCTCTTTGCCACTGCTATCTGTTGCTTTCCTCATGTCACTAATGCAAGATAAATGTGGACAAGGGACTAGTTTATAGAAGGACTTGATAACAAGGCAGTGGAATTTGCTTTTGATGTTACAGGAAACAGGGAACCGTTTTTAGCATCTGAAGAGGTGTGAGAAGATGAAGGGGATACGTTAGGAAGATGAGTGTGTCATTTCCACCCAAGAACTCATTTTCCTTAGAAAAGCAAAACATAAGGCTTATAAATGAGAAGCTATTGACCATGAAGGGTTTCTTTTCATACAATTTTATCAAGTGATTTGCTTCTTCCCCACTGGTATCATTTAACCAAGAATTTCCTTACACACTTTAAAAATACCCTTTCTTGATCTGTTTTTTTAATTTTAATTTTTTATTTTTTCAATTGGCTTAGAAAGATCTTCATACTAGTCATAAAATATTGATCATTTCATAGCCAGAGCACAAATGCTATCTAAGGAAATGTTTCCTTGATTTGTTAACTCCATAAATTCAGATTTCACTTGTGTTTTGATTCTTTTTTAAGCAAGCCCTATAGAAACCTCATTTATGATGGTCCAAGTTTAATTTGTTATGTATATCCTGATTATCTTCCTCATTGGTTTTACCATATATACCTCTAGTAGGAAAAAAAAAGAGACTGTGAAGAGAATGGAGAAAATAACAACAATGAAAGGTAAAATTTACAAAGCATTTTACTGTATGCAAATCACTTTTCACCTGCTTTACCTAACTTAATCAGAATGTGTACATGTAATAATTGGTAAGCAATGGAACCATTATGTTTCTCTATAATGCTACATTTTTTGTCTGGGAAACACATGATACTAAATTTAAGCCTCATTGGATTTTGCAGGATAACTTAAGTGTTAAACCACCTCCCTCTGGTAGTAGAAATATGGATCAGAGAGAACATATGCCACCCCCAAACCTTAAGCCATCCAAATTCCTTCTCTACATAAAATCTCCTGACATTAATATACAAATTGCACGTGCCTGAATTTACATATCTCCACAGAAAACTTGATGAATTCTTGACCGTGATTACCCTCATCTCTGGGTACTTGAGTCTCTGACTGGAATCCTCCCCAAATACATTTCCATTTGGATGGCTATAGAGCAAGCTCATCAAAGCTGGCTTCCTATAAATGTTTCTGTGGTCACACAATAGCATATTTAGACAGTAGACGTAAAACCCAGGCATGGTCTTTCATTGGATAGAAGAGCAAGAGACCCAGAGAACCCCGTCTTTTCATTTCCTTGCTTTGGTGGTGTAGTTCACAGTCTCCCGGTAGACCTGAGGTCCTTCGAGTCCCTGCTCTGACACTGGAGCTCAATCTAGAAACAGCTGTCCAGAGCTAATTTATTTCCTAATGCTGTGGCACTGTTAATTTATAAATTACACTGGTAATTCAAGCTATTATTAATTTCAGATGGTGTAGGGCAAGCCTAATTAAAATATGACACCAATTGCCACACATATGTACCAAGGACTACCATTTAAAATTAATGGGAATATTAAGTGTGACACTGGTCTCCGTGAAGCTCTGCACAGTAATTATAACATTGTAGCAGCGAGAGATATGACAAATGTTGGCTTGAAGTTGGTAGCAAACAATGACAGCACAAAAGAAATTTGCCAGTCCCTTGGCTTATTTAAACCTCTTCACTTCCTTTTCTATTTCTCTCCACCCTTCCTAAAATCAAGTTTAGTCCTTATTTCCATAAAGAGTATGCCTTAGAAAACAATAATTATTAAGCCTACTGAGACAATTAGAAGTTTCTCATTAGTTGGAACTGAGTTTGTTGGTTAATACTAATTGTCTCTTCTATATCCTGGACTTTTTGGACTCTGTTTTCCACTTATTAACACAATCCATGTATATCATTCTTTGTATTATATTGTTTCCATACAGTTATCATTGGCATGCTGTAGATTAGCGGAAACATACGGTGTTCTGGAAGGTTTTTATGACCTAGGGAGAAAGGTTCCTTTCTTCCTCTTCCCAGGCAAGATTCCGGAGCTACTCAGCCCACGTGGCTCCACTCTACCTGAATCTATGCCTTCAGGCAGATTGCTGGATTCACAGCCAAACCAACATGTGTGTAGCACAATGGGTGTTCCAAGTGTCTTCATGTATATATATTTTTTCGTTTGTTGCTTTAAAGAACCCTGTGAGATATTAAGACTGTAGGCGTATTATGACTGGGGAAATGTCCCTCCACTGCCAAAGACAATCTCAATTTATGCTTGTTATCCCAGAATAATTATTAATAGCAGCCCTTCCCCTTTCACTTTTAAAACTATCTCAGTTTTAAATGTTTGTTTCGGCAAAACATATGGTTATCCTAAGCATCCTTATTTAAAATATGAGGCAGAATAATCCTGAGAAATGGGCAGATAGTTATTTTTGATATTCACCGTTGTTCTGCAAGGAAGTTCAGGTTCAGGGTGTATGTGAGAGAAGTTTGAACTTATGTCTTCTAAACTTAAATACCATGGTCTTTCCATAATTGCATGCTCATGGGTAGAGATCCAGTATGAAACTGGGAAGGCAAAGAATCATTATTATCACTCATAGCTTTTCATTAAAGAAAGCAAATCTCAGGATGATTAAGTGAAGCCAAGTTTTCTGGCCTTAAATGCTTTGGTATACATTTTGTTGTGCTTGTGGGTAGGAATCAAGTGTGAAGTCCCTGATGTTGGTTTGTCATCATGATCTTGTACCCCAGAGCTCTGGCATGTTGAAGTTTAGCAAAGTGATTTCTAACTATCCAATTAGTTTTCTAAAACTAAGAACAAATTTAAATTGATTGCATTAGTGTTCTCACTACCTTGTCTCCCTCTCTTTCTGTGTAACTGCTAGTGCAGTGCTTTTAATAGATTCATGTCGAAGGATATAATCATGAACTTCAAGACTCAGTCTAAATGATATTTTGAGATCAGAAACAGTTAATATTCACCTAAGGCACCTAACTCAGATCCCAGAGCTGGACTGCTTGGCAAGATCCAGGCAGTGTAAATGTCAAAATTATTAATCACTTTTTGAGGAACAGTAATTCTCTAGACACTGAGCTTAATTCAGGTAGGAGCACAAACATTGCAGCCAGTCTGTTGGGGAGTCAAAAAAGCTTTGTTGGTGGAAGGGGTAGAGGGGCTTAGAATCAGCATCGTTCCTAAGAATTTGAACTTGGAAATGGCAGAATTCTCTACAGGCATGAACACTTTATACTTTATTTTCTAAGCTTATACCTTTGGTCTTTTCTCTCCCATTTCACCACACCTTACTGCTTCTCCTGCAGCTGTTGGTTTTGTGAGTGAAGATGAGTACTTGGAAATTCAGGGCATCAGCCGGGAGCAGTCGGGGGACTACGAGTGCAGTGCCTCCAACGACGTGGCTGCACCTGTGGTGCGGAGAGTCAAGGTCACCGTGAACTGTGAGTGGTCCCATGAGCCCCTCACTCCACTCCATGTGCATGAGGTTGGTTCTCTGTCAATGGCAGCAGCTAAGAGAGCTACTTAGCAGAGCCAGCTGCTGACTGTGGATGGGAAATTGCACAGCATCATTTCCCATTCTCTGATTTCAGGAACAAAATTTCCAAACTATGGTCTTTGACACCTGGTGTCACGATGTCACATTAACAAAAATAGTAGCTGCAAGTAATTCAATATTATCCCCAACTTGACTTATCTGGCTGGAACTTTATTAAATGTTAACCAAGCATAATCTACATAAAGTCATCTTCAAATTCCAATTTTCCCATAATTTATTCACATTCCACTACTATCCTGGAGCTTCTCAATCTCTAGACCAGTCACCTCCATGGTGTACAAAAAATCATGTACTGGAGTATAGGAAAGAAATATTAGAGCTTCTATTTATGGTATATTTCTTTTATTTCATCTTTTTACAATTATATATGTTGATGCACATGTTATACATGTATAATTTAAATATAAATAGATAAGCATACAGATATTGCAGGGTGTATCTAAAACTGTATTTCTTTTAGCAACAGAGATACAGAATTTAAAAATTTGGAGGCCCCTGCTCTAGAGTGTTCATTCTCCTTTATCAACCATCAAATTTCTCTGTGATATCAAGCCTAATATCTCTCTTTCACTCTTCCTGTTCTCAGTTTCTCATTATGAACATTGACTCAGTTCTCTATGATGTCCTGAAAATTTTACTCTGCTGTGCCCATTCCATCAACTCTCATGCAGAATAGAGCCCAAGGTTATCTACAAACAAGAAGACTTTCCTCTTTGGAAATGGGAGGTGTGGAGATAGGGGAAGGATATTGTGTATATGTCAATATTCCCTCTTTAATGATTTCCTGGTATATTTCAATACTTTAGATTCTGTTACAATTTGATCCTAGTTAATATGAAGCACTTTAAGGAGCAAGGAAATAGGACATGGGGTTGGAGCACTATCATGTAGAATTTATAATGGATGTTACAATGTTATCATTCTTTCATATACCCTACTCCATTAAAAAAGAAGACCTAAGATAACTTACAGTTCATAAATATTAAACTCCAAAAGTAAGGAAATGGAAGCAAAAGAACTATATATATTATAGGAAAATAGTGAAAGCTAGAGTCCACCTACAAAATATAAGCCACAAGGTTGCTATTTGGGATTTGAGTTGTGAAAGCAAAGAAGGGAAACATCATCTCCTTTAGATTGTATATCCATAAGATAAAAGCAAATTGTTGCTTGGGAGAAACACTGCTTTTCCTAGTACCAAGACCCAAGAAAAATTTCTCTTCAGGTTCTCCACAAATAGAGCACTTTGAGATATAGTAGACTATATTGTGCACAATATTTATGCAATGAATAGAATAGCAAGTGTATTATGCTTGTTTTTCATCATATCCCTCAATGCAAACTCTTGGAATGTCAAAGGTGTTTAATAGAGACTGCAGATGAATGCAGACCAAGTATGTAGGTCTAGTTTGGTCTGACTTGATTCAGGGATCCATTTTTGAATACCTAGAAGAATGACTGATCTGTATATCCTTTAGGCAATTCTGCATGAATATTATTTCTTGCAACTGAGCTTTTAATGGCAATTGAATAGTTTGAGGTTATATGCTCTGGCAAGGACCTGGCGTGCAGAAATTCTATAAGACTGATGAAAGACTCTGGCTGCCAACACAGGGAGTGTATGGTTGATGGGTTGAATCATCCTATGAAAGTTAAAGAGTTTAAATAGGAAATATGCCTGAAGTCCTGGTCATTCCAACTCTATACAAAGGGGAGCAGAGCAATACATGAGAGAAGGAGCAGGCTTTTCCTTAGGAAACAATACTGGATAAATTTTACAACATTGAAAATAATTCCATTCTCTGGCACAATTTGTATAGCAGTTTGACAATGCAAGTAAGTGGAGGTAGGGAATGGAAAGAAAGTATCAGTGAATGAGGCAGGATGCCTCTTTTTAAAAATGCATTTAAAAATTCTTTGGGGCATCTTTTCTTTGCAGATCCACCATACATTTCAGAAGCTAAGGGCACAGGTGTACCCGTGGGACAAAAGGGGACACTGCAGTGTGAAGCCTCAGCAGTTCCTTCTGCAGAATTCCAGTGGTACAAGGATGAGAAAAGGTAAAGTCTTCCTCTTCACCCTCTCCAATCCCACCCCTACCCCTGCCAGAAGAAAGCATTGACAGATTCCTGTGTCCAGATGGTTGCCAATGAATTCCTGTAAAATCTTCTTCTTAATCCCTCTTGTCTCTAGAGGAGAAATAATGTGCAAGCAAATCTTCTCAATATTAGAGAATTTCAGCTATGATTTTAATGTTGCCCTGCAGAATTATCACTTGCCAACCAAAACAGGACTGAAAGAAAACTGTTTTCTTTCTTTCTTTTTTTTTTTAGGAAAGCAACATCTCAAAGGAAGGGCCACAAAGCGCATTGTAAGGCCTGCTGGTGTTTGTAGGCCAAGATAATAATATGTTCTGCCTGCAACTATTTCTTTTTTCTTTTTTTTTTTTAACTTTATTTTGTACATTTAATAATTGAAAACATAAACAATTAAAAACTAAAAAGTAAACACAGATGAATAAATATATACATTTCTCAATTAAATGTAATGGATATATATAATTTTTTTTTTTTGAATCAAACAATATATTACACAATATATTTGGTTCCTGCAACTATTTTTAACACATTTTCAAGCCTGCATTAAAGGGTTAGGAATGTCACCAGTGAGCTAGGAGTGGCTAACGGTTAGCTGTAGGGGTGACGGGATCTCCAGTTCCTTTCCTCACAGTCTCAGTAGCAGCATATAAAAGAGTCATGACCTGATTTAGCCATCTTTTTGAGCATATATTGTTATTTCACTATAGTAGAGGAAAGGGGGGGAGGGGAGCACCTCCCTTCTCCCCACTGTTGCAGCCATCATTGGGATATTTGTTGTGATTCCCTAAAAATCATTCCTACGAGTCATAAAAAGACACATCAGCACAAGGACCAGTAGCGCATGCAGCCAGGCAATGGGAAATTACTGCCGTAAGACATCTTTTTTAAGGTGGATCAACAGCAAAGACGTGTACAAGGGCTGTCTGTGTTTGGAGCATTTTCATAAAAATGGGAGTGGTGGGGAGGAGGATGCAAAAATGTCCTGAGATGTCTGTGGAATGGAGCGGCAGGACAGAGCTGTGAGGGCTGAGAACCTGAGAAAGAAAAACAGCGAGGGCAGTTTCCAGAGAGAAGGAGAGCGACAAGAGATTCCCCACCAGGAGTGAGCCAACTGTTGCCTGCTCAATCACGGCACCTTGGTTTTCTTTCCTTACGCAGTCTGTCAGAGCCCAAACACTGTCTGGTAGCTAAATCAATAGCTGAAATAAGTTTGGCACCAAGTCACTTAGTCACTGAGCTGTGTTATCCACTGTGTCTTATATCCTTCCAAATGAGAGGCAGTTATTTTTGTTTTTAAGAATACGTCGTAGCAGTGAGGTGGTGTCACATTCATCTGGCCCATTTTACAGATGAAAGGACCAAGGCAGAAGAAAGGAAAAACAAACTCACAAATAAATATAAGAAACAGAGCTGGCTTTCCCCTTTCTTCATAGAACACTGAATCATGCAGAAAGAAGTGGTACTTTTCCAATAAATCAACTTAGAAATCCTCCTTCAGCTGGATACCACCTCCCACCCCTGCCAATGTACTAAGAAGAAGAAAATTGACACACAAAGATCAATATTAAAAAAAAAGCAAAACTAACAAAGTAATTATAGAGGTTCGGGGTTAATTCCGGAACCTTCAATTATCTGGGTCTTAGCTCAAATTAATCAGCCTTATCCTATTGTATATGGAGGACTATGGAACCTGTGGCAGGCAAACATGGCGGGAGGTGAGAAACAGGAAAGGAAGGCTCTCCTTTTGGCACAGTAGCTGTGGTCCTAGGAGAGGTGTCATTGTATGCCCTTATTTACCCACAACAAGAAAGTGAGATGACATTTCCAGGGACGGCTCTCAGAGACCCTTGGCACACACAGTTTGTATTCTTCGTCTGTCTGCAACCCTCTGATGGTAGCTCCTTTTCTTCCCTTTTAATTGATTTTGGTCAGCTTTCTGTTTGCTGCTCATTTTCATAAGTATGTATTCCAGTATTCTCTCACTGAATGGAGTTGTCTTTCCTCCTGGTGCCCAATAAGAAGATCCTTTTGTTACTGCCTGGCATATCTGTGCCACTGAGGCTGCCAGCAACCCCACCAGGCATGTCTCAGAGGGCATATGGCATCTGCCCTGGGGTGGAGCCAGCCCTGACCTGTCTTGTATTTTCAGTGAAATGAGCAGAGACAAATTGAAGCATTCTATCTGGTGGGGACCAGAAGATTTTCTAAAAAATTAGGAAAGACACCCTTTGGCTACAGTTTAGTGAATCTGGTCACTTCTCTGCTACTGTGTCTTACCAATGAAGGGGAAAGGAAAATGGAATGCTGTGCTTAATAAGGGCACATACCCTGGGTCATCAGCCAATAACCAGACACCAGGTTCACAAAGGAGCTGAAGCCTAGGAGGAGTGAGGGGTGGGGAATGTGGGCCACCCAGAGATAAGGGATCCGTTCTGCTAGCTGCTTAGAACTGCAAAGAGCTGCTGGCCATCCCATCAGACTTTAGCTAGAGACACTTCAGAGCTGTCAAGCTGGAACCCGCTTCGGTAAGTGTAGCTCTCCTCTCCAGAGCCTAAATCTAATTCACAGCTTGGTGCTGATGTGAGGGCTTCCCCCTCATCCCATGAGTGGCTTCAGAATGAAGAAATGAGATCAATAGGCTTCATTAGCTTCCAGAAGTCTCCTGGTGGGGGAATATAGCACCTTCTTTGGACAGCACCCCCTAGACGATTAATAGTTGCATAACAAACTGCAAAATCTGCCTCTGCTATCTTGGCCAGAAGTCTCATTCCCTATGGACGGTGCTTGGCATTTTAATGAAATCAGTGGATGCAGGCCAGCTCACTACCCCTAGCTTATGAGAGAGTAAGGCTCTCAAAGGAAAATCTACACAATGAAAAGTAAGGCAAATCCCGCCAACCAACCTTCTGACTTGCCTAGAGACAAAGATGTTCTGTGGGTATTTAAATTAAGCCAGAACCTAGCTCTTTCTTCTGATCAAGGTTACCACAGAGCTTGAGGTAATAACATGCTATAGTTCCACAGAGATGAAACCTTCAGATAATAACAAGGCAACAGCTTGAGGAGGGCTTTGTGACTAGCCTCAATAGAAACATATTACATGGAATAATATTTCATAGTTGCCAGTGCATTTTCTCATCACTGTTTTACTAGGCTTCGCTTTCTATTTCTGCCTTGGAAATTGTCTTTCTAGATCTAATTTCTCCACCATTAGTCATTTCTCCCAATTCATATCCCCTGAGCATGCAACAATATGTGTCCAGCTTGGTATGATTTGCTACCTACACACCCTGCTCCAGTCAGGCCCAAACAGGCAACTCAGGTTTGTAACCTTGTTCCTGTTATCCTTCACTAAGAAGGTTTCTTTTTGCTCCTGTAGCATAGAATTATCTTTCCTGTAGCATAGAATTAACCTCTGAGAAAGGGAGAAATATTGTTTCAGGGAAAGAAAAAAGTTGAATTTAAGCATATTCTCTGAAATAGGACATCCCAGAAATTTCAGAAGGAAAAATGTTTGTTTCATAATCCCCACATAGATAACGTTTCTAATAGTAATTTCTGCTAACAACTTCCTAAGATGGATCTCCTTGAGGAAGCTCTCCCCACCCACTAGCTATCTGCCCAGGAATGGAATCCTTAGTGCTAATAAGTATGTCTGACATTTTCCCCCACTCACTTTATGTGGCATTTCTTTAGTGGCCTTTACCATCAATATGGGCCCCTTGGGACACATTGTGATGCTGTAATGGATTGCTCAAGGAGACTGTCCTGACTTTATAGGGTCATATTCTTAGGAATCTGTAATTCCTCACCAGTCATTCTACTGTGATCATCAGGGGAGTTCATCTTTCCCAAGCCCTTCAGGTTCCCCTGATGTGAAAATTATCCCTAATTTTTTTCTCCTACTCACAGCCCCAAACAAGGTATTATCTATAGAACACTTCCTTGTTCTTAAGGAGAATTGTGTTACCCAGGTGTCTGAGAAGGATTATTCTTTCAAATCCCTCAGGTTGTTCTTCTTTTTAACATTTGAGTTTTCATTTCCGTGGTTGTCATTGACATCATCATCACCATAGCCATCACCACCATCATCATCACCGTCATCACCATCATCACCATATTCATCATCATCAACAACAACAAATAAGCCCACACTTTTGAGCACCTACTGGATAAGTAATATCATTCTGAATGTCATCCATCAGGCACATTGTATTTGATGTTGTATGACTGACAGCTTTACAAAGCAAGGACAAGAAGCAGCACCTGCCTTCAGAGGTCTTAAATGTGGAATAGGGATATATAGGGAAATAAGGCATCCTGACAGAAAATATCTGTAGGCACACACATAAAAAGAGAGGAATACCATTATATGTGTCATTTCACGGGAACGTATTACATAGTTGAGTGGAAGACTAGTGGTTATAATGGTGTCAGAAGGCGGGCAATGAGATCATTAATACCAGGGTCTATTTTGTTCTTATGAAAGAAATATAACCATCTCCTTTTTTTTCCTCCTTCTTTTTTGTCTCCCTCTTGTTTGTCTTAGACTGGTTGAAGGAAAGAAGGGGGTCAAAGTGGAAAACAGACCTTTCCTTTCTAAGCTCATCTTCTTCAATGTCTCTGAGCAAGACTATGGGAACTACACTTGTGTGGCCTCCAACAAGCTGGGCCACACCAATGCCAGCATCACACTCTTTGGTGAGACAGAGCCCTGGGCTGGGCAATGGGGGGAGAACACAGGTGAAGAAGGGAGGGGGTGCCAGGCAAGGGCAGAGGTCAGGGAGGTGGGTTCAGAAAGGCAAGGATAAGAGAGTCAAAAGTCAGATAAGAAGTGGTGGTTGTGAAAAGGAAGTGAGAGAGACACAGAGACCTAGAAGGAGAGGAAGAAAGAGAGGGAGGGACAAAAAGAGGTACACAGAGAAACATAGAGACAGAGGGAGTGGTAGAGAGGAAGCGAGGGAGAGATAGAGGGATGGGGAGGCAGAGGCGCAAGGGGAGAGAGAAGAGAAAGAGGACAGAGCCAGAGAAACTAGTTCATGGAGGAAAGTAGATATTGGGAGTGGGAAAAGAGAAATGAAAAAGAACGTTCATGCATATGTTTCATTCTATAATGGGAAACTCCTGAGGCAGGGAAAAAAAGGATGTTGGGATGCTGAAATGACATTTTTTTCCTCCATGATATCTTTTAAACTGACTAGGGAGGAACATTTACTACTTCAATACTTTGTTCACTGGATTTGTGTAAAACATTCCTTTTTCTGAAAATCTTCCAGCCATTTGGGACACAAGAGAAACTGAATTCTATTTATAAAAGTGAAATCATGGGCCTTGGGGTCCTGAATATTATTAACTTCTGAGGGACAGTAACATAGAAAATAGGGATTTCCCAAGTTTGCCATTTGTGTCTGGATTAATTAAAATATTTGTCCATCCAGGCCACCAACCCAGCAGATGTCCTATTCATTCGAGTATTAATTCATTATGCCAATATTAATTGAGGAACTAACATGGGCAAGGCCAACTGCTCTGCCTTCCTTAGGCACGTACTCTATTGTTCCAGAAACAAGTACACAAAGCTCCCTTCTAGACCTGGATGCCCAGACTCCAGTGAGTGGGGAAGCTCCACACAACTGACTCTGCTTGCATATCTGTGTTGTCACACAGAACCTGCAGAAGTCTGGGGATTGCTTTTATCCCTATGAGAAGCATATTCTTGCCATGGGCCACAGGATTAATTTTTGATTGCCTTTTGGGCAAATCCCTCTGTAACCCAACAAATTTCAGTTAGCACGGAATTTTTCAAACCTGTTCCTCTTGCCCTATCACATTAACAAACATTCTTGCTTGTGGTGGGGGAGGCAAAGCTAAGAAATTTAGGAGATCATTGGAATGAATATGAATTCCTTTTATTCTGGGATTCTGGGTATTCCCAGGACTTTCAAGCTCTCTGCCCACCCACACTCCTGCTGCAGCCCCCCAGGGCTCAGTGGATTCCAGCTTGCTTAGGATAACCAGCCTGTACTGCTCCACGATTCCAACACTGCTTCCCAATCCCATTCTCCAAGCCTTCTGCCCTGCTTTATCAGAGAGTGCTGGGAAGGGGAAGCCTGCCCTTGATCCCCAAGCCAAGCCAGTAGCTCAGAATGGCAGAGCTGTGATTAGAGTGATTGATCTGTCTGGCATCTCGCACACAGGGATAGTCATAATTGCCCTTCACATTTGTCAGGCCTTTTTGGCTTCTTGACAGGTGTCTATCTGTATGACTGAAAGGGCCAGGATTAGAAAGGAATGGGCCCTCCTTCCCTTGCCTTGCAAATCTCCAGCCCTCTCTAGCTTTTCTCATCTACCCCTTCCAAGTCCTGCTCTCTGCCCACAACAGTGCTAGTGCTTGTCAACAGTATCCCTCCTCCTTTGGACTCCTCCATCTTCTTATTTGGATACAGGATATGCTCTTGCAATTGGCTTTATCACTGCTCTCTAATTCCCTGGCCTCTTAAGCCATCTCAACATGAGAGTAAGGTGAAGAAGCAAATTTTATTTTAGGAGCAAAATTTCTGGCTTTTGTGACAAGGAGAGCAGTGTAGCAAGTGTTATGAATCTGCTCTCCTCAAGAGACCCACACGTGGTAATTAGAACTTCTGCTTCCACACCTATCCTGTTGATCTGTGGACAGGCACCAGAGAGGGACGTTCCTGCTCTTCCAAGCTTTCCAGAAATTAGTTTCTCACATAACTGCATTAAAAAGTGATAGTATGTATTCAAATAAGATGAGAAAAGACTGAGTCAGACAAAATAAACCAGGTATGCATGAAGATATTCTTCAATACAGAACTTTACTATGCTAAATCTCTAAGAGGGGAAGTTGCAACATTTTCAAAGGCATTCACCTCAGAAACCAGGATTTGCCTTCATTAAGACAGCATTCCTGAGGGGCATATCAAAGAAATGATGCTGGGAAGCGGCTGTGGCTCAATCAGTAGGGCTCCCGCTTGCCATATGGGGGGCCCCGGGTTTGGTTCCCGGGGCCTCCTGGTGAGGGCGGGCCCGCCCGCACGGCATGGTTGGCTGACCCGGCGAGCACAGGCAGCAAGGGGGGGATAAATGAATAAATAAATAAAATCTTTAAAAAAAAAAAAAAAAGAAAGAAATGATGCATTGGCTTCACCATTCATGGTGCAAGTGAAATCCCATCAAAGTGCAAGATGGGTTTTTCCAACCCTTCTGATATAGACAATGAGGAGCTCCTGAGCTCATGGTGGAGGCTTACCACTGATGAGGCCTTCTCACAAATATGAATTCATCAGGGAACTATCCATGTCATTTTCCATACTGACAAGACAACTCAGCTCTGAGCCATCAGTGGAATTGGGCAGGTGGTAAAGCAGCATTTTCTCTAAGCAAATGTACCAACTTCATGATGAAGTCCTTTCTCCTGTAGCTTTATAGAAAGCCAGCTGGATTATAATCATCTACACCAATTTGTCTATCCACTGCACCCTCTCTCCAATGACCTTGGCATTGAAGAGTGAAGAACTGCTGGTGCTGGGAAATACCCATCATGGTTAATATCACTGGGGAGATTCACAGGGCATGGTATGGAGTAGGGGCTTCCCTATCGTTAGCGCTGGGGACTCTGAGAGCCCAATTTCTGAGATTGAAGAGACTGCAGCAACTCTTAGGGCTCTGATCCTGAATAATTGTGGTTCTGGGGGATCTTTGTTTCTGTCATCGTGCCATGGGATCCGTAGATCCTTGAACTTGGTCTCCCAAGGTGAGACAATGGGGGGGGGGATGTGGGAGAGAAATACCAGCTGGAAATCAGCACCCCACCTCACACAAGCCAAGACCAAACCATCTGCATTGGAAAATACACTGAGAGCTCAGCTCCATCCCTACCCAGCCATAGTGTCCAAGTATGGACATATAAAGCATTTCTGTGTTTCTCATGCTGCACCTTGTCTTATCACCGTTAGTTTTCATGTCTTCCTTTATTTATCCATTACTCCAGAAACGTTTGTGAAAGACAGTATACAATCTATATATGACAAATATATAGGTACTGTATATAATATATATGTTTGTTTCATTTTTCTCTCCCGTATGTCCCTCACCTGATTTAGAACTAAATGAGCCTACAAGCTCAACTTTGCTCCAAGGTCAGTATCCCCTTGTTTTATGTTTTCTCACCCTCCCCTCTACCCCAATTCTCCCATTTCCTTGCTCCCTTTCCCTTACTGTGCATCATTTGAATCTCTTATTTGTAAAGTTTTACTAGGGTGGTCAGAGAGGTTAAAGAGGTTAATGGGAGTTGGTGAAACTACAGAGGTTTCCCACATTTCTCTGCCCATCTCTTCCCCACACTCTCCCAAAAGGGCTTGAAGAAGAAAGGAAAAGAAAGCATCATTACAATTTCAAATCTCAGAAATCTGCATGAAAGCAAAAGTTTGAATAAGTGAGTCTGAACCAATAGGAAAACAACTCCAACAGACTGAGTGTCTTTCACAACAAGACTGTTACTGACACTCAGCAAAGTACCAAACAAATTTTCAACAAAAAATGGATTTAAATAGCCCATAAAATGCATCCTCTGTTTCACAGCTAGGTTCTCCAAGGGAAGAGGACACAGCATTCAGATGGTCAACAAGCAATGACCTAGAGTGGATGCCACTGAGTTCTAGTTTTTAACCTGACATTAAGTAATTCTGTGTTCTTTTGCAAGTCACTAAACTTCATTTAGATTCAATTTATTCTTCTATGAAAAGGAATTCATATATTCTGCCTTATACACATTACAGAGCTGTTCCAATATTCAACTAAGATTGCATATTAAAAAGGCTTTGGAAACTCTAAAGTCTAATCTTCAGATACAAGCTGAAAGATGGGTCTTCCCTCAAAATGACATCATAGAGGTCAATTCCCTTTCCCCAGTTCCTTTTCCTCTTTGTCCATGTCAGGCCCTTCCCCACATAGGACTCTTACATATCCTGCCTCTTAGATTTTCTCAAAGTCCACCAGCCTATCATGAGTGATATAAGAACATGGTCCTTTGCCATGAATAAGAATTCAGGCAGAGTGGTAGACTCAAACATGAGGCCTCCGTGTGCTGTGTTTACTTGTCACACAGTGCCCACGAGAGCAAGAACCCATCAGAAAGGTAGCTGCGAGGTCAAGGAAGGGCAATGATATTGCCAACTATCATCCAATCCCCTGACCTACCCCATCCCAACCGACCTTCTCCCAGCACCCCTCCTGCTTGTCCAGGTGTACCCTGGCTGTGTAATCATCACAACATGTCATTAGACTTGGAAGGTGGGAAAGGAAGTAGAAAAAAATGAACTATATCGGAAGCTGTTTGGACAAATGAGGAAGAGTACTTTTATCATGAAAGAGTCAAGGCTGCAGTATTCAACTTAGTGATGTATATAGAAGCATCCTGGTGGTCCATGGACAGGAAAATGAAAAAAGAAATAGAAAAAAAGGGAAGTCCATGACATCACTCAGATACAACTCCCAACTGAACTTGTGTTTATTGGACCCCCATGCTAGGCATGTTCACAGATCTAAAGCAGAGAACATTAGAAAAGTAACTAATGCAAGTGATGAGAAGGAAATATGTGTCTGGAGCTAAGACAGACGATGCTAGAGAATGTGCCTTCAGGAGTTACTAAGCTAATCCTGACCATGTAAATCTTCATTCTCAGAGGAAATAGGAGCTTTAAAAACTTTTGTATGTGCTTTTTATAAGCTAGTATTTAACTGGAGGTGTATGGAGGGAGCATAACCTCACATCAAAACGAACAACAATGTAAACAACCCAAAACAAAAACACAAATTGCTTTACCTGGTGGCTGAGTCTGGACCAAGAACCAGTGAGTTTATCAGCAGCCTGGCCCTGCTAGAACAAAGCTGGGAAGCCATGGGCAGGCCTCTCCCCTAGTGCCTCACTCTTCTCTACTGGAAAGTAATGGATTTGGTAGAATGATCTCCATGTCACCTTACTGCTCCGAATCTCTGGATATTCATAAACTTTCATCTCGGTGGCCTCCTGGCTGGGTGCTGGGGGGACTGGGTAGGGCCAGGAAATTGTAGGTTGTCACACCTGGAACATTCACAGATGGATGCTTTGGTCCTCAGTGAAGCTGCTGGACTCCTTTATATAACCTGGAATGTTTTAGAGGAAACCAATCTCACACTTAGGGGTCTTTACCTTATTCAGTCATGTTGATGTTTTCTTTTCTCTCCTTTTTTGCTAGTCTCCAGTAGAAAAGAGAGCTACCTAGTTCCTCAGGAATGCCTCCAAACTGTGGTCACCTTATCTCAGAAATACCACAGAAGATTTATATGAATGCATGGAATTTCACTGAGAGGGAACACTTGGCTTTAAGAGAAATTCAAAACTATTTTACTACCCAATATCTGGATAAACTAAAGGGATCCTGATAGGAGAATTTTGTTCTTCTTCAGCATTTTCTGGCAGGCTTTGAAGTATTTCTCTGCTCCCCTATAGAAAACACTACAAATGGCCTGTCACCCTCCGGTATTAATATTTGGTGGTTCAGGACTCACTCTGTGATAAATAGGGCTATGCCCCCATCCCTTGGTGAACTTCTGCCATGGGTGTGTATGGGACCACACTGCAAACTCTTTGGCTCAGAGGCCACACATCTCCCATCCACTGGCCCTTTGTCTTCTCTGTCTTGGGCATGAAGTTGCATTTGATAGTATCAGCAGGCTGGAGAAGGTTAGGTGATTAATGCCTGTGAACCTCAAAATATCCATTCAACCCATTTACTAAAGAATAGGGACCAAAGAAAACTCTGTAAGTCACAAGGAAACAACTGCAACAAGGAGAGATGATCAGTTTTTTTCCCCATAGAGGATTAAAATAATTTTTCAGACCCAGAGATCCAGTGCTTAGCTGATTCTATGGCCCTTGACACATGTCTAAATAGCAGAAAGTGTATTTGAAAAAGTCCTTCACCCTCTTTCTAGAAGGATTGTATATCCTGCCATGAAACTAGCCTTCAAACCCTTTAAGAACTTGACTGAAATTTTACTTTGTAAAATATTGCTAAATTCAGCATCTGTGGTCAATCTCGAAAGTGATATTTTACTATCAATATTTTACATGGTAGGCTTTGGGTGAGTGAGAGGGGTGCATTTTAATTCTTTTTCTTTCTTGTCTTTTTAAATTATGCCCCTCCCCCCAACTCTGTCTAACTTCTTATTTAGATTTCATTGACAAAAGAGATCTCCATTTTATTTCAGTCAAGTTCTTGAGTAGGAAAATATGTGCCTAATTTTTTCAGGGATTATTTGTTTTCTTGAAAACCCGAATGTCACTCAAAGGCTTGGGCTTATGACTAGCACTGGCTTTGGAAGCTCAAGTAAGACTCTACCTTCTGGAAGCCAGACCCAGCACGACAGTCATTGAGTGTGATATAGAGGGCATTTCTGTCTCTCTTCTTCATAACAAATCAAAAGCAGTGAGCTGGAGAGCAGCCCAAGTGGTTTGTACATATAAAGAATTTCCTGGCTACATCCTTCCCCATTGTGATGGAATACAGGTAGGGGCAGAAGGGCATCTAGTTAACTGGAAGTGCCGATACACTGCTACCTGGAAAAGCCCAAGTATAATTTTTTTAGCTAAGGTCAAGGATGAGTGTCAAATTGTCCTTTACTTATATGGAAGCTTAAGAGAGTTGACCTTCTTTCAAGTAGCCTGTGTTAGAGATTATAGGGGGCAAGAAAAGAGCTGGATGGGAACAATTAAGCAGAAACTGTTTTCAGCGCTTTGCCTAATAGAAAATCACTTCTGGTGTCTAGAGCACTGCAGGGAACACATGCTTTCAATTTATTTCTCTTCCTACTACTCTGCACTGCAATCTCCACCTTGATAGTTAAAGCAAGCCAACCTGCCCCAAAGAACCTGCCCCCTGTCCTTATCCTATCACAATCTGAACAACTTCCATCCTTCCACTGCCCTGCCTGATACATACACTATATCTGCACCATTCTGGTTTGGGAGTAAAAGGCCCAGGTATGCTTTCTTCTCCCAAGACTCTTCCTTCTGTCTGTCCTTCTTCCTACCAATTACCTTCCTTCTTCACACAGAGAGAACCATTAAGTCAGAAGTACCTGAATGAAGCTAATCCCTGCTTAGGTCCTGGACTGGTTTCTAGGATCCAGTAAGCATTGCAAGGGAGTGTCCTCACTAAAGGCACAGCCAGCATGGCACTAGCAATCCTGGCTCTTCTCTAGTGCCCTGGCCTTGTACCATCTTTTCTCTGAGTCAGAAAAGGATTGATCATAGAACACTCCTTTCCTCTTTATATCTCCATGGTGGTTTCCCAGAACTGCTAATATCATCTCAAACCAAGTAGGGGAGCACATCTAAGGTGCCTTTAAAGAATAAATGGAGATCTTCTTGAATACACAGGTATGTAATCCCCTAATTTCAAGCCAAATCTTTTAATTGAGTTCCAGTTGAGTTACATGTAATTTTACTTTGCTTTTATAGGAGAGAACATAGACTCCCAAAGCATTGCTGGAATGCAAAAGGTTTTAATGCCGTTTTCTGCCCTCACTATATCCAGGGTGAACAAACAAAAAGAGAAAAGTCTCCAGCTACAGAAGAAGTAAAGTATTATATAGATCACCACCACCTGAGGCCAGGCAGGACCTATGCTATCAGCAGAGAAGGTGGTAGAGTCTCTGTGGATTTGTCCTGATAGCTTGAAGTTGGCCAAGGAAATGGTGATGTTCTTTGTCTAGTCATCGGAGAAGAGCTGGCATCCTAGTGTTTCCATGAGGTGGGGGGAGGGATAGAGGGTCCTAGCAAATGCAACTGTGGCAGTACAGATGCACCTCTTCTTGCCTCTGGTGGCCTTAGAGAGATGAAGCCATATAGGGCCAGCTGGCTATAGCCTGACTTATCAAGAAAAGTCAAAAGTCTAGGCTCTGGGCTCCTCTGGTACAAATAACCTAACTCACCCATGTTTTAAAAATGTGTAGCTAAATGTCAGCCACACTTCCACATTTTAAACATAGCTGGGCCCCTAAATAGAAACTGCTGGATTGCAATGTATTTGTGTCAAGCAACTTTACATATAAGACCTACAGAGTTCAATTAATTAGGGCTAGCCTGGAGACAAAAAGAAAGAATACTTCCACAAAGAAGCATCAGTTCCAAAGGCGTCTCTGAGTTCCCTTCCTAAGATGGTGTGACTGTGTGACCTCTGCTTGGGTCAGCAGTCCAACAGGAAATGTCATTAACTTTCTTTCTCTAGCCCCCAACTCACCTCTTGTGGCTGCAGCTGCCCCAGAAAAGCAGAGCAGGGTGCACACAGGAAGGCTGGGCTGTGTCAGTGCAGAGCAGGAGGCCTGAGCTGGTGACATCCCTGGGCCAGGAGAGCTGTCTGGTGCTCAAAAATCCATCTGATTGCTTTCCACCTTAACAGTGGTTTGTTTTTAATTTTTTTAGAAGTGAAAACCACAGTCCTGACCCCTTGGAAAGGTTGGTATTTCTGTTTCAGAAGAGGGTATGTAAAATGTGTTCAGCTTCCTCTAAAGCCCTTTCTTCTTTCCTTAGCTAACACCAGGAAGCAGCCCAGGAGGACCCCTCCCCAGACCTTGGGCCACCTACGTGTCAATTTAGATTCACTCCATCTCCCAAGGACACACACTTCTCCCCTGGGTGGCTTCCTCTTGCAGAAGCCTAACTCCTCTCTGCTAGCTACACTAATGAACACCTGCCAGAACCTAGAAGAGCCCATCTCTGAGCTCCTCTGGACCAGTCCCTCCTCTTGTAGTGCATTTGGATGCTTGCAATGATCTTCTTAGACCTTGGCCTTGCATGTCGCCCTTTGCTTGCACCATTCTCTCTTTCTCTCTCTGTAACTTGTAGCTGGAGGGAGGGGAACATGGAAAGGAAGAGGAGGATCTTGGGTGAGTCACTGGGCTATGAATAAAACACATCTTATTGGAGGCTTTCATTGCTGCCAGATGTTTCCGACGGATAATTGACACTCATCACGGTTTTCTGGGACCCTAGTTTTCCTAGTAATTAGTCTCTGAAGGCCTGTGCAGCTCTTTAATGTGATGGAGGCAATAAAGGTGCCCGGTGTGGAGAGCAGGTGTGGCTGAATGGAGAACAGAGGCTCATCTGGGTGCCTGTGTCCCCGGCACCCAGATGAGCCTGGGGACACAGGCACCCAGGCTGTGGGTTGCTTTGGTGGAAAGTCCTGTCCCAGCAGCACGCTCCATGTATTGGTCAGTGCGGGCGTGGCAGGCCGGATGCCTGTCTGCTGGGGCCACGGTGCCAGAGCCACTGGCAGGGCAGGCCCTCGGGCCTCAGGCTCGCTGTTCTCTTCATTCTCTGGAAATGACTGAGTCTCACAAAGAGGCAGCTCTGAGTTAGTGGAATTACATTCAGAGGCACGAGTCAAAGGAAAAGTCCCTCCAGCCCTCTGAAGTTGGATTTCTAAGTATTAAATCTCACAGATGAGGCTTGTTAAGTGCGGAAGTACCTTTCCAACTGCAATCCGCATCGATATGGTTTTGTTCCTATGCATATTGCCCTTAGCAACAGGGATTTTCAGTGACTTTTATTGGAAATAGTCAGAAAAAGAGGGAATTCAGAAGAGGAAATTGAGGTAAAGCGGAAGGCAAGGTAGGAAGACTCATTTGTTTTGCCCCAAGTATAATCTTGGGAGAAAGAAACACACAGGGGCAGAAAAAATCTGGACAAGTCAGCCTGGGTCACACTCTCCTGGCTCCTTCCTTTGACAAATATTTATCAAATACCTGCCATAGGCCCACTTAGACACAGCCCTCCCCTTCAGGGGCTTACAGCACAGAGTAGGAAATGTGAAAGTTAGAGAAACTAAGAGAATTATAATTTGGGGTGGTATTTAAATAGAGGGAGCACTTGGTGCTGTGAGGGCTACCTGGAGAGAGTTTGGAAAGCCTGCCTGGAGGAGGTGAGTGATGCTGAGCAGCATTAGAACTAGTGGGACAAGCTGGGGAAAAGGCATATCAGGTAGGGGGCATATGATATAAAGAGAAGGAGAGAATCTGGTTAGGGGATGCACACCTCTATGTGTGCCCTTGTATGCATGTGTGTGCATGTGTTTGTGTGTGTGAACATGTGTGTGTCCGTGTGTGCACATGTGTGTGTTTCAAATGTGCCTGTGTTGCAAGGGGCATAGGCAGGGAGAAACTGAAGAACGAGAGGCAGAAGGAGAAGCTAAAGAAGCAGGTGGCAGGCAGATGATGAAATGTAGCGAATGCTCTACACAGAAGTTGGGATTTTTTGCAAAGGTTGGAAGACTCAAGTAGATTAATAGCAAGATCAATTTTCAACTGTAGAATTAGCATGAAGAATAATTCTGAGGGGTCAAGGCTGCAGGTGGCAAGGCGTAACTTGGAACATTTTGTAGAAATGGAAAGGCAAGATGGCACCGCTATCTTCGTTCAGAGGAAGCGTGGCTACCCTGGCACCTATGTGTCTCCACAGTCTCACCCTGGCCCTCTCCTCCTGTCTTCCTTCATCCCAGAAGCTTTCCTGCATGTGTGGAAGAAGAGCCTGGGGTAAGGGCGAGGCAAAGAGTGTGGGGGTTGGAGATGAGCAGGCTGAAGGGGACAGAGCACAGGAGAGATAGCCCCTCCTTGGGGCTGGAATGGAAAATGGGGAGCCGCAAAGAGCTCTTTGAGTTTTGCTAGAATGGCAATACAAGAATGAGTGGGCTCTGGCAGGCACTTGGTGGCCCTTTTCTCTCTTTTTGTTGGAGAGCCTGCTAACACACAGGTCAAGTCTCTCCCCCCCAGGCTCTCTGCAGGGGCTCCAGGCAGGAGCAGAGCCACAAAGGAGCTGGAGGGCACAGCAAGGAAACTGAACACAGGCACCCAGGGAGAGTCTGAGAAGCTGCCGGCAGGCCGCTGTGCGTATATGGGAGTGAGGGGTTTGCCCGCTCATGGCCCCCTCCTGGGCTGCACAGCCTGTCCTGGAAACAAGGTCTCTGATTCCTTTTTATACAGTGACCAAGCCTGTCTACTGGCCAGCTGCCTGCCTGGCTTGTGCCATCTCCTCCCCTGAAACATTTCCTTGCTGAACAGGAAGAGGAGAGCAGCTGATGCTAGAGATGGGCATTTGCCCCTTCTCTTCTCTTCTCTTCTGCCACAAGGCATCTTCATTGCAATGCATGCAGTGGGGAGGGGAATTGAACGGAAAAGGGAGTTTCATAGCAGTGTGTGTATGTGTGTCTGTGTGTGTGTGTTCAGTAGATAAAAATAGATGAAAGAATGAGTCGTGTGCAGGCAGGTGTATGTCCAGCCAGGAGCACAGGGGCCAGGTATGCAGGACATACTTAGAATCATAGTGTGTGATAAGGCTGCCAGCTCTGCCCAGCTCACTCAAGAACCTGGCACCCAGAAAGCCCTGCTGGTCCTGGTGGACTCAGAAACAGCTTTTATAGGGCCTGGAGTCCTCAGCCTCTGGGCCAGCAAGGATCGCATAGTGGCCCTGGGGGTGAAGATACCTCACAGAAGGAAAACACATAACCCCTGACCTTTGAAGGCTTCAGGTAGTGACTTCTCTCCTTTCAATTCCAAAGAATGCTGAGCAAATAGCAAAGAAATGGGTTGTAAATAGTTTCTGGTAGTGGTTTACATAGTAACAGTAGTTGGATATAAACGATGCAATTTCTGATCAATCCTAAATGACAAGTATCTCTGGGATTCAAATGTAAGCTGAAAGGACACTTTTTAGGGAAGGGCCTTTGTTATTTGTGTCCCAGCATGGACCTAAGGAAGGAGAATGCTCCATGACACATGAATAGCAGCCTTAGATGTGTGTTGTCCAGGAGTCACCTCCTTGCAGGGTGGACAGCAGATTGTGTGTCTCTTGCCTTGCGGTCTTGGGGACTTGCACTCCCATGAACTTCTGGCCTTGGAAATATTGGAAACCAGACCTAGAGAAACTTGAGGACAGCAACCTGTGGCATTTCAAAGTCCTGACTCTATTTAGCTGCTGCCCCAGGAGCAGAGATTTTTTGCAAAATGTGGAGAAGCAAAATCCTATGGAGTCCCTCCAAGGTCAGGATTTCTAGGATTTAGTGGAATGATCCATTAGAAACCAAGAAACCAACTTACCTCCTGGTCTGCTTCAGTCAGAAGCAATTCCATGGCCGAGCATCTAAGCAGGCAGGCAAGCAGGCTCTGGCTTTGTTCTTTCACCCCCTGTGAGGACATGGACTTCTTGTGTGCTGAGCTTTAAATACCTCCGTTAAATCCAGTGCACAGAGCAGGCCCAATCTGCAAAGATGCCTTGGTCCATTAGGTACCTAATTTATCTACACATCCAAACTCAGCAATGTTGCCATGAATCACAACTCCATTTGTTAGGGGGCTTCTTGGCCACCAGGACCAAGGTAGCCAGAAAGTTTATGTTCCAGAATAAAGGGAAGCTGCTGGGGAATTTTATGTCCTCGTCATTCCCTGGCCACCTATATTTAGCTCCCGGTCAGAAAGTGTCTGTCTGCAGGCCAGTTTGGTGTGTGCCTCTTAGGGGGATGAGTGTCCAACTCCCACCTTCAGACAGGCACTATGGAAGATTCTACATCCCTTCATGCTCATGAATCTCTAGGTTTTTCACATACACCACCTCCACCCCACGGGGACCAACTTTGGCCTTCTCGGCATGTGATACCCCAGCTCAGTGTGCTTATTCCTCGTCCAGATGGGGATAATGTCAAATGCTCCAGGCAGAAGCCCTGAGATAGAGTGATTGACAGAATGGCCAAGGTCTCCTGCCACAGCAGGGAGAACAGATTGCTGAGCCCAACAGGTCCTGTCCTGCACAACAGGTTGGACAGCTGGAGAGCTACATGATGGTGCAGACAGTGCAAGTCATTTACTTTCCTGAAGCCCAGGAAATTAATTAGCCAGCCACCTTCTTTTAGACCCTTGGACTTGACTTAGCCTTAGCATGTTACAGCATGACAAAGGAACGGTGACCTCAGGACCCTTTAACCTGATCCCCACCCTTTGTCCTTGCAAGGGGAGCTTGCTCATGATATAGTGTGTGCCATGGGCGCAAGCTGGGGATGCTGTCGACAAGGGTTCATTCTGATGCAGCCCCATCTGGGTGGAGCCAGCAGTGCTCCAGGTCGAGGGACGCCTCTTCCTCAGAGGCAAGGCCCAGTGTCAGCAGACTGGGAGATGGCATGGGGTTCAAGTCCACTTTTTTAACAGGTGGTTCAGGACAAATGTGTTCTCTCAACAGGCCCGGGCGCGGTCAGTGAGGTGAACAACGGCTCGTCGAGGAGGGCAGGCTGCATCTGGCTGCTACCTCTACTGATCTTGCACCTACTTCTCAAATTTTGATGCGAGTGCCACTGCCCCCCACCGGGGAAAAGCTGCCGCCACAGCAACCACCAACCCGATAGCAACGGCAACACCGACGGCAACCAGAGCATATCCAATCTTAAATAAGAGATAATCAGACGAAATTCAGAGACACAGAGGCGAAAGGGACACAAATTCGAGGGAGGGGAACCAAGAATACTTTGGGTAAAAAAAAATAAAATAAATAAATAAATAAGCTAAAAAGGAAATTGGAATTTGCCTTGCAGATATTTAGGTACAACTGAGTTTTCTTTCTTTTCCCAACTGGGAAGAACGCACACCCAGCTTTGGACCCACCCGCAAGCTGCATTGTGTGACCTCCTTGCTGCCAGGGTGGACAAGGACTCAGCCACTCTGCTCATTCAAGTGTCCCCACCACCGCAGATTCTGGAGTCGGCCGTCCCAAATTCAGCCAATCAATAGAGATGAACAGAATCAGCTGTGCAGGCCCAGCATGGCCATTGGAGGCCCCTAGCTAGACTGCCACCGTGGTGTGTGTTATGAAATGCAACATTTTTTTAAAAAGTCAAGAAAAAGAAAACAAAACAAGACAGCCCGACAGCAACAACAATCCCACAAACGACACTGACAAAAGAAATCGTTAATTTTTTTTTTTCATTTAACTACAAGGACATCATGGATAATAAGGGATTCTGATTCATTATTAATTTTATTAATTATATTTTCTGATATAAGTCTAAAACTTAGTGCAAAAACAAGACACAACTAAAAAAATACGCAAAAGGAAAGGGTGAAGAGAAGTATGTTTGTTAAATGTTAAACATGGATAGCGTACTTCTTAACTAGGTTTACAACTGGTGGATACGGCAGTGGGCATTAACCCATCAGGATTTGGCATATCCACCAAAAAAAAAAAAAAAAAAAAATACACGATTTAACCAACATCTCCACCAGCGCTACAGATTTCTCCTTATTCTGGCATTTAATGCAGACAATACTATGCTATCTACATTCTGTCTAGACATGGAAAGCGTGATCTGCACTGTATCTTGAGTTTGTTGGCTATGCTTCTTTTGATGACATATATTATATAGTATATATATATACATATATTTTTTTTTGTTAGAGTTCTAGCCATTTTATTTCTCAGCAGGGTCCTTTCTCAGACATTACTGCATGCTGTATATGGCGTTAGCTATGTGTTGGTCTCCTAAAAGATGATAGAGTTTACTGGTAACTGTGTAATCAGCTCCTGCCTTTTTATTTTCTTGGGTTATTTACATGTCAGAGACATTTATAAAAAGTGAAAAAAAAAAAAAAAAAAAAAAACACAAGACAAACAAAAAAACAACCAATACCAGGCGCAGCTTCTCCTTTACCAGGTGTGGCTCTGTGGGGTGAAGGCCATTCCAGGTGGCTTCCGTTTCCCATCATGCCGTGAGGCATTTACAAGCAGCAAGTGACTGGACAGACTAAGTAATCAGTAGCCACTTGCTGTAGCCAGTATGGGATTCTCTGATGCCTTTGTGACCACTGGAGAATTGAATCTTCTTGGTTTACTTTATTTAATTTTCCAACTTTGTGTGCGTGTGTATGAAAGAGAAGAAAATGCAGTTCTTAGGTAATCCTTTTTTTTTCCTCCCCAGAAGTCTGGGAAAACAGAGAGGCCTTGGGGAGGGGTCTTGGATGTGATGAGGGAAAGTGGGATTGGGGGATTGGGGAGGGAAGGGTTGTCTCTGACTTGACATTAAAAAGTGTTCCATGTCCCTCTTCACCTTGGTGTGGTACCTCATTCTAAAGCAGAGGGTGGGAGGCAAGGGGGAAGACCCAGATTGAATAGCAGGGAAGGGGTGGGCTCCTAACTCCAGCTACTGTCTTCTGCACTCCAACCTAAGGGTGGTATGGGGCTCGTTATGGGCATGTGCTCTGATGACAGATATGGTGGTTAGGAAACCACCTTCACCCCCATAACAGAAGCGAGGGGGAGGGGGTTTCAATGGGGACCGCATCTTCAATGCCTTCAGAAGGTGATAACTGAAACTGGCCCCTTTACAGCAGCTTCCTGCCTGGGTTAAAACACCTCACTTCATAACCTGGGCAAATATTAAGTCCAGTTAGGGAAAATTATCTTAGGTGTAATTATTTCTGGGTAGCAGAAGGGTGTCTCTATTACAAAAATATAAAACAAAATTTCCTGAAACCTTGTGGGCTGATATTAAATAATTCCATCAGCCAGCATTTGAGGGACTCTTTTTCATGCTTGCCCCCAGAAACTTGCTTCTAGCCATGAATTCAGAGTAAATATTGATTGTAATACAAAATAACATTCAAGTAGTTCTAAATAGCTCTGCTTGAGTCCGGGAATTAAATAAGTAGCTGGAGATTCATCAAGAGTCAGAAACGAGGTCAGAGTCAAAACACTGAGGAATTACTGGATGTATGTCCTCAGAGGTCAGTAATACCTGAGAGGATTCTGAAATGTTTGGAAAGAAGGCATTTTATTTCTAGCTCCTACTAGCAACAGTGAGAAAAGATTGTTGACTTAACATTGCATTCCACCCTTCTGCCTTAAGCACCACCAGTGTCCATATGAGCCAACTTATTTCCAATACCATGGTTCCAAACAGCCTGGTCTAGCCTCAGAGATGATGGCTGCATTAATGTCATTCCACCTGTTATATCTGAAACTCTAAAGGCAAGGCAAGGGAGTCTGGGTCCCCTTAGAATGAAAGTAGGGGAGGGAGAGTTCCTGGCTTTCCTGGGCCAAGCACCTCTGAAGACACTGACTGGGGGATTTGGAAGCAGATCATGGCTCCTTGGAATATAACAGGAAAAGCATAGATAGTTTCCATGCTCATTAGCAAGAGCCCAGAGATATCCCTGAATAAAATGTACCGAGGCTTCTGGAGGAGAAAGAGGCACTCACCAGGCTTTGCTGGGATAAGAGAATACAGCAGCACACAATCTCCATTTGAATCTGAGTTTTCTCTTGAATAACTGCCAAACATGCTTTAGATCACCCTGTCATTATTCTCCCAGGACTGCTGGATCAGTTGTGGTCAAGTTCATAAAGTGCCTTTGATGGGTAGATCATAATTTCACCTATTTGCCAACTCGGTCATCCACCTTCTCTTCTGATTCTTTCAGCAGCATTTTTCTTGTAGAACCAAGTTATCATGACTGAGGGATTCACCAGGTAGGAAACATCTCTATTTTGCTCCATTGTGGTTTCTTTTCATCCTCTAATGAGTGCACAGCATGAGGCCCAATCTATTGAGCTTTGTTCTTTAAAGAGAGCTTCTGAGAGGTCTATAAGAAAGGGGATTCTCCCTACCAGGCCTTCCAAAAGGTGGAGTTGAGTCTAGGAGGACATGACTTTGGTAGTTGCTTATAGGGACAGGCCTACCTCATCTCAAGAATCAGGATCTTGACAAGACAGTGTTCATTAGAGTGAGTAAAGTAAATTATCCTGAATATTGCCTGTAGCTGTTTTGCTTGGTACTGGTACTGATAGAAGCCCATTCCTGCAGGCTGTCATGGATTTCCAGTGTATTATACTAGCAAGACAGGGATAAGGCACTGTCAGGCACTAAGATTTCTCCACTACTCCTAACATGAACACATCCCTTGGGGAAACCATGGTTTAGGTATGGCAGACTTCTTTCCCATGATAGTCTCATAAGATTGGGTGTGGGGAGTAGAGGTCTGGTGTGTGCAAGCCCTAACAATATTAGTCAAACACTCCTGTAGAACCCCAATCCATTCCTTTCCAGCCACACAGATGTGCAAGATCTCCTAAGTTCTTACAGTTAAATCTTGTCCCAATATATTCATCGACATAATTGGTTCTGATGCCTAATTTTAAGCATTATGAGTAATTTGTCCAGTGACTGCTCCTATGATCAATAGTACTTATAAAGCTAGAGCTATGCTCACAGTTGATGTTCTGTAAATGTTAGTTATTGTTGCTCTGGTGGGGATGATGATTATGATAGCAGTGGTGATGATTGACAGTTATTGGTCGTCAAGCTAGAGATGAGTTAGCTTGGAACAAGTTGGGTCCAGGTTTAGCCCATTTTCTTGTATGGACCTACCTTTATCTTTTCCATCCTGAACCATGTGTTTGTAAGGAGAGACAGTAGCACTAATCAATCACAGGAATGACCCTCAAATGTGTAGATTTATTTGATTAAAATGCAAAATGTGTGTTTGGCAAAACATGGACATTTTCTATTCTTATTACCTCTGTCATCCCATAACTGCTCAATCACGCCATTCTAACACATCAGTTCTTATCACTTTCTGTTCTTATTTCAAACACTCTTGCCATGGTCTCCAACTCTCTCCCCTTCCAAGCAATAAATGCAAACTAACATCCCCATGATTCATGAATAACCAAGGTCGCTGAGTCTCTGCAGCATTGTCCAGATTTCCCGTCTCCTATAACTCCATGCTTCTCAACTCATGATCCATATCATTAGAACAGCACAGCTCTTTGTAGGAGAGACTCCCTAATTCCTTGAGTTGCAATTTATGCCTGATAAATTTTGGTGCATTATCTTTTGTGGAGGAGACCCCGTTTGGCTTTCATTTTTTGAATGCTGATTTTGTTCAGATGCAAG
Source organism: Tolypeutes matacus (assembly GCA_026826555.1). NCBI lineage: Eukaryota > Metazoa > Chordata > Mammalia > Cingulata > Chlamyphoridae > Tolypeutes > Tolypeutes matacus. Next base: position 8,564,547 of record JAKSZT010054226.1, read on the forward strand.
GTTCCCAATAATTTAGATATCTAGTTCTGACATACTGTGAAGGTATTATACTTTCAGGAACTTTAGCATTAGTTGAAAACTAATTATTCCTCTTCCAGGACACCTATTTGATTAAAATTTCTTAGAAATATGAGGTGGCTGGTCATGGCCATAACGCTTTGCTCCTGGTGAATATTTGAGTTTGGAATTTCTGAGGATCATTGTAGTATTTTGGCTATAGTACTGAATTGCTAATCAGTAGAACTGGGTTCTAGTATAGATCATATTACTAGATAGTTGGGTTCCCTTTCCTTATCTTTTAAAAAAAATAGTCTTGTAGTAAAATAATTTCCCATTTTAACCACTTTCAAGGGTACAATTCAATGGTATTAATTGCATTCACAGTATTGTGCTACTATAATCAATATCCATTACCTCAGCATTTTCATCACCTCAGACAGAACCTCTGCACCCATTACCTTTTTTTATCTTTAATATAGGATGTCATGATGGAAGGCTGCTAATGTTCTTCCTGGCTGAAAAATTCAATAATCAAGTGATGTCAGATTTTTCAGATTTCTAGAAGAACAATTTGGGAAAAAAGCTTTTTTTAAAAAAAATAAATAACATTGGAAGGTGAGAATTTGGGCAAGTTCACAGCCAATTAGTTGTCTTCACTTCAAGAATGGCTCATAATGAGGGAGAATGCATAATCACAGATGCCAGATATCTGAAATGACTCCTTAAGGAGAAATTGAAGGATGGACAGTACAGCAATTGAAGAGGGGCTTTGTTTAATAAAAGACAGTGACTTTTTCTGTAATGGGAAATGATAGTAGCCCCAAGCTGCTGTTGATCCTTGCTCTCCCTAGGTCACAAATAAAACAAGAGAGAATAAACTGCTACATATTCTCAAGCCCAAAAAAGTGAAAGAGATGGGCACTAGGCAAAATTCTCTGAGTGCTCACTAAGATTGTATTAGTATGTGTGTTGTGTGATGTGTGTGTGGTACTTGTCATAATTACTTAATTACTTAATCCTGCAAAACAGATGGCACATGTTTTTCCCAAGATTCATCTTTAAAACAACAGGAGATAGTAATGAAAAGACGAGTCTCCAGATAAGGTTTTCAATGATCTCACAACGTCCTGCTAAGTGTTCTGATCAGGGACCCAGAAATGTCTGTGCAGGGTTCATTTGACCTACCTGTGTATTGCTGGGATAGATTCTGAGTTCAGCATGTCCTCCTCACTTTTTCAACCTATCCCCTAGACTCTATGATCCATTTCAGCTTCCTCTGTGAATAGCCTGAGGTGGTAAAAAGCGGTGGACAAAGACTGACTGAGCCTGAGCCAGAGGGCGAGGGAGCCCTGGCCCTTCAGGCACATACCAGCACCCACTCTTCTCTCAGGCTCTCGTATACTCTGAAGCTTAAATTTCAGAGTGGACAGATGGTCACGTGGAGGCACTGCTTTGCAGACTATAAATTGTGATGCCAATGCCAGGGGGAAAGAACACGGGAATGTGGGGAAGGGGGTCCTTATCTTCTCTTCGAAGGATGAGGGAGGAAGCAAAGGAAAAACAAAAATATTTACTGACTTCATAGAGTCAAGCTAGCATCTGCCATTCTTTTCACCAGAGAACTCAATTCTTCTCATTGATATTTGGCAATGCATTAAGGGAGAGAGATAAGGACAAAGACAAGTAGCAATACATATCATCATTAAATAGAAAATTATTTTTTCTCTAAGTGTCCACCTTAGAGTTTAAGAAGCAATAAAAATGAAAATAAAAATAAAATGACAAAATAAAGGGAAAAACCCAATATTTAAAACTTGCCATTGAGTATCTGGTGGGAAGAGGTTTCCATAAACACTTCAAATGTGTTCTGCTAGGCTAGATAAGTTATAGAGAGTTGAGGCATGGTCCTATTTCCTTGCTCACCAGCTCCAATTCACACCATTCCTAGCCAAGCTCTAGGTAAAATACAATCAGATTTTGCTTATTAAAAGTAGCATGTGCTACTGCACTCCAATTTTCACCCTTTTCTTTGAGGGACTAGTGTGGGTAGAGTAGAGAGAAAATGAAACAGGCAGCCAAAAGATGTATTTCAGGTCAAACATGGTCCCCGGCTTGCTGTGGGAACTGCAGCAAGTTGCTGTGCTTTCCAGCCTCTCAATATCCTGATTAGTAAAATGAATGTTGGACAAGTTGGTCTCAGATGGTCTTCCCAGGTATGAAATTCCCTGGGCCTCCTTCTCATTCTTCCAGAATTCACATCCATTTCTCTAAATAAGAAAAGTCCACCTTTGAAACTAAGGCACAAACTTCAGACAAATGTTGACTTTGCAGAAGGTATGTAAGAGTTATCTCTATTCACACTCAACTTGGAAGGATCTTTATTTTTCTCTTGCATGACAGAAAGCTCAAAAAGACCATTGTTTTAGTTTGCTAAAGGCTGTCAAAGCAATATACCAGAAATGGGTGGCTTTTACAGTGGGGATATATTACATTAGAAGCTTACAGTTCCAAGGCTGAGAAAAATGTACAAATTAAGGCATCACCAGGAGATGCTTTTTCCCCAAGCTGCAGCTGTGTGCAATTAGGCACATAGCAGGGCACAATGGCCTCTTCTGACTCCAGAGTCCATTGCTTTCAGCTTCTGGCTGCCTCCATCTTTCTCTCTGCTCCTGGGGAATTCAACTTCTGGCTTCTGGAGCTTCCTCTCACAGGTTTTAGGAATTTATCCCAGCATACATGTTTATCCTATTTATAAAGGACTCCAGTAAGAGGATTAAGACCCACCCTGGGTCATGCAATCTAATCAAAGGCCCTTAACTGAAGTAATTTAGTCAAAAGTTCCCACCTACAATAGGTTTATAAGCAAAGGAATGGGTTTGCTCTAAGGACATGTTCTGGGGTCCACACAGCTTCATACTGTCACAGCTATGGTCCTTAAATTTTTGCCATGATACTGCTTTTTGAGAATATGATGAAAAAAAAAAATACAAACAATGTAAAGACGTAGAAATCCATCCAAATACAAATATACAAACTGCTCTATAGAGTTTCAGGTGTTTTTTGGGCCATCTCAAAATCACCAGTAAGCCCCACATTAAAAATTTTAAAAACCCTGTTGAGAAGTTTCAGCTTGGGTTTTTCTCTTAGGCTGTTTTTATTGCTTAAATATGCTCAAATACCACTACTTAACTAAGAATTATGCCATATAGGCTTTGATCCTTAAGTAAATAAACAAGTACAGCATCCGCCTCAATAAGTGAGGGAGTTTCATATGGATTAAAGCCCAGCTCCTAGGAACAAAACATGTAATGAAATAACTGCACAACCTTTTTGGTCCCAAACTATCTTCTGCCAACTGACTCTACTCAGCATATGTTCTATACTCTGATGATCAACCAGTTTAGATGAAACCAGTTGTGTTTGTGCTTTTATTTGTAATATATAGCTAGTGACCCTCACTCTTCCTGCAAGCCAAATAGTTCAGAGCCCACAATGAGCTAAGGAAATCAAATCAGCACTGTTTCATCCCATGCCTTTTAGGCCAAAGGTGGTCAGGACATTTTATTTAATAAAACCTAATTCACCAAGCACTCCTGTGTGTTAGAGTTCCAGAATATTAGGATACTTCATTCTTTTTGCTAGCATTTTCTTCTTTACATTTCTAGGTGGAGGATGTCTCCCTCCCAAGGGTGAAATGTTTGTTTTGTTTTTTTGTTTTGTTTTGTTTTGTTTTTTGTCTACTGAGAATTTAATTGAACTAACACTAGCACGGCATGTAAAAGGGTCAGACAAGCCATTTGCCCAACCTTAGTTCTGAACAAGGAAATCAATATTCCACCATGTAATTCACTAGTCAGAAGTAATCGCTCTCCATCACAGCCAAACAAGGGCAATAAATCTGTTACAACATGTGGCTTGCCACTTCTCTCATGAACCTCAACACCAGGGTTTTACAGAGACTTCAGACTTCCTAGCCTTCTCAGGATCATTTTTGCATCAATACATGTCTTTTTGCCCAGTCACTTATAGAATTTCTCTTCCAAATGCTGATATACTAGGAGAATCTACATCTATGTCTCATCATCCCTTGTCTTACAAAACATTAAAAAAAAATAATCATTTAAGTTGGGTCATGGCATGGAACAATCTGAGCTTCTGAACCCTCTGAATCCAACCTGAATTTGTAGTAGAAGCAGAGTCTATTTTGATTAACATGCACAGCAAAGTTAAGGCACATCTCTGTACTATCAATGAGAAAGACTTTTGGACTAAATAACGCACTAAACTACATGCATGCACATCTTATTTTGTAGCATTTTCTACACATTACCCTGTTTCTTTTTTTTTCTTCCTCCCTTCTCTTCCCCTAGTACACTGATGATCTGTTATTTGCATTAATATTATAAGAAATAAGATGCCTAATAAGAACAAATTTGGAGCAATGATCTATTTCACAAGGCTGTTCCAATATCCCTTTGTTTAAACCAGACATTCAGAGAGTAGCAGTATGACTTTGAAGACAGAAATGCGATGTAGTTGGGCTACACATGGGAATGTGCACTAATGAGACCATGAGTTAAACGTACAATAATCTGACAGACATCAGCCTTGTATCAGTGTCAGGGGCTTAGGTAAGCTCTGAAGCAGCTTCTATACTGGAAGTTGTGTCAATATACCATAGCCTTTTGGAAATGGATAGACAGGAAAAATGATCGCATTTAGACATATTTAGTCAATTTCAGCAATCTGATGGCCTAACTCAGATTAGCTGCACCCACAGAACAATTACCAAAGAACCCACTGGTTAAGTTATTTCCAACGTTCCTTAAGGGAAGGGAGTAAATCATATTAGACTCCAGTTTCCTAGGGCCTAGTGGCTTCTGGCAAAAGAGACTCAATGCAGGTCTCTTGAACGTTCCCACTGCAACAGTAATCTCACATAGGACTTTAAAAACACTGCTTTTGAAACATTAGGGCTCCACAGAGAACTGAAAGGAGTTCGGTAAACTTTTGTTGTTGTTGTCATTGACATTTAAGTTTAAATAAGTACTTTTTTTAGTCCAATTATTTCTCCTTATATTTTTTCATTCTATTAACTTCTGGTGCATTTCTTCCTAAAAGCAACCAAGGAACTTTCTAGAAATCAGAAATGCAAGCATGTCCACCTATGAGAAGATTAATTGCATTTGGAACTGGCTAGGAAACCATAGGATTCATGCATTCCCATTATCTAATGAATACCTAATATGTTCCAGACACTGTGTGCAATGCTGGGGGTAAAATGGTGAGCAAAACAGAAATGGTCCCTGCTCCTGAGATGTTTACAATCTAGTGAGGGAAAGAGAAATGATGATAAAATTGACACTCACAACTGTAAGTTTGCTTTCATGTGAAAGGACAGGATGGTATAAAAACACATAACACAAGGAGCTGACCTGGGAATAAAGGGAAATTTCTCAATGATTGGATGAATGAGATTGTCACTGAACTGTTAAGGATGAGGAAGAGTTCACTGTGTGAGTTTGGGAAGAAGGAGGAAGACCTAGTAACTACAGTTACTAAGACCCCAAAGCATGAGGGAAAACGGGAACCACAAAGAAAACCTTCATTTCCAACTTTAGTCTTCTCACATATATCATGTCAATTACTTACTACATGTTTCAGGTGCAGGATGCCTGCATATTTATAACTGAATGCTAACCAGTATAAATGCCATTTATTTTACATGCATGTTTACATGCAATTATATGGCACTGAAATTTTTTAGATATATATGTTCTGTGTACTCCACAGAACTAAGTCTGCCTAAGACTATTCTGGAACCTTAACATAGCACATTTGAATCATTGCAGGAGCTTTTCAAAATGAGATTCCTTAACCTGCACAGATACCTATTGAATTAGAAGCTCCAGGGCAAGGGCCATGGAATGTGGATTCTAAACAGTTTCCCCAAGTGATCTCTCAAAATGAGTAAGTCCAAAATGGAACATTTGATTCTTTCAGTTTATCTCAATAAACTACTCAGTTAAAATCAACTCAGCCATCCTGATTCCTCTCTTTCCCTCTCCATCTACATGCATCAGAAAATGTGGATCTCCTATGCATCCAGTTCTCCCCATCTTTGCTACTAAATTCATCCAAGCCCCCATTGTTGCTTGAACTATTCAAAATAGCCCTCTAACTATTCCACAATGGCTCATAACTGGTCTCCCCACTATCCCTCCTGGAGTTAGAGCAAAAACACAAACACACACAAAACTGACCATTCTATTCCCCTGTTGTAGCTTTTGACTCATTTTAATTCAATTAAATCTTCACAACTTCCCTTTGGTGTAGGTATTTATATCCTCATTTACAGTTGAGGGAAGTCAGACAGAGAGAGCACCCAAAGTCCCTAGAGATGAAGCTAAGATTTAACCCCGGCAATCTGACTCTGGCACCTACAAGCTTGCAGGTGAGTGGTCTCAAAGGGGCACCTCTGCTTTAGTCTTTGCCTTCGGAAGAACAACATGTATACACCACATTCATGACACCTGGGCTACTTGAGAAAACTCAAGAGGGACCTACCTAACCAGCCTGGACACTGCCATCAATTATTTATTGCTTCAATTCACTATAGTTTCAACTTATTTAACAAAAGGAAACTTAGTGACAAAGTTACATTAGAGTAAATCGCCCTTTGTCTAACATTTCCTGGGGACTATTAAACATTCAGGCACCAAAATATTTCTTCCAAACTGCAATTGTGAGATTTTTAAGGCATTAAACTCACTCCATTCCTTAACACTCTAAATGATTTGAATTAGATGTCTCTCTAATTTGAGTATCACTGTCACCATTGTTATTCTTCTCTGCGCATGCATTTTGAAACACAGCCCAATGTTTTCTCGTAATAGAAAAAATTCCCAGCAGGTAGATATGACACATGTCTTTCTATTTCTTTGCATGTATTTTATCCTTTATGTGGATAATTTGGTCTGTTCATTTGAGGGCCTGCAGCATTATAATCAGTAGGTGAGGACTATCTGCCTATATAATCATACACTAGTAATATAATTAAAAATAAAAATTCACACCCACTTATTCCTACACAGTTTACCGAGCGCTTTCACATACTCCATCTCATGTAATCTTATTTAAGGATAGACGTGACCCACCACACTCTATCTTAAATATATTTCTCTCTGAATCTTCTCTGGGCTTCAGAAGCAACTACTTTAGATAGTCTCAACGTCATGGGGTACACACCTGCCTGGCCTCTGACGGGGCCTGTAGCTCCCTGAAACATCAATGCTAAGAGCCACTCACAGCCCACGTCACCCTGTGCCAACCTAGCCGACTTTAAAAAGTTAAAAATTTGGAAATTTTCTGGGAATAATCTATTACCCTTGGGAGACAAAAGCTCAGAAGAAAAGTATATGGCTCAGCCCGCATGCTGGCTGCGTCTTCTCTCCCAGGGACTCAAAAGCACTTTCACAGCTTCCACCTATGATGCATTTCCTAGGTGAGATTTCCTCGTGGGCCAAAAAGTGCTATGACTAGGTCCCTGCCCAGAGCACGTCTTCTTTGTGGTTAGCCCAGCAGTATTGAGCAAGAACAAGTGGCTAAAACCTGTTAATACAACATAGGTACTAACCCTTTATGTTAAATGGGATTAGCAGTCCAGCCATTAAAAAGAGTGGTAATATCAGCGGCTTTAAGACTCTCCAGGAGCCCACAACCTCTGGGGGCTTTTACCTTCGATTCCATTTAAATCCGAGATGGTTTCACCCCGCTGGCAGCTCCTTAGTTACCATGGAGGCTTAGGGAGAAAGTGTTATGGAAAGCTGACGTTGTTGCTAAGCAAAGGAAGTCTCAGGAAGGCAACTGCCAGAGTAAAAGCAACACCTGGTTAAAGTGAAATTGACATGAGAACTCCTATAGGCTTTAAGCTGCTTTTGTGAGAGTTAGAGTTGTACTGGTCTAATACTGGAAAGACAATAAGCATGGTAAAACGCAGTCATCTAGGCATGTATTTCCTTAGCAGGTGGGTGCTGGCTGCCTCTCAGCCCTGGCCTGAGCCTTCAGCCCTCTTGCCTCATTTTTACAAATAGAGAAACTGAGACCCAGGAAGATCAAATGAGATGGTCCATTATACGTTTCCTGTCTGCAGGGGTTTGGGGGTAACAGCTTAGGAATCTTTTTAAGGATGGTGAATGCCACTTTCTAAGTCCCTACCCATTATGTGTAAAGGAAACATGCCATGCAGGGGGGGTAGGTGGTGGTGGTGGTAGTGCTAAGTATGGCAAACCACAAGAGTGAGCAAAATCTGTTTGTGTACCGGGATATGAGAGAATCCTACAGCATATCATCAGCACTCAGGTGCCACATGTCCCCTGGTGGGGAGGGTCAGGCCTTGTGGATGAAGCAGTCCCTAAAAGCACCTAAAAGCTTCTTCATCCAGTGACCAGAAGTCAGGAGGAGGAAATGGCTTCCTGCCGAGAAGCGGGTTTTCAGAACCCTGGTTGGGTGGAGAGCAAGGCTCCAGGCACCTGCTATTGAGGCTATTCTGCACCAGTGGACCCTGAGGCGACAATCAATCAACAGACCTCAGTTTTCTTTGGGAGCTCCTACCATGTAATCAGTATTGTGCTAGGGTTGTTAGAAGATTGTTGAAACGACTAAAGGTCTTATCTTCAAGGTACTTCTCACCACAACTTGATAGGGAAGGCAGAGAGTTTTTAAAAATGGCGGAGTAAGACGACATGTCAAGTGGTGTAGCACTAATGCTAGGTATTCAAAGCAAAGAGAAAGCGAATGTGAAAGACTAGGGAAGCCACTGAGTAGGACTTGAGTTAGGTGGAGGAAGACAGGTAGGATTTCTATGGCAGGAAGATAAGGCATTCCAGCTGGGAAACTACCTGGGGGAAAGCTCAAGCTCAGAGGTGGCCATGAACCACTTTAGACCTTGTTTTCTAGGGAGAAGAGATAGCAAGAGATGGCTGGACCCTTGTATCACTCAATATCTTATAAACTGCCTACTTCTAACACATATTAGCATCAAGAATATACAAAGGAAACATTATAGAAAAAATATACCCAGTTTATTACTGTAAGGCTCTGACTCCAAACCCCAGCCCTGGAGCAGGACTGGAGCCTCTGTGAATGCCCGTCTTTGTGTATTGCTCACTTAAAGACTACTGCACTGGAAGCAGAAGGAGTTACTTCCTTCTCCTCTTCTCCTCCCTGCTAGAATGGAATATTCTAATGGAAACAAAAATATAGTGAAAACTAGCACAGTGGGAGGAAAAGGGGAGCATCACACTCTCAGACCTTGTGCTTTAACAAGAACCGCCTGGCAGGGGTGTGAACCAAACCTCTGATATGTAGGTAGGGCAGGCCATCGACCCATCAGGACAGACATCAGCCCTTTCTGTAGCAGATCTGGGATCCCCTGCTTGGCCAGGAGTTAAATATTCTGTGCAAAATATCTTCCTTTTATGCCTCCCAATTGATTCCCTACCCTGTCCAAATTGTCCTGCACCCCAGGAGACTGACCCTTACAGATAACCTCCACCTGGCTCCCTTGTCACCTAACTACATATCAGATGTGACTATGGGAGGCAGCAGCAGGAGATCCAAGAGGAGAGGAGAGGGGTTGGCATATTCATTTCCTGAGGTTGGCAGTGACTCCAGGCTCCCTAAAAGCCACAGCTCCCTGATATCAGGGGGCCCTCTCCTATGGCTATAGGTCTTACCAGAGTCCAATAAGCCCTCTAAGCCCTTAACCCTTCACAGGTCTCCACTATTGCTAAGAACACGGTACTTCACCATCCCTTGCTTGTTTCCTCTATTAATCCCACTTCAGATGTCCTTCTGAGGATGCCAGCAGTTTCTAGCAAAAACCCTGACTGATACAAACATAGCTGGATTATGGGGACACCAAGGGAGCTCTAGGGGAAGGGGGTGGCTGGGTTGTCCAGAGAGGACAAGGGTGTTCAAGGATCTGGTAGAAGTGGCTATTTGTGGACTGGTAGGGAAGCATTTCAGTATTTTAGTAACTGCTGCAATTGTACAGGTGGGTGCTGGCAGCTTCTCTGCCTTGTCCAGAGCCTTCAGCACTACTGTCTCATTTTTACAAATAAAGAAACCAAGACTCAGGAAGGTCAAACAGAATGGCCCATTGTAATTTTCTTGTCTGCAAGGGTTTTGGAGCAACAGCTTATGAATCCTTTTAGGATGGTGAGTGCAACATTCTATATATATAACTGTGACATATAAAGGAAACATGCAAGAAATTCTTTCAATAGGGTCAGAACCTTGGCTGCATTCATGTTCTTTACCTGTGAGGGCTTTTTTTTTCACCTCCAACTCAATGAATTTAGTGTCCCTGCTCCCTGGGAAGAGCTTATATTATAGCAGAGACCTTATCTAATTCTGTTTTGGCACAATGTCTACAGTGTTTTTGGCATTTAACAAACGTCTATTAATAGCAACCTATCTGTGGGGAGCCCTGCGCTCAATGGGACCATTTACTTTTCATTAAAAATAAGAGATTACTCTTTTTTTTCCACATAAAAATCATAGATTAGACTGTGAGAGGGCTTGCCGAGGTCAGGTAGCACAACCCCAGACCCCAGCCAGCATTGTACTTGAACTCTGGCAAAGAGACTTATTCTCCATGGAAGGCTACAGACAGATCCCCTGCAGCATTCTTTCCAGACCTTGGAACCCCAAAATTGTGAAGACGCCATCTCCCATCTGATCTAAACCCCTCCAGCCAGATTCTCTGCTCGGTATAACATTGCTCAAGTGGTGGGCAAAGAAACCCAGTCAAAGGCCAGGCAGGAGCAAATGGAGCAAAACTGAGAACAAGCTCAGTGGAGCATCATGGTAAAGAGCTGAAAAGCAGAAGGCTCATCCCACCATCATGGAAAGCAAAAGGAGACTGTGTTTAGACTTTGGAGGGCCAGTCATTCATTCAAGGAAGAGACAGGTATTGAGACCCTGCTGTGTCCTGAGCACTGTGTCAAGCACAGAGGACATAGAAATGAATGTTGTGCATGTCCTGCCCAAGAGGAGCCTTCTGCTCAAAAATGATAGAAAATGAAACAAAATCACTATAACTTGTTTGCTTACTCCTTCACACACTCAGGGAACACTAAGCATGTTCTAGTTGCTTGGGATTTAGACAAGACCACTTCTGACCCAGACTGCACAAATGCTTTTCTTTCTAGCAGGGACTAGAGGTAAACTGGTAAGTTTTTCCCAGTAATTATTCAATTCCTATAGTACCTATGACATCAGGGTTTTATTGGGATTGAATGAGTTTGAACAATGCCTGGCCTATAATAAGCAATATATAAGTATAATAAAGGAGAATAAGTGTAAATTGAGGAAAAACCTGGGGACTCACCTTGCTTTGGGGGCTCTAAAAGATAAAGTAGGAGATCTAAAGATCAAATAGGGGTTAATCAGGCAAAGGTAAGGGTGAAGCTTGAGAGAAAACCCTATAGGCAGAGAGACGGACATTGTGAAGACACCATTGTAGGAAAGAGATTGGAATAGGATGGCTCCCAGGCTTGTTGAAGTTCAGAAAAAGAAGAAAAGAAAGGTGTGGGAGAAAGCTGGGGGGGTTCTTGGGAACCATATTGGCTGGAACTCTGTAGACCTCAGTCCCACAGCAGACATCTCTCCAGGATATATCCAGGATCCCAGTGAGGACAACTCACTGAAGTGGAGCACAGTTAAGCCCAAGACTCCCTGATGTGCCTCCTGGGTGAGTAGAGCCCACTTGTGACAAGTTATGTCTGAGGAAGGGGAACCAGGTGAGCCTTAGTTCTCATCATGGCCAAGCATGAGGCTAAGTAGTAGCACATCTTTGGGTGCTGGACAGGCCATCCACCAAATTTATACTCAGTGGAAGATTTCTAATCCAATCCTCCAAGGTCTTTCCTAATAATACTCTTTAATTCCCATCACCTGATGAATAGAGCCATGGCAGTGTAGGGCAACCAAAAGGGAAACAAGTGAGGTGAGGCAAGGGATTGTTCTAGCTTTCTGCCTTCAGAGAATTTCTGGGCTTCAGAGGCAGGAAGCAGGTACCCAAAATAGGGCGTGGCAGTCTCCTGAGTTTAGACAGAGTTCAGAATTTAAGGAGGCTTGACCACCAGAATTCACAGGGCAGAGTATAAGAGGAAAGAAAGGTGACAGACAGAGAACTTGAGGATTTTCCATCAAGCCTTCCCCTCAGTATTGATCAGTAGGGTTGTTTGAGAAAACTCCTCAAGGTCAGGGAAAGTCCACCAGAAAGAATCAGGCAGAAAAATGAGGTGGCATCACAGAAGGGCTGGGAATACATTTTGTTCCCACCACACAGAGAGGAAAGTCCTTCATCCACATAGCTCTTAAAAAAAACAGAAAGAAACAAGAAAAACACATACAAAAAAACAATTATCAGCTGCTTAACACAATAAACATGTATTGCCCATATACATAACAGTCCAAACTGGGGGTTCCTGGTCAGCTCAAAAATGGGGGGTAGCATTTATAGTCAACATGAACCTAGACAGAGGCAGGTTTTGCTATATTTAATGTGTGCCTTCTAAGGTGATCCCAGGCTTTGAGTTCCATCAGCAAATGAGAGAAGAAAGACTGAAAAAGCATACCCATTTCTTCACTCCCTTATCCCAGTAGTAATGAAATCAATTCATTATCTGGGAAGAAATAGCCTCATTGCCCCATCTAGATCACAAGGGGTCTTGAAAGTGCAGGCCCTGATTGGGCAACCATTCGCTGTGCCAACTCCTCATCAAGGAAGGGGAGCAGGAGTCTTGAGAGTAGTTGAACATTTCTGCTACAGTGAAGGGAAGTGCTGACGGAGGTGGGAGCTGTTTCAATGCACTGTTCCTATAAAGCAAGTGGAGAGGATAACTGCTAGGAATTAATATGGTTGCCATCTACAGATCAAATATGGACTCTGAAAACTTATCCTAAAATGAAAGTGTTGTACTGATCACCTACCATCTCACTGCAAAGGCACAATCTTCTCAACCAAATCGATTTTGAACTTCAACTAAATTCTGAGGAACTGGCATGGAGACTTGACTATTTGGTTGCATTTTCACACTTGAAGTCATCATCATTGTATTAGTCAGCCAAAGGGGTGCTGATGCAAAGTACCAGAAATCTGTTGGCTTTTATAAAGGGTATTTATTTGGGGTAAAAACTTACAGTTACAAGGACCTAAAGAGTCCAACTCAAGGTACCATAAGAGCAACTCACTCAAGTCAGTTGCCATGTGTTAAAGTAAGATGGTGGGCCTGATTTCTCCTTGCTTTTTCCTCTTAAGGCTCCTTGTGCCCAACTTCTTCTCACCTCAGCTCTAGGCTAGAGGGCTCTTTTCTTTCTGGGCCTTCTTAGCTGCTCAGGACTCTGGTCTCTTCAGCTGCAAACTATCCTGTGTATGGCTCAGCTCCCCCTAGGGCTTTAGCTGTTTGAGCTTTCTCTTTTCTGTCACATGGCAGGACTGAAATGACCAAGTCTTCTCTTCTGTATCTTCTTCTGGGAGTTTACATTTATATAGCCCACCAAGAGGGCGGGTAATCAACCTTGAACTTTGCCCTACTGACATGGTCAAATCAAAGGCCTAATCCTAACATAATCTAATCAAAAACAACTCAGCTGAATCTAATACAATCAAAGGGGATCATGCCCAGAGGAACAGACCAGTTTCCAAACATAATCTCTCTTTTTGGAATTCATAAATAATTTCAAACTGCCACAATCCTTTCATCTGTAACCAGGATTTAAGGAAGTAGGTGGCAATTTTGTGTTGTTTGAGCAAAGTAGTCAAAATAAGAGAAAACTCTTTTTTTCTTTTGCATATACTCAGGGACAGATGTGTTCCTGCTAATTGTCCTTATTTAAGCATTAAAGTTCAGGAAAAAACGTGTTCAGCCTCTTTTCTGACACTTTTCTCACTTCTACATGGTTGCTTCAGTCTGGAGATGGTCTTTTGCAAGGTTTCAGTAGTAGGAACCTCAGGATGGACTCCAGATAACACACACTTCACATTTAAACAATGTCCATAATGTAGCCAAACCCCCTCCCCACATGCACATTTTTTTTCCAGTGCTGTAGATCAAAATCATTGACGTGTTTTTAAAAATGAATGTCAGTCTCATGTACATTTTCCTAACACCCCTTTAGTGTAGGTCTGCTTCAGTAAGCTAAAGCCTGATTTCAACCACAAAAAGACATAGAGGACTGCTGCTGCTAAAATTGTCCTTTGTGAGTAAGAAAAGTTCATTATATTGTTATGACCACTGTAGTTGGATGGTTGTGGTTGAGCCTACCCCGGCTGTAGAGATTTCAGGGCCTGTAGTGCCTCAGGAATTTATCTGCATCAGAGAAAACATTAGACCTGGGAAAACCTTTCATGTGTTCCAGGGCCTGGGCAGAAGATCAGAACCAAGTCACTGGGAGTCAGTGATGAAGTCTGCTTCCTATCCAAGCCCCATGGAGTAACACTGGGCTCTATATGAGAAGAATCTCGCCATGTTTTGTGAGCTGTTGGGGCTCTGGGATTTTTCTTGAAGTTCAGTTTGGAATGCCCTGAGAGGGATCAGCATTCTCATAGAGGATCAGAGCAGACATGGAAATGGTGAGGTGGCTCGCCAAGTGGTGCTGGTCCCCATATGTATTAGTCAGCCAAAGGGGTGCTGATGCAAAATACCAGAAGTCTGTTGGTTTTTATAAAGGGTATTTATTTGGGGTAGAAGCTTACAGTTACCAGGCCATAAAGCATAAGTTACTTCCCTCACCAAAGTCTATTGCCATGTGTTGGAGCAAAATGGCTGCTGACGTTCAGCCTTCCTCTTCCTCTTAAGGCTCTGTGGTCCCAGCTTCTTCCAATATCAGCTATGGGCTGGTATAAGTCATGTTTCTCTCCCAGGCTCTGTGAGGGTTCAGGCTTCCTGGGTTCCTCTCTTCCTGGGGCTTGCTCCTCTCCAGGCTCAGCTCCTCTGCTATCTCCATAAGGCCAGCTGTAGACTATCAGCAGAATGGCTTATTTCTCTTCCTGGGGCCTTTTCTCTTTCCTCAAGACCAAGCTCCTCTGTGTGCTTACTTCCCAGGGCTCCAGCTCAAGACTCAAACTCCCTTCTCTGCTGTACAGTTTCTCTGTGAGTCCCTGCCCACCAAGGGGGCAAGGATGCAACGTCCTATTGACGTGGCCCAATCAAAGTCTTAATCATTATTTATTCAAGTAAAATAAAACTTCTGAATACAATACACTCTAATACACCCAGAGGAAAAGACCAGTTTACAAACATAATCCAATATTATTTTTTGGAATTCATCAATAATATCAAACTGCTACACTCCACCCTCTGAATTCCAAAAAAGACATTACAATATTAAAAAAAAAAAAAAAAGCTTAAATCAGTAACAATGCTGAGCACAAAATCATATCATAGTTAATTTAAAGAAATACAGTTTGTCTTGGGGCAAAGTACCATCTTCTGTAGACCTCTGAAACTTACAAAACCATTTATCTGCTTCCAATACACAAATGGACAAAGGATAAACATTTTCATTACCATAAGGAGAATTTGGGTGGGAAACATGAGTCAAGTGTCCTCTACAGTTCAGTAAACCTGCAGGGCATTCTTCATTTGATGTCAAAGTCTGAGAGTCATTCCTAAGACTATGGTTTCAATCTCACAATGTTTTGTAAGCTGTTGGGGCTCTGGGATTTTTCCTGCAGTTCAGTTTGGAATGCCCTGAGAGCATTCTCACAGAGGAATAGAGCAGATACAGAAATGGTGAGGTGGCTTGCCCAATAGCTGTTGGTCTACATATCATCAAAAAGTCATTCTAGAAGAACAGGAGATGCCTTTGTGAGGTGCATGAGCAGAGAGGAAAACAAAACAAACCCAGAGAGATTTTGGTGGCGACAAGTCATGGAGGGAGTATGTGATCCTACAGTTACTCAGGTAGGAGAAGCAGCCAGCAATTTGAATGTAACTGTATTCATAGGCCCCAGAGGTGAAGCCTGGCATCATTTGGGTTACACTATTGGTGATCTGATATAAGATTTGGGGATTTTGGTACAGTACCCATTTTCACCATGCATGAATCACTATTTTTAGAATAGAGCTGGAAGGGCATTTTTTCACCACAGCTGCTAAATTGCTGAGTAGCCCCACAGGGCACTTACCTACCCTTCACCAGCTGGACATAGGCACATTGTACCGCACTGCTGAAACTACTTTAGGATGGGAATTAGTGCCACTGAGGGATGTTCTATTAGAATCTGGGGATATCAGACAGACAACAGGGTCTATGCAATTTTTTTATGAACTCTCTAAAGTGGTCAAATAATTTATAAACTCTCAAAAGCATCAGGGGAGGAAAGGTTCTGGGAGTTAATATGTTTGCCAGTATCTATGGATACCTAATTTCTAAAATGATGGCAGACTTCTCTTGCACTAGAAAGGAACTCTATGGAAGACATTCTAAGATGACTTTCCCCAGCCATTTAGATATTACATGACTGGCAGGTCATGGAGGCAAAGAATAGTATTAAAAAGGTCTACAAGCCCCCGTACTGAAGATCATCCTTGGACTCAAAACTGTCCATGCCTCAGTACCTGCCGCTGAGGGCTGTACATCATTTAAGCAGTGGCTGGTAATGAGGAGGCACACAGGAACTTGCAGATGATTGTTTAACACACGTTATGGAAAGCCCAAGAAAACATCTTCCAGGAGCTAATGCTGGAGAAGCTGCTGCCAACATGGAGCAGAGGGAGAGCAGAAGATGGGGTTGGGCAAAGGGTTCAGGTGGACCTGTGGACATTAGAGGCTACTCCTACTGAAATGGCCCTAGGACCTGAATTTCTGCTGTTAGTAAAGTTAGTTCTAGACACAGAAGAGGAAGCCCATCACAGAAGTATAAGGGGAGTAGAAATCAGAGAAAGCAACAACTGATTTCTCACAGGGTATGAGGGTCCGAGTGGACCTCAGAGATGAGGGCACATCTGTGGTAGTGAAAGTCTTGGTGAGGAAGGGGAGAAAATTTTGTCCCCAAAGGAGCTTTGTTGGGGTAAAGGCCCAACCCCTTTGCACCCACTATTAGGCTCTCACAAGGGCTATGAGCACAAACAAATCAGCTGAGGAGACTACCCACTGGTACAAAAACAATAATCTGCATGGAGGCAGGTCTGGAAAGTGCCAGGTCTCAGCTCTTCTGCATGTATCTCATGCAGCTGCTTCTACAACAACCAAGTCAAGAGCATGCACCACTCAGCTCTCAAAGAGGAATACTTCTAGAAAGTCCTGAGACTCTGCAAGAGAAAATGCTATCCATTTTGAATGAGGTAGGTGTACTAATTTCTGGTTGCTTTTGTAACAAATTGCCACTAGTGTAGTGACTTGCAACAGCACAAATCTATTATCTGGCAGTTCTAGAGGCCAGAGGTCCAATATCAGTCTCCCTGGGCTAAGTCAAGGTGTTAGCAGGGCTGGTTCTTTCTGGAAGCACTAGGGGACAATGTTTCCTTGCCTTTTCCAGCCCTTAGAGATGGCCTACATTCTTTGCCTCTGGCCTCTTCCTTCATCTTCCAAGCAGTGTAGCATCTTCATATCTCTCTCTGACTCTCTGACCTCTGCATCCATCATCACATCACCCTTTCTGATTCTGACCTTCCTGCCTCCATCTTATAAGGGCATTTATAATATCCCCATCTCAAGGTCCTTACTTTAATCACATCTGAAAAGTTCCTTGTGCCAAATAAGGCATTCACAAGTCCCAGGGATTAGATATTGACATCTTTGGGTGGGGAGAATTTTTCAGTTAATCACAATAGTCCATGGTGTGGGAGTAAATAAAGACATTGGGTATATATTCTTGATTATTCTCAAGGCAATAGGGTCCTGGATGTATGATGATATACCAGAAGAGCCTGAGGCTGTGGCCACTCTGCTACTTTCAAGTACAGGGGCTCAGAAAGCAGTTCCTTTCAAGAGTACTTTTTCTTCATGGATGAATGGGACCATGGAGAGGAAAAAGACACTATGGAAGGTGGGCAGAAGGATTTCATTGCTAATATCAATCACTGGAGTTCACTAGTAATGACATTTTGCTTAGGACAGAATTGGTAGAGCACTGTATTCTTTTAATTAAGGAACTTCTAAAGTCTAATATGGAGTACAGGGCTCCACTTAGCTATGTAGGAGACAGTGATGCAAGCATAAAACCCAGAATTGTGAATGAAAGAACTGGAGCTTGAGATTGGTTCTAGGAATTCATGCCTGTCCATCTGGACAAAACTCATTAGCAAGTTCACTCTCTTTGATTTGAAAACTGCCACCCTCAAGCGACAGAGTTTCTGGAAATGACTTCTCCGGGATAGGGACTAGTGGGTAACGACTGTGGCATTCGTTCTGGAAAAGCCAGCACTGGGGTATGAGCCTGGTCTAGGTGGCTCCTCTTGGAGGGGAGGACCTCTGCTTTGTGTCCAGGCTTACTGAGAATGACCTGGGAGTGGCACACAAGGAGATGCATTACTGGATCCCCCTTCAGAAAAAAACATGCTGCCCAGCTGTGGGGATGTGGTCTGCCTCCTTGCCCAGGGCCACGCCCTTCCTGGAACAGGCCATATCTAGTCACTTAACAAAGCAGGAGCTTAACTCTCTGGCCACTTCGGATTGTAGCAGAGGACTCTGAAAGTCAATACTTGCTCCAGGACTCCCCACTGGTTGGCCAAGGTTTCCTTGGGCCTGTATTGTGGTTCAACCTCTCCCTCTGCCAAATCTAGCTTTCTTCCCCTTCTCTTCATGGGTTTTGATCCCTAATAAGCATATGGCATCCCAAACACCATCTCTGTGTTTGCTTTTGGAAAACTCAGCTGGTGACACTGGGGAAGGTATTGCACATAGTGTTTGGTGTTGTTTAAGTGAAAGCCAACATTCCCAGGAGACCAGCCTCAGAAAAATCAGAAGAGGTTTCAGTTCTTGAAGAACCAAAGTTCAAAAACAAAGGGATCTGGGCAAGGCTCAGTGGCAGCAAAGGAAAAATAAAATCTAGATGGGTAATGCTTGCTCAAAACAAGGGGTCAGGGGGAGAACTGGCTCTGGCCATGTGTGCCATGATGGCAAGCTCCTTGTGTTCCAGCCAACTGACATGCTGGAATACTTTAGGGGAAGTGGCTGTACCTGTGAGCCAAGAAAGCAATAAACTTGGAGACCAAGCATGGGGCAAGTTGCATTGCTAACAGGGATTTCAACTGGCAAAGGCCACTTGGCAGCACAGACAAGTATTGTCCTCCTTAGCAATGACAACAGACATAGCCAGAAGGAATGACAGCAAACCAGGAAGGTGCTCCTGTTCTTTCTTGGCCTGGCATTGGGAAGAAGAATTGTTCTCTCCCTCCTCACTCCTCTTTCAGACTGAATGGTCCTTAGAGTCCCCTTTAGGAGAGGGTGTCCTTTAGAGCATGAAACACTACTTCATTCATTTTGGCATGAAGGTTCTTGGGCAACCAACTGGTAATTAAAAAAAAAAAAAAAAAAAAAAAAAGTGAATGTATTTGCAAGCCCCACTGGTGGAGTAGGTCATAAGGGTTACATTTAGATATTCAAATTGTCACCATCACTAATGCATAGTACCAAATCAATAATGAGACTCAGAGCCTCCACTTACCAAGTGTGGGAGAGAAGTTATTATTTAATTTTTTCTCAGTATTAAAGAGGTACAAGGAATATGGGTTATGAGTACGCAGAGTGGGGCATGGAAAGAGTATACTTAAATTACTTCTCCAGAGAAAGAGATTAGATACTGGGGAAGACACACCCTGGGCTCGGATGGGCTGGTGGCTCCCTGCCTTCCCCCTCCTGGGTTGCAGCAGCAGGTTGATTACACGAGATGCTGGGTTGCACCTCTCCATGCAGTAGCTAGAGGGGCTCAGAGCTTGTGTTCACACTGCTACTCTTGCTCATAAGTGTTATCAATTAAATTTACAACCAATGCTATGTGCCATCCATCTGTGTCACTGTGCACCTAACAGAACAATATGAAAATTGTGGTGATAACTTTAAATATTTCCTCTCTAAGGCAGGTCTCAGGAAGCATGCTTCCGCAAGGAGTAGAGGCTTGAGTATATTCCGGTTGAGTGGTTCTGGTTGTCAATAAAGAAGTTAAGCACCTTTGCAGGGAAAGAGAATCAGACCCAGTCTGAATCAGTGAGTGGATCACAACTACTTACCCATCCATTGGACACGGCTCAAGCAAAAATGAAGCAGAGCACAGGATCACTGCTCTTTCACCTGGGAACTTTGAGTGGCCAGAAGAAGGCCATAAGGGAAAAAAAAGTTATCTGCAAGACTCTCTAAGATGCTGGCTGGATTCCCCACTTGTACATTGAAAGCAAGTAATTCTCAACTGTCTCTTCTAATTAGTGGTGTCACAGGCAGTTTTGAGGCATGCCACAAGCAATTTGTTGGTAATAATAATGTAGCAAATTTTGCCAATGATTTCTTTCTTTATAAATTAGATTATTATATTAGGATTTCTTTGGTTGTAACTGAGATAGCCAAATTAAATTAGCCTTGGCAAAAAAGAGGAACTTATTGCAAGCTCTAAGTAAATCCTAGAGCTAGAGTGCAGCTGTACACAATGATCCTGGACCTAGGAATCAAATGTGCCAAGGCATGCTCACTCATTCTTTTAAATCTAATTTTCTTTGCATGCTAGATTCATTCTCTACTGCAGTCAAGAGTCCTCCCCACTGTAGGGAACAAAGCTACACACAGTTCACAAATGTTACATGTCACAGATTTAGCTAGCAGAACATCCAGGGTCTCTGTGCCTAGTTTCAGTTTCAATATTTCTAAGAAATGGTTTCTATTGTCCTGTTTTGGGTCATGCAGCCATCACCAAACCAGTCAACTCTGGTGAAAGGTATGTGGCATCCATACTCACTTTATTCCACCAGGAAGACACATCTCCAGCCCACGTCACCCAGACCTTACCTCCAAATCACTGCCATGGCTTATCCTTGGGTCCAATCTTCCATCCCGCTCTGGATCCTTTATATTCTGGTCTGGAACTTACAGACTATCAATAGAAATCCCCACAGCACCCTGAACTCTGGTCCTAAAAGTGATTTTTCTCCTTCTTTTTCTAACTGCCCTTAAACATATCCCTTATTCTTGTCCTCTCTCAAATGGATTCTAACTTTCTCTCACTAGCCCCCAAATACCTCTACATCTGGGAATGTGCTTGCTCTCCATTTTTGTCTCCAAACCACTTCTCCTTTCTCCCTACAAGCCCTTATGCCTTTGAAATCAGACCATCAAACTATACCCAACCTTTGCCCTCTTTGCTCCTCTCATCTATTGTCCTCTCAGTCATTTCCACTCATTCATGACAGATATGAACACATGTTTCATGATCATCCTCTCTTACCCCCTTCTTCCATATCCACGAGGACAATTCATCCCAAAGACTTCTGTCTCAGATTACATATGGGCCAGTGGGAACAGGAAGGGGTGCAGAGTACAAAAGAGAGAGGAGTAGCTCAGGGGATCAAGGAAAATGTATCATAAATAAGGCTTCAGCACAGACTGAATTGTGTGCTTGTATAGGTGATACAGGTAAGGGTGTGTCGGGGAAAACAACAGTATTAGCAAACAAACAGGGACTGAAAACAGTGTCATCCATTTGAAAAACTAAGTCATTTTGATTGGCCGAGACATAGGGTGAGTGAAAGGTACAAAGGAGTAAGAAATTACCAAAGATTTAAACTTTGGAGAAGCATCTATGCTTTATTTAAGGAGTTTAATAATGTTTGTGTTTTTGTAACAAAGGGCAGTTGAATGGTTTAGCACATATACATGCCTTAATCACAGAATTTTATGTGTTAAACAATAATTGATGGTTTAATTTCTCAGTCCCTCTCCTTTGTCTGTAGAACCATGAGGGCATTGTCTTTTTCCTCTTTAGAGCTTCTATACCTAGCACAGTGCACACAGTAGGTGCTCAGTTGTTTGCTGGATGAAATAATAGGCTTTCCTTAGCTGTCTTCAGATTATACTATTCATTGAATTACTTATAAAGAAAGATATAAAGAAAAATGTATTCAAAGTTACAAATAATGTCCTCACAGACAAACTTTAAGAAACCAACCAGTTCACAGGGTTGGGATAAAGATTTTGTGACTTCAGACAGTTTTTTAAATCTGCTCTGGAGCAGCATGGCTAAGCTGCCCTTGGCTGAGGAGCTTGTGAAAAGTGCTCAGAGTTATGTAGCTTTATGGGTTTACAGTTTTCAAGGTGCTTGTCGGGTACATTAGTTTATTAAATCCTCTTCATCAAACTCAAGAGAGGTGAGAAGTAGGTCTTATTTATCCTTACAGTAGGAAAGGAAGGCAGAGAGTTTAAGCCACTTGCTCAAGGTCACACAACAAATATGCATCAGAAACTGGAATCATTGGTTCCAACGCTAGTGACTCCTCCATTGTCCCAACGACCTCCATATTATGGCAAGGACATCTGACATTGAGTGGACTGTGAGTAACAAGTGAGGTTTTTATATGGCACCACTAGAAAAATCCAAGGTAAAATCTCTCTGTGCTAATAAGTGTGTGAATTGCTCCAGAAACAGGCAATACTTTTATCCTTCCACTGCTTATGCTATTGATCTTTTCTGAATCTTAGTCTTTCAACAGAGGTATGCAGAAATGTAAAAGATTGAGTCTATTATATCTGATCCATGAAAGAATAGTGTATGGAGCATAATGTTCACCCACTCCACAGAGGTCAAAACCTCACAGGAAATTAGCAAGAGTTGCTACAACACAAATAAAGGCTGGACCCAAGGAAAACCTTGCTGATTATGATGGCTGTGGAGTGCTAGAAATGTCTTTTAAAGCAGGATATGAATTCTCTATCATGACAGATTTTAGGGACAGGATAAATTCAGTTTAGCACAAGTTAGAAGGCCTGGAAGCTGAAAGATGTCTGAAATTAGTTCTGCTACCAACTCATCCAAGGTGCAATTGGGCAAAAATGGTGACCCTGTGCTTATTCTGGCCTTTTCATTCATCCATACCTCACCACCTCCCAATACATACACACACCTTATGTGATTGTGTGGTTTGCTTATGACAAGGAAATTTGTTTTGCTCTCTTTATTTGACATTTTTTTAAAACGTGAAGTATGAGAGAGGTTTCCATTCCCAAAGAAAATCTGCCATCTGAAAGGTTCTACCTATTGGTGATACAAGTGGTGAAAACAGAAAAGAGGAAGAAACTAAACCATCTTCCTCTTTCTTGTCTTGATTCCTCACCAAAACCATAGCCCAGCTAGAAATACTACACAACATTCCAAGACTTTTTTCAAAGGTATTCGTTGGTTTTTGTTGTTATTTTCTACTCTTTCTCATTTGCTTTATTCTGCTTTCTGTACCAGAACCAAAACTACATTCTTGTTTGGCCCTGTGCATTAGATTTCAAAAATGACACAGACTTTCCCCTCTTTGCATGTAAGCACCAATGCTTGACTTTTTTTTTTTTTTTTTCCCAAGGCAGGGTGAGGTTGCAGATAAAAATGAATACTTTTTTAAATACAGAAAAATAAATAGTACTACGAACAAAAGCCTTAAATAATACGTGTTAATATAGTTTCATTCAGATGGGTGAAATGGGATCTTGTTTTAATTTGTAAATTACTGATTACTAGTAAAAGTAGCATTTCTTTAGATTTATTAGTCATGTCGATTTTCTTTTCTGTGAATTTCCTGTATATGTCATTTACCCATCTGTCTATTTTCATGTTTTGTCTTTTTTATTGTTTTTATAAATGTATTTTGTATGGATGGTTACCTCTTATTTTTGATAAATGTCGCAAATATTTCTTTCAGCTTGTAAATTTGCTTTTTACTTTGTCGTATATTTGACATATAGAAATTTATATTTTGATATAAATTAACTTAATCAATATTTCTATTTAATAGATTGATTTCTTTTAGTTTGACTCCTTATTTAAGTATTCCTTTCCTGTATCAAGTTCCTAAGAGAGTTGTCTATATGTTCTTTTAATAATTTTATGGTTTTATACTCAATCCATATGGAATTAAGTTTGGGTGGAATGAGGAAGAGATTGTACAGTATTCCACATAGAAAGGAAATTATTCTAACATTTTTTAAACTATTTGTCTTTTCCACATTGAATTAAAATACCATCTCTATCAACTTACACGAATTTTTAAATATTTGGCTCTGTTTCTAGGTTTTCTATTCTTCTCTGTTCATTGTTTCAGTCTACTCTTATACCAATAGCAGCACCCTATTTTAATTACTATAACTTTAAAGTAAATTTTGATGTATAATATAGGCCTCCCTTCTATTATTTTAATTGTCTTGGCTATTTTTGTTTATTTCCTATTTTATTTTAGAAATAATGTTTTAAGTTCCACAAAAAAGTCCTATGAGATTTTGGTTAGAATTCCACTACATTTAAAGATTTGTAGGAATAATTATATATTTAGGATATTAAAGCTTCCAAATGAAAATCATAACTATATCTCTCTCTATCTAGTCTTCTTTTATGCTATTCAGGAGTTTTACATATTTTCTTGAGTCCAACACAACTTTTGTTAGATTACTCCAAAGCATTTTTTAATAAATTTTTTGTTATTGAAAAATATTTTTTTTTCTTTTCGGTTGTATTTTTCATTGTTCCTTCCTTGTAAAAAAAAAAAAAAAAAAAAAAAAAAGGGAATAATCATAAATATACTCAAACGATTCCCAGCAACTATACTGAATGTTTTATGGCTATAAATTCCTTTGGATTCCTATGTAAGCAATCACATCATTTTAAATAAATAAAAAATCTCCTTTCTAGTCCTAAAAACATCTTTTATTCTGCCTCCTCCTTTCCCTATTTTATCTACAGTAAAATGCTTATTATTCATTTATATCCCAAATATTTATTAAGAGCCCATCATATGGTCAACCCTGCTTAGATGATTGCAATGCCCAGTACACAAAATAAACAAACATTATTTCCCTCAAGTACCTCATATTCTAATGTGAGAAAATAAAATAAATTATATAGCACGTTAAACATTCATAAGTGTTATGAGAAAATTATAAAGCAGGGTAAGGGAGTTTTGGAGTACAGAGGGAAAAGGATGCAATTTTAAATGCTATGATCAGGGTAAGTCACAAGGAGAAAGTGATATTTGAGGAAATACTAAAGGAGGCGAGGAGATTGGCTAAGCAGATGTATGGAAGACGAACATTTTAGGAAAAGGGACATTCTCAGACAAGTTTTAAAGGAGTAGAGAAGGTGAGAAATAAGAAGTAATGGAAGTCTCTGCTTTCTGTTGGATTAGATGTTGTTTTTGAGTGAAAGCAAGGTCTCAAGGACTATTCTAAGGTTTTTAGCCTGAACAAGCAGGCAGATTAATTTTCTATCAATCAGAAAGGAAAAGACTGAGAATAAAACAGATTAGAGGGAGAAAATCACGAGTCCAGCTTTAGGCATGGAAAGTTTTTGAGGTTGACTTGACACACAAATAAAGATGATGAGATGACAATTTGATATTCAATCTGGAGCTTTTAAGAGAGGTCTGGGCTGGAAGCAAAAATGTGTGAGTAACTGGGAAATAGACAGTATTTAAAAATCATAACACTAAAGGCAGTCCTCAAGGATTGAGGCTGGAACTCTGGGGAATTCCAAATTAAGAATTAGTAGAAAAGATGAGGAACAACACGAGAATAGATGAGAGAAAGAACAACCAAATTGAGAGAATGGAGAGAGAACTCTGAGATGGTAAACATGACAAATAGTTTTGTTGCAAAGAAGAGCAAACATTGGGGTTATAGTTGTAAGGGAAAGTGACGCAAAGGAAGAGATGGAGGAGAAAGAGAAGGAGAGAGAGGAAAGAGAGCAACAAAGAAAGAGACAGAGATGGGGGAGGGTGAGAAAAATGAGAGAGGCAGAGAGAGAAAGATACTGAAAAAATGAGGAGGGAGAATAAGGGGGGAGAGAGAGAGAAAAAAAAAAACAGGCAGAAAAACAGAGGAGACACAGATAGTGACAGAGAAATGGAAGGAGAGAAAAAGAGAGAGAAATAATAGCATGATTGTATGCTAATGGAAACATTAAAAATGAGAGTAAAAACTAATCATGTAGGAGACAAAAAGGAGAATTGCGGAAGTAATATCCTCAGTAAGTAAAAGGGAATGAGATCTAGTATATAGCTGGGAAGACTGGTTTAGATAAGGCTAATAGGAATTTCTGATCCAGTCATGGGAGTTTTCTTCTATTCCTATTCTGCTAAGGGCTTGTTTTAACAATCACTGAGTGTTAGATTATATCATATTATTTTCTACAACCTATTTAGATGATCACAGTATTTTCCTTCGTTATTAATGTGGTAAATTACCAGCTTATCTAATGCTGAGTATCTTGGCATATGTGGGATAAATACTACTTAGTCATGATGGATTTGCTAAAGCACTGTTATTTTCAATATTTTAAAAGAACACTGTTTCTATATTCATAAATGAGATTAGTTTAAAATATTTGCCTGGCCATTGCCCAATTTTGGTCAATACTATAAACTATGCTTAAAATGAAGTTGGGTACTTTTACCTTAAGAAAAATCTAATCTGTTCTCAAAATAAATTTATATAAGACAGGGATGGTTTCTTGAGGATTTGATGAAGGCTGTAACCCTTTCTAGAACTGATGCCTTTATAGGAAAAAATTTTAAATTATTGATTTAAATTCTGCATGATTATTGGTATATTCATACTTCAAGATGAACTCCAAAGGAAGAAAGAAAATAACTGCTTCTTATATTTTTTTAGATAGTGTGAGCAAAATCTCAATGGTATTGCCTTATAATATTTTAAAATATACACCATACCTGATGTTATGCCACCATTTCCATCTACATTGTCTTAGAAAGATGTATATTTGCATATAATGATTTAAAGATTGATCTTATCATCAGCATTTATTTTTACTTAGACATATGCAAGAAG
Organism: Tolypeutes matacus; assembly: GCA_026826555.1. NCBI lineage: Eukaryota > Metazoa > Chordata > Mammalia > Cingulata > Chlamyphoridae > Tolypeutes > Tolypeutes matacus. Next base: position 8,591,586 of record JAKSZT010054226.1, read on the forward strand.
AATACTTTTCCAATTCCAAGACAACTTATATGCTTGGGTTTAAATATAACACGACCTTTGAAGAATTAATCAGTGGACATACATTACAATATTTATGAGTAAATTCACTTTCCATAAATACGAAATGAGTAAATACAGTTAAACACAATCAACAACTAAAACAAGCATTGTAGTCATCATAGCCTTGAAGCTAAAGGTTATATTATATGGGATGAATATAAACCATTTTGGTTGGAATCACCTAGAACTTCTTGTAAATAAACTACCTAAGAGAGCAATTTTATGACAAAATATAGTTTTAAAAAATAGATTCAATTAAACCAAAGCAAAACAAAACTGTATACCACCTGGCTAAAAACCACTTGTATCCACAACTCCTTACTTGTTCTCATTATTTAATTAGCATTTTTATCATTTAACCAAGGCCAAATCAAAGCATTGCAGGCTTATAATTTTCTATTTTCACCACTCTCTCTTATTTTACTTTTTTGCCATATGTTTTTCTAATATGTTATTATAATTCTAAGAATTATAATTGCTTTTGGTTTTGTTGAAAATTTCAATCTATTTAGTTTTTTCCTGCATCAATCATTTTTCCTTTTATTTTTATTATTTCCTTCATGGATTCTGTGGGTTATTTTTCTTGGTCTAGATTTGTGTTAGAATACATAAATCATTAATAGTGACCAAATATTTAGATTTTATTTTTAATTTGTGTATATAAAAATAAAATTCCATCTAAAGTTGTATAATTCACTGCAGTTACTGCTTTATCTGCAACCTACAATTTGGATATATACAGCTTTCTTTTTTATTCATATGTAAAAAGCTTATAATTTTATTGTGATTTCTTTAATGCATGAGTTACCGAGAAGTATGTTTTAAGCTACCACATATATGGAAGGGAGTTGAGATTACATTTTTGGTAATATTACTACAAGTGGTCAAAAAACAGCCTGAATGATATATTTTCTTTAGGACTGGGAATAAATGTACAAATATACATATAGCTCCCCATAATAATGTATTTAGATCTAAAATAATAGCTTCTGTTCTCTGTGTAGCCATTTGGCAGTTTGATGTAATTATGAATTCCAAAAATATATATTGGATTATGCTTGTAAACTGGTCTGCTAATTGGGCATGATTACGTTATGATTAGGGCATTAACTGGGACACGTCAGTAGGGCGTTGAACCCCACCCCTTGGTGGGTGGGGGAATCAAATATAAAAGGCAAGGCAAAAGACAGAGAGAGCAGTTCTGATGTTGGAGTGTTGTACTGGAGCCCCGGGAAGTAAGAGAACTTGGTCATAAGGAAGAAGAGAAGGTCCTGGGATAGAGACAAGCTGTGTGCCTGATAGTCTACAGCTGGCCTTGTGGAGCGAAGCAAAGCCTAGAAAGCCTCATAGTCTACAGCTGACCTTGTGGAGGAACCAGAGGAGCTAAGTCCGGAGAGAAACGCAGCCCGGGGAAGAGAATAACCCAAGAAACCTGAACCCTGACAAGCGTCTTGCTCCAACACGTGGCAACGGACTTTGGTGAGGGAAGAAACTTATGCTTTATGGCCTATTAACTGTGGACTTATACCCCAAATAAATACCCTTTATAAAAACCAACCCATTTCTGGTATTTTGCATCAGCACCCCTTTGGCTGACTAATGCATCTGCTAAGGCCTTTTTGTAGAGTGGAGTGGGCTGGAGTTCTAATCTTTGGGGTTTGGAGGGTAAATGATGTGAGACCCACAGAAGAAATACAAGGCTGTGAAGCGTGAACCCCAGATCTTCAGAATTCTCCCTGACCTCTCCAGATCAGGTCAATACAATTATTGACAGCAAACCTTGGAAATCTTGGAATTGTTGTTTCTCTCCTAGACATCCCTTCTAGGTACATGGCAGTTATCATTAGTTGGCTCCAAAATAAAACAGGACTGGGTTTGATTTGGATTGTCCAGGACCCTGGACCTCCAGCCAGACCTCTCTTTTCAGATCCTTTCTTGAAGCATCTCCACTCCAATAGTTCTTTGACCCCAACAGAACATTCAATACATACCTTTCAATATTTTTTTCACTACCAATGAATTCCTGCATGCCCTCTCTCCCATCTTACTTGACAGAGATTCTTTAGTCTCTTACTGCAGTCACTCTGGTACATACCCCTTAACTCTTTCCTTTCCCTTTTATTCAATTGGAACATTCCCAACCCTGGTAAAATACAACATTATGCCTTTTTTTCTACCTTATCCTAAATAGTTGAAAGTCACTGGAGAAATGAATAGAAACCTGCTGTTTTACTTTTCCAACTATTAAAACAAATGTCAGGCATGAGTTGGCCTTACAATTGGAATTTATTGGTTCATGGTGTCAGAGGCTAGAAGCCTCCCTTCCTCCCAGAGTTGATACTTTATGGCTGGCTGGCAAGTTTTGAAGATCTTTGGGTTTCCATTGCATAGCAATGCACATGGAAATGTCTTTTCCTTTGTCCTCTGGACAGCTTCTGGCTGCTTCCTGTAGCTTCTCTCTCCACCCGACTTTTACTCTGCTTATATAGGACTCCAGTAATCTAGATTAAATCCCACCCTGATTCAGTTGGGCCATGCCTTAATTGAAGTAACAACTTGAACAATCTTATTTACAATGGATCCACACCCACTAGAATGTGGACTAAGACAAAGAACATGTTCAAACTAGTGTATACAATTCAATCTATCACACCTGCTAACTGGTCATATTTTATATATGTGACCTCAAACCTCAAGGCACCCTCAAGTACTACTCAGAAATCTTTGTCTGTGTTCTGATTGATTTCTTCTTCCATCTGAATGGATGACTACTTCACACATCATCCCTCTACAAATTTTCAACACTTTCTCCCTTTTCTCAGTCTTAGGTGATTGCCTTATTTTTTCACTAAGAAAACAGGAACATCCCAAAGAAAACTTCTTCTGGACCATGCTTCTGTTACCAACAAGTAACCAGCTGTCACTTTACCTGGAAGTATGGGCCAACCAGCCGCATGCCCAGAATTTATGACTCTTCCTACAATTTTAGGAATTGTATAATACACTATAGGTTGTGTGGTCTAACATTCTAAGAAGTCACTGAAGAAGCCAAAGATGCAATCTGCACATAGGGGAGATAAAAATCACAAGGGATTAAATTTGACCAATGGGAAAGAGTAGGATTTGAGTGAACTAAGCAGATGCATTTGTCTACCTCCTAACTCCCATGGACTATTAGCAGGTATATTTTTTGTTTTCAGCCAATCCAAGCAATCCTATGTATCAAGCTAATGCAACTGTCAAGCAATAGGCTGTATTTTTCCTCTGGTACATACCTCTGCCTCATTGTAAAGTGGAAGCCATGCATTAAACATCGTATGTATCATTTTACATCTCTCTTGTTTCCCGTCTCTTTGTCTTAACCTCATCCATCTGGAATCAACCCTTAGGCTCTGTTATTGAGGGAAATTACACCTAGGCAATTGATTTTAGAAGGGGAATTTGAAAAGCATACCCTCAGGATTGTTTTTCAGTTGGATTGTCCACCTGTCTTAAGGCAATATAGACTTTATTGCAGTTGATATTGGAATGATTATAAACCCTAGAATTGGAATTTCCTATATGTTCATTAATGGCTAATAGGGATAGAATGCTTTGGAAGAACAAGTTTCCATGTCAGTTAGTTTTGGAAACATGAAAATGATAAGGCTTGAAGAGGAAGTATATTATTGTGATTGTACTAGAGGCTTTTAAAAATAGCAGGTTCATGACGCTTATTTGACAACTTTAAAAATATGTCCTAAAATGAAAGGGCCTCTTTAAGTAGCTTTAAAGGAAATTCTAATGTTCTGCAGTATCAGAATAGACTATGCTGAAAATCAGTTCCAAAATCTGAATATAAAATAATATACAGGAGACTACATGGGTAGCCATAGTAGTCAGTCTTCTATTTATCAAAGCTAGTGTCTTAAGAGTGAAAGAGTGGGATCCACAGATCTGGAATGGGGTCATTTTTATGCATGAACCTAAGAATAATGAACTCACATTTTCTTGAACATTCTTGGCAGGCAAAAACAGTCTCTTCTTTCTTGATGGAGAAAAATAACCCCACTTTCTTGGAGACCATGTGATAATCTCATCTGAAGATTCACAAGATGATCTCATTCTCCACAAGAACCACCCATACCATTGCACATTGCCTCCAGGAAAAATCTAAAGCACAGTCTGAAGGACCACTCCTTTCTTTTCTCAGTCTTAGATGATTCCTACATAACAAAAGAATGTCAGAGCTTAGCAACATGGATATCAGGAACCTGGAGAACACTTATGGGAGTAGATCTCAGAGGTGTCAGAACAAGTCTGGAGATGGATGATAAATCTGGATCGTGGCAAATTCATTAACCAGGGAGTACTCACCCATGACTTAGGAGTCAATGTTTTGGCAAGGGCTTTTGTTGTATATTAGTTTCTGGTATGGTTTCCTGAATCCTGGATTCAACCCTGGTCTGGAGCAAAGTAATTAAAATTAGATAAATGTTTGGAAGAAGAGATCAAAAGACCCCAGGAAGTAGAAATGTTAATAGGAAGTTATTACATATGACCTTGGAACCTACCATCTGACTATATTCCCCAGGGGGGCTTAGAGGACATACACTTCACTACGGCAGTAAGGTATACATTAGTGAGGGGTATACTGGCATTGTTGAGAAGCTGAATAATAGCTATCTTCTGAAGGCTATGATAGATTTCAGAGGTTGCTAGCATTGAAGTGGCCTCTTTAATAGCAATTTCAATAATGGGATCATGAAATGACAGAGCTCATGTGGCAGTACACAACCATCAAAAGCAAGGTGATTATAATTGCTGCAATAGAAAGTAAGGCTATCTTAGCCTACATGGTGGTAGCTAATAGATCATGGCATTTATAAGGGCAAGAAGAGTAAGGGCAGAAGGACAGAGAATAGATTTTCACTCAATTTATATAATCAGAAAAAAATAAAGCAGAGAGATCACAAGGAGAAGGTTCATGTTAGCTACCACAATGGTGACTCACAGCCTCTCTCTTACTTTTCAGATCTAAGCTAGTTCATAGAACCAGAACTCAATGATTGAACAGGAGGCTATGTCCCCTTCAGGAATTACCTTGCAATTCTACTAGAATGTTTTGCAGTAAATATTTCTCTGATTCTTTCCCAGAAAGGTCTTGAAGAAAAGTTCCCATTATGTTAAGGGGAAATAGGTATTTCTGGTCTTGATAAATATGAGATCTGAAATTATACTGTTTTTGGAAAACACCAAAAGGGTCTCGCTAATTAAGGTGGGAGATTGTGAAAGTCAGTTGATAAATAAATTTTGTCCTGAGGCTCTCATTGTGGTTTCCTTGAGTCAGCATATTCACCCTAAAGTTATTTCCCTGGCTCCCAAATGATCTTAGCAGCTAGGCAGAACCCCCATTTTGGTTTCCCGACCCGTGGAATAAGGGATAATAGGGGAGGAAGTAACAAGTAGAAACTTATGAACCTGCTTCCCCACCATCCTCTCTTTCCATCATCATATTGAAGATATTTATATAGCCATCAAAGACATAAAAAGAAGAAAGGGTGATAGTCCCTAAAATATCTCTTTTTACTTTGCAAGTTTGACACCTACAACATCTGATCATGGTAGATGACTTTGGAACATGAAATAACTTATTGATATGATAGTCTCACTCACAGCTATTGCTGAGAAAGTTAGCATAGTTTCTGCAAATGGCATGTGCTAATAATTTGGCAAAAGCTATTGTATGTTGTCTTAATATCTGATAGTGAAAAAGATTCAAAGTAATTTGTCTTTACATAACAAGGAAAGCAGTATACCTTAATTCTTTGCTTTAAGGCATGCTAAATATTCTGCTTTATATCATTATATAATCATTCCATATCTTGGCATTCTAAAGGACATCAAGCTCCTGCACAAAATGGATGATTTTAAACTCCAGCTCCAACACACAACTGGACATGGTAAGCAGGAAGTCACAATTAGAACCTTAGAATGATGCTTGTCAAACAATCGGTGGCAAAGGATTAGTTTTCAAAATTGTCATTGTGACTATTGTCTGTTTCATTTTGGTTTGGTTTCATTCCATTCATTCACCATCTAATACTCTGGTATACCAGAGTTCAGAAACAAAGTTGGAAGTTGTAGAAATGTGAAAATGATATTGAATGTTCTAAACACTCTAACTTTCTGTACTTACCTTCTTTTAGACTGGTAATAAACAGTTCACATATCATCGCCAGTCTAGGATTACATTTTGAGTAGCACTACTATAAATGTCTGAATATTTACTTATAAAATTTAGAAAATATATATTTTTAGAAAATACAGAAATTTGGGAGCATGGCACATCAGTGAAGATTTTAGAGACCTTCTGTTCTATGGTCTTGGGTATGCTGAGACATGCTCTCTAAAGGAAGGTACAATTTGTTTCATTTTGTACCTCCTTTCACCAAACAAGAGGTTTAGAACTTGGTTGTCCTCCTTGGATTTTGGAGGTAAATATACTTCATTTGGGTATATTGCTTCCGAGAATTTATCGAATGATCCAAAAACCTGCCTAAGAAGATTTTGCAATGGTTTCCAACTGCAGTTCTGCCCTTTGGTTATATATTTCAGGTGGTAGAATACCTGTGGTGGATAAGGATGCTCTATGAAAACTCCAACAGAAGTCACAGAAATGACAGAAAGGTTTCACAATAAAACCATGACTTCTGTATCAGAGAACTACTTTCCATTTGAAAAACAGTTTCAGGTGAGATACGGGGAAAGAGTAGAGACTAAGCACTCAATCACAAGTCTCCTAATGACCTGAAGTGGCAGAGAAGCACAGAGGGCAAGTAGCCCAAACAGAGGCACATTCCAAGGTCTGCTTGAGTTATAACTGCTAACATCCCAGTACAGCTCAACTTAAAGGAGGCTCTAAAGGACAGGAGTAAAGGAAGATCCTCATAGGGTATGGTAGAGCTAGTCACCCACTTTGTAAAGAAGGGAAGGGGGCCAGTAGAAAAGATACAGACTGGCATCTGGGTAAATGGCTTGGCTGATTGGTCAGAGGCTTAAAGGAATAAGACAAGAAGACCACAAATAAGGAGATCTGAGGAAGAGGCACATGGATAGACCCCAGGAAGCAGACACAAAGTCTTTTTGTCTCACATCAATCCCTAGTAAAGTGCACCCATTGTAAAGTATCTGCCCAATAACCAGATGGGAAAGATGATTTCTCCAGTGCCAGCCTTTCTCTCAGCCACCCTGATGCATGCACAATGTTCCACAGTGTTAGAGATGGATGCTGTGATTGGATCCAATAATCTAGGCTTGCCTTCATGAAAGCCTATCTAAAGTCTCTGATATAGCAGAACCTGACATGTGGTGCCGTTCCTTAAGGGACCTACCAGCCATTTGCAGAGGTCAATTCCATTGGACTATTTTCATCTTGGAGGAGTATAAATTTGTCTTTATTAGAATAGATATAAATATGAATGTATGCTTCTACCACCATCCAATGCTTACACAATATTCTATCCCAATAGATAGTATGATAAACAATGCTGCAGTTCAAAGGACACCTTTTATAGCAAAGGAGATTTGACAATGGTCTCATGACTGTGGTATTCACTAATCTTACCTATTGCATCACCCAAAAGCAGCCAAATAGAACAGAGCAATAGCTATCCCACTGAAGACTCATCTAAGGCACCAACAATATGGCTGCTGTCTTCCAGGATCTGGTCTAGGTTTTGAATATACCACCAATATATGGTTCTTTAACTCTAAAAGCCAGAAGACATGAATTCTGGAACTAAAGTCTAGAAAAAGGGATGGCATCTCTCAATATCACACCTGGTGGTCCCTTGGAGAATTTCTCTTCCTGTCCCCTCAGCCTTGAGGGGACATTGAGATAGAAGTCCTGATTCACAGGGTGTGGAGAATTCTGCCAGTAGATACACTGAACTGGAAGCTGTGACTCTCACTTAGATAATTTGGACTTCCCAAGTGAACAGAAAAACAGGCAAAGAAATGAGCTCATGTAACTAGTAGGTGTAATTGGTCTTGTTTACCATGAGACTAGAATTGATGCTACATGATAGGGTCAAATGAGTATGTTGACACCTAGGAGAGTCACTGGGTATCTCTTAGAATTTAATGCTTGATAATAACTGTTAATGGGAAATTATAACAAACACAACTCAACATGTATAGGGAAACTGATGACTAAGATTCCTGTGAGACCAGAGGTTTGGTCACCCTACCAGGCACACACTTCTGAGTAGCTCAATTTCTGTCCAGGGGTAAGGGAAAACTAGAATTGCTGGTAGAAGAGGGAAATAATGAACATTAACTGCAGCCATGGGACCACCTAAAGCAGTGGGCACTGTACTTTGTATAGTTGACTCTTTTTCCATAAGTGTTTCAGGAATTCACAACTGACCATAACATTGATGGAGACCTTATGAATGATAGGAATTGCGTCCCAAGGTGTCATTTCCCTACAACACATACAAGGGCACTTGCACCACAATGGAGGTTCTATATTGTAGGAAGAAGTTGAACACAATGGGAAGATAAGCAAAATATGAATATAATGGGAAAGTGGTTCAAGAATGGGGCTGTATTCCTCCTTATAATCCCTGCTTTGCTACCAAAATCTCTGCTCCTTTACCACTGCCACACAACTATGTGCTGAGAGCTTATAGCTCCTCCCAAAGCTTCCAAACTTTGCTGAAGCATTGCACTGCATGACTCAGTATCTCACCTCCCAAGTGTGTATGAGAGGTTAGATGATATAGCCCAGAATTCAACAGGAGATTTCACTTTACAGCAAACTGTAACCAATGGAAAACTGGAGATGGAAAGATGCTGAAGTAATAAATGGCCTCTTTCACCTCCTACATGGACTACTTCAGGGATAGTGTCACCATGCATACCAGCTAGAGAAGACCCACATGTTGACAGCCTCAACTCTGTCTTTCCTCAGCTTCACTCACTGTAAAGCATCAGCCACTCCGGAAAAGCATCCCTTTGTATGTTTTTTTCCTCCATATCTTCTTGTTGCACTTCAGTTTTCCTTCATTCTTGCCGTTCTGAGCTTGTGTCATCCAAATAAAGCGTCACAGTTTCTGTTTTCTAAGGAATCCTGGCTAAGATGTCAGCCTACGTCTATATACAAACATCCATATTTCTCTCCTTTTACAGCAAGCAAATCATCCCTACTTCTGTTTGAACATTAGAACCTTCCTTGTGATGTAGAATCTATCCCTTTTTGCCCACTCAGACTCAAATGTTTGTCTTGCAATTATTTCCACTCTCTCCTGCATTGTTTCCCTTTCCACTGGATAATTCCCAACAGACCACAAATACGCTATAATGCTTCCTGTCTTTAAACATTTATCCCTTGCCCTCACCTTCTTCTCCAGCTACTACTAATTTGTCAGATACCCTTATAGAAATCTCCTTTAAGTAACTCTATTTTCTCCATGTTCTCTTCATCTATTATTTCTCTATCACCAATATTTTGTCCTCACCATTACATTGCAACTGCATGTGTCAAGATCCTCACCAAAAATCATTTTAATCCCAAATATAATGTTCAAGGCTCAGTCCCAAACTTGGTATACCTTGTAATCCTGCGTTTGATCTCATTGCTCACTCCTTCACCTGGTTTTCAGGATGCCACTTCCCCTTTTCCTTCCTGGCTCATTGGTAGCTCATTCTCAATCCCTTTTGGTTGATTATCCTCTTATTTATGATCTTTAAATGTTGGATTTCAGATTCCTTCTCTTCCTGATCTCCAATTTCTTCCTAGATGATTCCTGGCATACTCTGGCTTTAAATTCCAACTGTATCCATGATATTAGCCAACTTTTTGTCTCCAGCCCCAACCTCTCCCATAAACTCCAGACTCATATTCAACCACCTACTTGACACCTGGAAATGTGAAAGAAAACTCAAGTTCCTTGTGTTCCTCAAGACTGAAACACGCCTCCCCTTCTCCCCTCTACCACTCACATTCAGTACAATGTACCACCTTTCTTCCAGGTGTTCAGAAAAGAAACCTGGAGACATTCTTGATTACTCATTTTCTGTCATACCCTCCTACTAATACACAGTAAATCCATTAGCATCCCTCTTAAAAGTATGTCCTAGATCCAACTGTTCCTCATGGTCTCCACTGACATCATCTAAGATAAGTCATCAAAATGTCTTCCCACAATGACTGCAGTAATTTGCCAACACACTGGCCTTCTTTCACTTTTTCTCCCCAACAATCTGCTCTTTACATAGCAGCCAGAAAATTTACTTTAAAAATGGAATTCAGATCATTTCATTTCTTGTTCATAAGCTTCCAGTTTTTTTCCCAGTTCATATAGGAAAAAATAAAACAAACAATAATAGTTCTTCCAAGGATTGCAAGGTCCTACGTGACCAGGCCTTGGGCTATCCATGATTTCATCTCCTGACTCTCTGTCTGACTTACACAGCTCTAGCTTGGCCTCTTTGCTATTCTCCAGCACCCAAGTCAGTGCCTGCCTCTAAACCTTTGCACCTTCCCCTAATCATGATTCTTCTACTCCTTTTATTTAAACTCATAATTTTCAATTTACCTGTTAAGTATATGTCTAAGAGACTTGAATCTTTGTATTGTTCATATGCCAGTTGAGCACTGAAACCCAGCAGGTATGCAGCCAGCTCCTACTCTCCAGTTCTTTAGGCTTCCCTGGGCAACTAACAAAATGATGATGATGGAAAAGCCTCATCTCAAAAGCAAGGAGTATCTTCAACTGCAAGCAAAACAATTCCATTCCTCCACTTCATAATATCTACATCTCTTCTCAGCCTGAAGCAGTCAGAGTGGACATCATCCCAAATCCTTCAATATTGAGGAATGAACAAAAATAAGGGGTGAGTATAACCATTTGCATTAACTGAGTAACTTGTAATATTGATATAAAAATAAATTTTTAAATTAAAATAAAAAACAGTGATAGGAGGCATTATTTTCTCAATTCTAACATGTAAAGGAATGTTTTAATATTTCCCATTTAACTATGGTATTTGCTGTATTTTTTTAAAATCATGATTATGTCCCGAATCTTAAAAAAAAAAAAAGAAAGAAAGAAAAGAAACAAACAAACAAAAAACAAAACCTTTGCATTTGCTACTTCCACTGCCTGGAATTTGTTTTCCTAAGATCCCAAGATCTTTGTGGCTTATTTTCACATTATTCATATCTCTTCTCATTCTATCTGCTTAAGCCAACATTATGTTTCTTCATAGCCACTATCCCTGACAATTTACTCCATATTTATTTGAATATTTTCTTTCTTCCCACAAAAATATGAGGTCCCCAAGGACTGGGATGTCATTTTGTTCACTATTTCATCACTAGTACATAAATGAGGTGGTTTAGAGTTGGCACTCAATAAGTATTTTTGAATGAATCTAGATGGATGAATGGATGAATTGCTCTTTTCCACTAATAAACACATTCATATCTAGAGTTACTTTAAGTTCATTTAGAGTACATTTAATCTACCTGTCCTTTCTTATTTGTTTATACAGTCATCTTGCCTTAGGAATTTTATTTCTTCCTTTACCTCATCGAACTTTTCATCAGATTTATGTTCCTCTATTAGCTATGGTTCCTTGATTGTGATTTCTTCTAATTGTTGCATTTTTTACTTTAAATATTGTGATGTTAGATTTTCTTGTCTACTTTAAAGTTTTGGATTATGAGCTCTTATTTCCAGCATTTTTCCTCTGTGGGTTCTGTGAAGTATGAAGGCATCACTAAGAGGCAGTTTCCTGTTTACCTCTGCCAAATTGCTAGGAATTTTGCAGGTTCAAGACCAGTTTTATACAATATAAAATTTAGGGTCTCATGTCCTAGTGCAGTCAGACTCGATACCTGACTGCTTGCAGCTGAATCATTTTTCACCCATGGTCTAGGTACAGGTATTACCTCCCTGCTGTCTTCATGCCAAAAAGGGAAGTATTTTCAAGTGACGTTTTATAGGCTCCTAGCTTTGTTCAGGGAGCATATTTCAGCTGCCCAGTACACACAGGATGGGAAATTACTTTATATCCCACATAGACATTCAAATCCTTGCCTTAAGACCACTAAAACAAATATCCTGTCCATTTACCATCATAGGTATTGTGGTCTCAGGATCTTCTTTCCACTATGTGTTCCATCTTTGTTTCTGGAAAGTGGAATCTGTCCCTTCTTGATTTCCCACTCAGTTAAACATTTTATTTCTTTTTAAAAAATATTTTATGTAGCATTTTTTTATAATAATTTTTTAAAAAGATACTTAGATTACATAAATGTTACACAAAAATTATAGGAATTCCAACATGCCCCACCTCCCACACCTCCCACAACCTCCCACATAAACATCTTTCATTAGTGTGGCACATCACCTGCAATGGATATACACATCCTGGGGCTTTACCACTAAGCGTGGACCATAGTTCACATTGTAGACCCCACTCTCTCCCACACAGTTTTGCATGTTATATGCTGATGTAAAATGCCTATATCTGTCGCTGCAATGTCACTCAGGATAATTCCCAAGTCCCAAAAAAGCCCCTGTATTACAATTTCTTTTCCCTCTCCCTGCCTCTAAAGTGTCCAGTGGCCACTGGCTCCACATTAACTTTGTAATTTCTTCCGTTACTTGAATCACAATACGTCTACAACAGAATACCAGTAAGTCCGCTCTAGTCCATAGCTCTTCCCTCAATCCTGAGGATTCTGGGATGGTGATGTCCACTCCATCTCCAAGTGAGAGGGAGCTTATATCTCATGGATAAGATGGATGGGATTATCCTGCCTGCAACTGCAGACTCTCTTCATTCCCTGGGATGGCCATTGTCCATCATCATCTCCCCATCAGGTGTCCTGGGTGAGTCCATTGAGCTGTAGAGTAGGAGTTGCAGCTGCACTGAGATTCCGGGCCCAGCTGGCACATGGGCAGGCCAAAGACTCCAGTCTCTGGAAGTAAACCTACAAACTCCAGCACCACATATAAGTTTGAATAGAAGGGGCTAATGGACCTTGTGCTGGGAGGACATATTGGAGTCCAAATCTGTCACTCTCAGGAGCAAAGATTCCAAAGTAGGGCCCACTGATAAGGTGCCAAACTCTGGAGCTATCCGCCCTGATATAGGACCTGGGTGTCTCCAGAGCCCTCAGGAGCCCCTCTATTTGGGGTGATATGCAGATTGGAAGCCTATGAGGTCCTATTGAGATGTGCATAAGCTTTACCTCTGGGATGACCTCCCGACTCACTTTGAAGTCTCTTGGCCATATGAACTCATTTATCTTTATTAGATAGCATTTTATGTGTTTGAAGTAGAGAGCGGCTTCCCATATTTTTTCAGTATACAGTTTTGACTAGAAATCTCTAACTTCATTTAAAAATGCCTACAATAAAGCTATGGACCTAGAGGTTCTTAATACACAGTTTCATAATGACAATAGTGGTGGTGGTTAAAATGTGTTTGAGCCTGTTGGAATGCATCGAAACTCTAAAGAGGCAACTAGCAATGTCTGAAAAGATGTAATAGATGACATACTAGTATCTTTATCATTACTGCAACAAATTACCACAAACATGGTGGCTTGAAACAACATACATTTATTCTCTAAAATCAATATCACTCAGCCTAAATCAAGGTGTTGACAGGCTGCACTCGATCTGGAGGCTCTAAGGGAGAATCTGTTCCTTACCTTTCCCAGCTTCTGGTGGATGGCCGCATTCCTTGGCTTGTGGCCATGTCATGTCATTGGTCAAGGCCAGCATCTTCAAATCTCTGTGTCCCATTTTTACAACTCCTTCTCCTCTGTGTATTTTGTGTAAAATCTCCCTCTGCCTCCCTCTTAAAAGGATGTACATGATGGCATTTAGGCCCACCAGGATAATGTCCTATCTCAAAATCCTTAGCTTAATCACATCTGCATTTTAAAAAAATCATACAAGGTAATATTTATAGGTTCTAGAGATTAGGATGGCACTATCTTTGAGGGACCACTTTTCAGCCTACCACAGATGGCAATGATAACTTTAAACATAGATATTTAAAGCATCTTAAAGCAGCACTTTCAGAAGGAGAAAGCAGGACTCATGGAAAGTATGGATGCCAAGAAATGATGAGTTGATTTATACAGAGGAAGCTCAGAACGATATGAATTGAGTCACAACTGAGAACTCATATCTGAGAGATGATAGTTTTGAGAGTATTATGTTCCACGGGGAATTCTATAGAGAAGAATGAGTAGAAGGAACAAGATGAAACTTCCTTTGGCACTCCAAAGTGTCCATAGTGCTCATTTGATCTCTGGGCAAGCATATTTACATGTGGAATTAAGACAGTTAACAATAGCTATGAATGGATAATGGAATAAAACAAGGGAAACTTGTACCATTCTCCCCTTTCTCAGTAATTCCAAACATAAGGAGCACATAGATCATGAATGAGGTTAGGCAGAGATCAATAAATTCATTTCAAGTTCACCAGGGTCACCAAAAGGTCTATGAAAGTTCCTCAAAAGAAATTGAGGCATTCTCTGCAGGAAGAGTATATTTCCTAAAATTACAGAGTAAGAAACACATAGCCTTTGGAAGTCACATAAAAAGAAGGGTATGGTTGCATAAAGTGCAGTAAACCAAAAAGTTCATCAAGGTCAAAAAGATATTATTAGGGGCCACCCATGTCAAGTCTGAATTCTAACTTGGTAGTGTTCTCTTCCAAAATTAAGAATAACCAAAAAACAGAAGAGGTCAGAGAGAAGGCAGGGTTTTTCTGCAACTGCATGAACATTATCTCAGATTCAACCTAAAGAACAGGCAAGCCACATTTTCGAAGTGATGACCCAAATAATTCATCCACATTCTTTTGTCCCTGGAAAAAGAGTAGAGCATTGGCTAGTGTAGGACTTTAGTATAACCCACCTCCCTTCCATCAAAATGGTCTCCCAAATACATTCTACCACGTAGAGTCAAAGAGTTATCAGAGCTCACCCTTTTAAGCACAAATATTCACCCAGAAGGAGCAAACTGATTGGTTAATTACAGACTTGAGTGTGGATATTTTAATAAGGTAATCACGTTGACTTCCTTTGCTGCAGTTCATAGGACTGCGGTAAGAGCATCTGATTGCCGTAGGTATGAGAAATTCAGAATAACTCTACAGGTAATTTGGAACATGGGTCACTATTAGGAAGGGGAATTTTAGGGAGAAACTGGAGGCTGGAGCTTTGGTAAGCCTCTGGGAAAAGGAAACTCCATTTATTTCCTATTATGTGCCAACCATCTTCACATGTGTTCTCTCACTTTTCTCTCCAACCCTGTGGATGGTAGGATTGTCACATTTTCCAAATATAAGAGATATTAATTGTTCAGGGTTACAGGTGGGACCACAATTCAAATGCAGGGTTCTTTGTCTTAAATCCAGCATCAGGATTGTTTTGGGGTGTGCTGAGAGGTGGGGGTGAAAGCAGCGAAAGGCTCAACGGCCCCATGTTCCTTACCTGGCAGGGATCTGGTTCTAAGTGAGCAGCAAATGTTCTATTCCAATCGTCTGTGACTCTGTCCGTCCAGATGGTATGTACTCCTCCTTTGTGTTCTCTTAGCATCTCCCCTTTACATTTGCCACTTTACACTTAGACTATGTCCCAGTTGTCACCATGGGACTTTGAGCTTGTTGAGGGCAGGACTTGAATTTATCGCCAGTGCCAGTACTCAGCTCAGACTGGCTACAGATAAATGGCACAAGATCTACTTGTTCTTGTTAGTGCAGTGAAGGAGAAATTGGAGCAACATTTAAAGCTGCCTAACTCCATTCAGCTGTCTCCCGTAGCTGACTCTGGCACTATGCATTGCGCTCACACATTATTTTGTTTATTAATTATCGAAATGGCCCTGGTACTCAAGTGTGATTATTCTTATTGAACAGATAGGAAACAGCTCAGAGAGGCAAAACCACATGCCTAAGGTAATGAGGCGATGGAGGGTGTCAGGATTTGAGTACATATCTTGTGCCTCCCCTTCAGGAAACTTACTGGAGGCCCCTTTGTGGACACAGCCCTCTGTCAGGACCAGGAGAAAGCAGGGCCTTTGAATAAAGGAGTTTAGGATAAAAGCAGAGAGAGAGAAATGCTTAGGGCTACTTTAAAAGCAGCAGGTTCCATCTCAGTAGGTAAAGGGCCAACAGACCAACACCCCCGGGGAGACCCGGCAATTTTAAGTGATCTTGGTTAAGTGGGTTAATCAGAGAAGGCCCAGTCTCCTAAAGGAGGTGACATCTGAGCTGGCAAACCGCGGCTCTGCACTGCAGAGCTGGGCTCATAGGGAGAGCGAGCTCTGCTCTCTTGGAAGTTGGGTGTAATTAAGCCCTTCCCACAGCATTCTCCGCCGAGCGCGCAGGTTTGCTAGGGCCGCCGGGCGTGGTGTATCGCTAGCGCCCCCCTGTGCACGAAGGGAGAATGAACCGCTGAAGGGCCAGGAGGGGCTTTGCAGCCAGAGGGGACCCTTCACCAGGGACAGGCATTACAAGGCGGACCTCTTAAAGGCAAAAGCGCACAAAAGCCCCGTGAGTCTGAGCAATGGGTAATGAGATCTCCCCGCCAAGTGTAACCGCCCTGTCCTTCCTCAAACCCCCTGATGCTGAGAGACCCTGGTCCTGGGCATGCTGGCTGGGGTCCCCTGTGCCCTGGTCCATAGCTGTGCTGAGAAGAGGGTGGCTGGAGAATCCCAAGGCTTTTCACTCCCAGGCAGGGCTGAGTGCAAAAGGACAACTGGTGTAGTGGAAAGAGCTGGGGGTGGAGGGATGGGCGGAGAAAATGTGCATACTAGTGGGGAATGGGGGTGGAGAGGGGCCTTATGTTTGCCTAGCTTAGTCTCACTCAATTTGTTGTCTGGAATTCAGTTTCCCCTCCTGAGAAAGAAGTACTGCAGCATGTAGGAGTGGAGTCTACTCTGCTTCATGTCCAGTCCTCCCTCCACTGTCCTAGTCAGAAGTATATGATTTTCTCACCTCTTCTCTCTGCCATTCCTCCTCATCCTTCTTGCACTTTTCCTTGGAATTAGTCGTAATGAGTGGGGGTAATTGATAAGTTAGATAGTTTATTATGCTTGGAAAATGAAGGACATGTTTATTAGGCTCCTCGGGCTTCAGTTTTACATTCTAGGTAAGGCTATTCAGTCCCACCCAGAAGGTCAGCACCATTTTTGTTCCCTTGATTCAATCTCATTCAATTCCACAGATGTTTATTTTGTGATTGGTAAACACCAAGTGCTATAGGAAGTCCTGCATTGCCACCCCTTCCCCCTAGCCGCTAAACTGGTAATCTGCAAAAGATACCTACTTGCATCTTGGAATTACATCTTTGCTCTGCTTACATCTCTGTGAAAATGTGTATATTGTGTGGACATGAAGTGGAGAGAAATATGGAAAATACAAAACAAAACAACAACAACAACAAAAAAAAAACAAGACAGGATTTATTCGATAGCGCACTGGGCAGCTTTTATTTTTGTACTGTTGCCTATGCAAACACACATAGGCTCTGATAAGTACACCATGAGAGACAGATGCCATGAGCCTGGGGCAACAGAGAGTCACTTTCTAGAAAGTCTTGGTACAGACACCATTTGAATGTCAACATTAAAGGAGGAAGTTCATACACCCAGAGGAGCAGGCTGTGGAATAAAGCAACTAATACATAGAATCATTCATTCCTGCATTCCTTCATGGCTGGAGCTATAAAGATAATTAATACACAGTTCACGCCCTTAGGGAAAACTCTGGAGAAACAAACATGAAAGAAGCAAGAGATATTCTTTGTTAGGTGAGCACAGACACAGAGTGTGTTCTTAATTAGCAATTAATGATACCGTCCCATCTTGACAGCTCACTGTTTATAAGCAGGCTGTCAGTTATAAATATTATTATTATTATTAATTACTGTTCTGACTATAAGGCTTACTAGGAGAAGTAAGATAGAGAAAGGAAAGTAACGATCACAGCAGGGAAGTGACCTTTAAATGGAAATCTGGATTGGGATGGTATTAACTGGAAAACAAAGCTTTAAGATAGAGTTATATAAACTTGATAAAGCCCTTAACATATGAATGAATTCTGAACTTATGCAATGATACAAACACCTTCCTCTCTCCCTTCCTACTGCTCTTTCTCCCAGGGATATAGAACTCTGCACTCCTCTGTCATGTCCCTGACCCGCCTGCACGAGCTCCCCATTCACTGTGCTACAGAAAGTGGAGCCAACACCTAGGGGAAGGACAGACGTAGGAGAGTTGGGTACAGGGCGAGTTGGCGATCCAGCAGTGCTCTCTCCCTGAAGTCTCCCCAGATTCCAACCTTTAGACCAAGAAAGAGAAAGAAGGCATGGATCCCACTGGACCTAGGAGAGTTCTTGGCTTAAAATGACTTGGTCCATAATAGGGCAATCACACAGTATTTGTCCTTTGATGTCTGGCTTGCTTCACTCAACATAATGTCCTCCAGGTTCATCCATGTTGTCACATGCTTCACAATTTCATTTCTTCTTACCTCTGCCTAATATTCCATCGTGTGTAAACACCACATTTGTTTATCCATTCATCAGTTAATGGACACATAGAGTGAATAATTAAAATATAAGTCACCAGAAAATAGAAGAAGGGTAGAGAATGGAAAACCAAGGGTTAATCTGTACAGAATTGTTAAAAAGGTTGTTTGTAAATCTTTGGAAATTAATAGAAATGGTTAAAGCATATCATGGTTTATAACTAGCAATGCCATGGTATGGTTATAGCAGTGGTTGAAAGGGAAAGTCTAAGACAGGGGTTCTTAACCTTTTTTGTCGCCTTTGCCAGTCAGGTAAAAGCCACAGTCTCCTTACTAAGTCTACACTATACTGTGTATTATTTAATAAATATATCACACCTATACCAACAAGTCCCCACAAAAATAATGTTTTTTTGAATTTCAATTCAAGCTCATGGACCCCTGGTTAAGAACCTCTGGTCTAAGGTCATATTACTAGAAGGAAGGATGAACACTGTAACATGGGATTGTATAATATGGTAAAACCTCATGTAAATCACGAATATGGGGGCTATTGCATATATAAGACTATTTTTACAAAATATAAATACAAATATTCTAGAGAGAAGGAAAAAGAATAGCAGCTATGCATGGCAGGGGCATCATAGAGAGATTGAGAGGTGATGAGTTTTGTTAGCTTGTTTGTTTTTTGTTTATTATTATTATTGGAATAATGAAAGTACTCTGGGAATAATTGGGGTGATGAATGCACAAATATGTGATTACACTGAATACTATTGATATGTTTTATTAATGTGTAACAATAAAATTGATTTTTTAAAAAGGATATAATTGGAACATATAAAAATAATGGATTATGGAATGTAAGCTTTATATGTTTCACAATTTAAAAATTGTAAAAAAAAAATTTTTTAAGTGACTTGTTCCATCAAACAAACAAACAAACAACAAACTTAACTCCACTGTCAGCATTACCACCACCATTTTTATTCCCAGAAGAACTCTAGGTTTAAGTTCATATGAATAAAATAATTCCGTTTGCCCCTACTGCCAGCTTCACGTAGCATTAAGCACTGCTATGCAAAAGGTATGTCTTATAAGAACATAACAGAGAGCCCATGGTTTTATCTGGATTTCTATTGTGGGTTTTCCAAAATAAGCTGCCATTTTTTATACTCTTGTCTCATGCTTAGTTCCAAAGCAGTTTCTGGAAGTAAAATGAGTGAGGGAATTTACTAAAGAAGAGCTTGACAAAATTCAGGTTATTTATTTTTCCTTTTAGGTAATGTATTGAGACTAAAATAAAACAAAAGGACCAAAAACTTCTTTTCCAGGAGAAAGTACATCACAGAGGGCCTTGCATATTTCTGTTCATTTCATTTTTTAAGAGAATTATATCTCCCATTGAAAATAAGCAGGGGGAATGGATGTGGGACAGTGAGGAGTTAATACCTTTTTTCTTCCTCAACAGTATACTCTGGGGATGTGAGAGGAAGCCCGGTCAATAGACAGATATATTGACTTGTTATTATTTAAAGTTGTTTAACCAGGTAGAGATAAACGAAAGCTTTCAGCAGCTGAACTATCACACAAATCACAATTAAGGTGGCATATGTGTTTGGAAGACGTAAAATCAATTCCCACGAAGATAATGTTTTAGTCTCTATTTGAACTTGAAAACAGAAGTAAATTTTCAGCAGCAACAGCTGGGCTTGTTCCATCCAGGAGGCTCTCTATTAACTGTACAAGAAGGGTCTTTATTGCCTCTTCTAATGGTTTTCCTCTATGGTTTGTCTCCATCAGAAAAGCCAAATTGATTGCCGTGGTACTGTTTACTGATGTGCCATTGAGGACAGGCAGCTGGGAGGCCACCCACCCCGTATTTGGACCTCCCTCTCTTCTCTGAGTGCCACTTATCATTTCCGGAGAGAGAACAAGGGATCCCCCTGGGCTACTGGCTTTACTGGGCCGGGAAGGGCACTGTGACCTCTTTCTCAGCTTCTCTCACTAAGGAAGATTTTCCTGTGCTTGGCTGGGGGGGGGGGCATATGTGTGTAGGAAAGGAAGGAAGTTTTTGTATCTAGTTCATCTCTGTGATTCAGTCACCATCAGAGTCCTTCCTGGTAGGCTGTGACTTCTACATGCTACTTCCCATCATTTACCATTCAATCGTGCGTACGCATGTATGTGCACGTGTGCCTTGTGTTTTGTCTTCCTAATGCTGCCCTGTACTCTTGGAAGTCAGGGGCCAAGTCTGATGCCACTACTGCCTTCAGTGGGCTTAGTACACAGTGGGCTGGTCCACAGTACATGCCTTTAAATTGGGGGTCATGGGCATTGGGAGTCCACTGATGTGAAGGCCTGTGTCTAATCCCCCTCCTGGCTGCACTTCCCCTTTCAGCCTTCATCCATGTTGGTCCACGTGAAGTGAGGCTAGTTCCACGCTCTGCTTATGTTGCATTCTCTCGGTGCCTGAGCTGGAATGCAAAGGGGCGGTGTGTAGTCTGTGTATAAGTGGATGTGGGGCAGATAGTACCCTTTAGAGGTCATGGACTTGTTTGTGAGTAAGAGGGAAAGACATGGAGGAAGTGGAAGTTTGACCTCCCCCCATCTGGGATGCCATGGCTCTGATGTAAGAACTAATGCTTCTCAGGAAAGGGACAATGGCAAGTCCTGGAGTAGGAGTCAGGGAGCCTGGCACTAGGACATCAGTTCTCCCCTGGCCACTAGCAGGAGGTGTGAGATCTTGGGCAAGTCACTGGTCTCTGTGCTGTAGGTGCTATGTCTGAAAAATGTGAGCAGTGAAGCCCAAGCTCCTTAAAATGTGATTTCTATAAAAATATATAATTAGGATTATTATGCCGTATTAAAAACAAAGGAGCAAAACAAACAACAACCAAAAAAACATGATTAGAAGAGACGTCCTGTTCTGCTCAGGCCTGTTTCCTTTCAAAGAAGAATGCAAAGCCAACGGATTTTCTCCTCTCAATATCTTTGATATTTGTGTGAACCTTTCCAACCCCATGGCCACCTCCTACATCAGACGTTCATGATCACAAACATGGACCACAGAGACCTCCCAACCTCCACCCTACCACAGCACTGCAGCTGACTGTCTTCCTTTCACTTTATCCAGTCTTTCTCTACCAGAGGCCTCTGCTTAAAGGACTGCTTTGATTGTGTTACTCCACAGCTCAAAAGCCATTGATTCATTCATTCAGTAAATCCCAAGGCCTTCCATGTGTCAGTTACAAATAGAGGTGCTTGGAAAACAGCAAACACAAAATACCCTCTGTCACTGAGTTAAATTTGAGTGGAGGGTGAAAAAAGAATAAATCATGATAGATAATCAGATAGATGATGGATAGATGTATAAATAAGTAGATAGATATATATTTTATATAGACATATATTTATATTTATTTAAAATCTATAGCTTCCTTTTGTTCACTGAATAGTCTATATCGCTTTTTCCATAAAAAATCTTCCTAGGCTGTGATTTTTATTATCAATCTTGTTTTGTCTAAACTACAAAAAAGTAAAGCAATTTCTTCTAATTCACATTATACCTGTTGTGTACTTAGAGTCTGGAATTAATTTTTTCCTTGGTTCTTTGTACCACTGCAAGTTTCTCTCCTCTTTGTCATTTCCCTGAGGCTCTCAGACTCTTGCTTGGAGAGGGTCAGAATTACATAATCCAGTACTACCAGTAGCTTGTTCCTCAGTGGGAAGGTTGAAGTGATCAGAGATGAGGAGAACAACAACTTTCTGGACCTACACCTTGAAGCCAGGAGATAGTCTAGGGGTTCACCCAGAAGCATCTGGAAATTCACAAAGATGGCAAACTTATAAGAATTTTAAGTGATCTACCCTTGTGTTAAAATAATGGAGCCCCATGTATTTTGGAAGCTGGGGTCAGCCTCTGAGGCCAGGGGGCAATTTGGAGTTGAACTGGAAAGACCACGGAGTTTAGAGCCAGATGGACAGCATTTGGCATTTGATCCCCAACCCTCCCCATCTCTAGCTTCAGTGAGGAAATACATTGCTCACAGCTTGTTTTGAATATTGTATGAGTTAACACACATGAAAACTCCTAGCTCCACGTGTGTTTTCAATAAATATGTGTGTCAGCAGCAGCTTTCCCTATCCTTGCTCTGCTTTCCCCCAGCCTGCTTTCTCCATTGTACACACATCATTGTTGGCATGATCACATTGTGCAAGGAATGGGCCTGCTAAAATAGACGATTCATCTGTGAACTCACACTGTGCTAAAACAAAAGCTCATTCACAAGACAGTATTCTTCACCCCTATGACACCTTCCACTTCTTACCCTCTTTCTCAGCAGTGCCAAATTTCTTAAAGAAAGAATTGAGGGGAGAAAGAAGAATTGGTGGAAGACAGCTGAAACTGCCCACAGAACGGAGATCAATCCTGGAGACAGCGAGGCAGTGACAATGGGGAATTCTGAGAGTAATTCAACAAGAATTTACATCAAAGGGGAGACATTCAAACTGGCAGACTGGTTCAGGTCCTGCAGCCTACATCACACAAGGTGGAAAACATGAAACAGAGAGAAGTCACCGATGAGATTGTCCACACTACTGCAGAGCTGAAATTGGGACTCTGGCTGCATCAAGGAGAGTACCAGAGTCTTTGTATCTGAGGACCTCCAGTGAGTCCCTTCACTGCCCTAGTTATTTCTCCAATAAACTGGCTCCCCTGAGACCTTTAGCGATGAAGAGACAGAAACTGAAGTGATTTGTCTTGTAACCAGAGCAACCAGCCTTGCAAATCCACTGTACAGGGAACCAGAGGGAAAGCAAAGGAGGAAGACTCCATGGGCACAGCCAGCCAGCCTCCCTCCTCTGAGACAGCAAACAGGGAAAGCCTCCTACACACTTCTCAGGTTCTATGCACTAGGGATTTTGCAGACACCCTATAGCGTCTGCCCTGAGGCATAGGGAAAGGGGGAGAGAGAGATGGGTATTATGCGTTCTTTTGTGTGATCCCAACAACTCTGAACAAATTCCATTTAAGCAGAGCTATTTTTCCACACTACACTTTCTAAGGCCATCATGCATAGTGGGGTGGTTTGGAAGAGAGAAAGTGACCAAACTGAAGGAAAAACATTAACTCATCGGCTACCACTCTGTGGCAAGTGCCTATATGTCAGGAGCTGTGCTAGGTAGGTACTTTCCATCTCATCTTCTCTTCTTCTCCCCACAGCAATGTCATGGGGGTAGTTACTGAATTAACCTTGCAGGGAGCAAATGGAGGCTGTAAGCAATTATGCAATAAGCTCATGGGCACACAATGAGTAGATAGCCAAATCCGATTCAAACTCACTTCACCTTGATTTGCCTCCTAAGTGACAAACACACGTGGTCCTGGACACACACAACTCTCTGGTGGGCATCTCCTGATAAGGCCACCTGGAAACTGATGTTGCAGTGAGATGCAGCCAGACATTGTGGTCTCCTGCTATTATCCTGCCTTCCCTAGTTCTAGGAATTCCTCCCTGGGATCACTGGGGAAATATAAACAGACCTCGAAGTATAACTCTACTCTTGAGTCATTTGAATGAAATGTCAGAGGGAGGATATCTGACAAGCTTTGGAAGCTTAAGACCCTTTCTGGAATTTGTTCACAAGCAGGTTAGCATCAAACTACATGCTAGAAAGACAGAATAGGAGAATTGTAATAAGACATGTTCAAACAATCTCCATCCTGCTATTCTCACAGCACTGAGGGAATAATGGTTTAGCCCTTTGTGTTAGAGGTGGGAAGTGTCAAATCCCATCTGGGCGGTGGGACAGCTGTGCTAGTTTTTCTCTTCTCTGCTTAAATCATTGGATATTTCCTGACTGTCTAATCAGAGAATGGCTTTCTACCCTCTCATTGCAGCATGCAATAAAAAAAAAAAGTACCTTTTAAAGATAAAATCAAAATACAGAGGAAATGGAGGATGAGAAATGAATTGCACATGGATGATCCAAGGAGCTAGAGTTCCTATGGAATTAAAGTGGGAGGCAGAGGAAGGAAATCAGGCATCCCTTGTGGATGACAGTGGATATAATTAGACAACTTAGGAAAATGCTGATAGTGCTTAAACATCTCCACCTGGAGGTTCTACAGACACTTAAAACTGAATATGTCTTAACCTCATCCTCCTAAATTTTCAGAATGGCACCATCCTCCCCTGAATTGTCTAAACTGGAAACATGGAATATTCCCTATATCCCACATTTTCTATTACCCCACACATCTAATCCTTCTACTAAATCTATTTTCTAAAATTAATTTCAACTTGTCTGTCATGTCGACTTGTCTGCTTCTTCCTACTCATAATTTCACCTGAATTATTTTAAGTTTGATCAAGCCGTGGCAATCTTTCAAAATCACAAATCCCACCTAACCACTTTCCTGAAAAAATTCTTCAATGCTTCCCCATCTCCTTCAGGACAAATACCAACATCTCAGAATCCCCTATAAATTATTTTAAGATTGGAACCTGCCTACCCCTTCAACCTCTTCTCCTGCCAGGCTCCTTTGGCCTTCACCCCTACTGGGACAACCTGCCCTGGCAGTCTCCTGCCTTTGCTATGTTTCTCATGCCTCTACACCATCAAGGGTGAGCCCTGTCTCTGGTACTCACTTGCTCCCTGAGGCATCTCATCTGCTAGAAGTGTGCCCTTAGCTCTTCTGCTAGGTTGTATGCCTCCTATTGTTTCCTCTAAACCTCGTCTAACACCTGCCGTGTTGTGTTGTCATTCTAAATTCTCTCCTGGGCTGGAACTTTCAAGAAGATGCTCTGTCTCTCATTTGTATATTCTCAGTGGCTCTCATATTTATTAGCTATCCAATACATATTTCTTAGGTTGAAATTTAAGTTCTATGCTCTATTTTTAAAATATTCCTGTGGAATTCAAACAAAAACCTTATTGATACCACTTTTCAAAATTGTGACCTTGTATAATCCAGCACTCACAAATATGTTTCTCTCCTTTCCTACCCTCAATAAAGAAATAACACATAAAATGTGGTTTTCATTTTGAGGGGAACAAACACAGTTGAGATTATATCTATAGAAGCTCATGGAAGTAAGGAACCTGAGGGAAGGCTGAGGGGGGTGGGAAATAGGAGTAAAAGCTAATATTTACTTTTAATCTAATGAATATGTTCCAAGTACTGTGCTAAAAATCCTTACCTGTTTGCATCTAATAATTCTCTCAACCAGTCTTCTGAGGTGGGTATCATCACCACCATTTACCACAGATGAAATAGGAGCTTAGAGATGGCAAGAAATCAGCCCAAGGCAACTAAGCTAGAAATGTATGAGCCCAGATTTTAAAACCAAGTGTCCTGCATCTATATCACATTATGTCTCCAAAGAAAACCTACTTGATTGGAGGGCTGAGATTAAATAAAAATATATATATATATATATATTTAGGAGATAGGAGATAGCAATTAATGGAGAGGTGAATGACTTCTTGTTTTTTGAGATGAGATACTGTTAAGTACTTAAATGCAAATGAGCCAGGTATTCTGGCTTGAATCCCTGACTTTTAGGGAAGTCTTATCTGGAGAAACTCAGTTCAGAGAAAACTTTTCAACATCACCTCTTAACTTCTGTCCATCACCTTTCAAGTCCCTGCTATCCCCATGCCACAAATCATAGTTTTTTTCTTTCCCTCATCAGCAAGGTTCATGGAGCTTTGAGATCCAACACAAGATAATATTCTCGGTAATCCTGGGTTGGAATGAATTCTGATATGATGAAAACATTTGACATTCTAGATGTTACTGTTCATCTCCAGGAGGTCTTCTCTGGGTTTTATCACCAATTGCATAGTGTAGATCTTTAGGTAAGTATTTTTTAATTCCTTCTATGGTACTCAATCACTCCTCAACTATTTTTCATTCCATGAAAAATACTGGCACACTGAAAGTGCTATAGTCCTGGTGGCCCATTTATTTTTGTCATAATATATCTCGACTCTGTGACTACCACCTTGAATTAGTTGTCTACATCCCAGATTCTCATCCTTGGGAAAGAAAAGATAAAGGAAAAAAGGAAGCCTCTTAATTATCTTCCAATATTTTCTCCTGTTGATGTAATTTTCTCATATCTCTATCAAAATAATTGTGATACTGTACTGTAATTTTTCTTACTATGTAGCTGTTTTTAAATCTTATATGTGAGTTCCTTAAGGAGGAGCTCCTGGTTAAATGTGATGAATGGAAGAATGCATAAATGAGGAAAATATAAGAAAAATTAATATTGTCGAATGAACAGAGGAGCACATTAAGGGAGGGTAACATCATTTGTCACTTGAGGGTTTTGGATTTCAAAAGTGTGACCATAGGATTTATTTTTTTATTTTTTTTATTTATTTATTTATTTTTAAAGATTTTATTTATTTATTCATTTATCCCCCCCTTGCTGCCTGTGCTCGCTGGGTCAGCTAACCACGCCGTGCGGGCAGGCCCGCCTTCACCAGGAGGCCCTGGGAACCGAACCCAGGGCCTCCCATATGGTAAACGGGAGCCCTACTGATTGAGCCACAGCCGCTTCCCAGACCATAGGATTTAGTACCAATCTGTGCCCCATCTCCCAATTTTCATCAAAGTAGTCCATTTATTCAGTAGAAAACAAAACTGGAAGAAGAGGCAGTTGACAGTTAAAATTTCTCTTGTCTGTTTCTCCTGCCATTTGTTAAGTTCATTGCTTGAATGCATTCTTAGCCTTTGAAAGTTAAGTATTGGCATCTGTTCACCTGGGTGTTTCCACTCCACTCCCAATTCTCCATCTTCTTTCTACTTTAATACATCTTGATAGGAAGAGGTAGGCCCTTAATATATCTCTGAAAGCATTTTTCTATGTATATGATTTAGTAGGGTGTATTCTGAAAGAAGATTTAAAAAAAAAAATGCGTCCAATCGTTTAGCTGCCGTGCTTAAGAGTAACCAGATAAAGCTTCCCTTGCTGAATGGAGAGATAACAGCAAAGATTTTCATTACCCTGAAGTGGGTTGGTAAATACGCATATCTGCCAAAGGCTAGTTGGAGGATGCTTGGTAGTTGGATTGACAAGTGAGGAATGGATAGATGGTTTAAATAAATAGATGGGGAACAGTCCCATTAGGGATGTGGATGACTCTATAGATGGAATAAGGGTTAGATAAATGGGGAAATAATATGTGAATGGATAGGTGAGTGGTTAGCTGATGCAGGAATAAATTGGAACATCCATGATTGATGGAGCTGAGTGCTCAGATGGAGTGAAAGGAGGATAAATGGCTGTGCCAGCAGGAGAGCAGACAGATGGGTAAATGTCATGGTATGAACAGGAGCAGGAGAGGATCAGGTGTGGATGGGAAAAGGAAGATGAAAAGGAAGAAAAGAATGAAGAGGAAAAAAGAGAGCACTAAAGGTATTCAATGATTAGGAGAACTGGAAATCAGTTTGCTCAACAAGTCATGATTTTACTATGAGGCCAGGGAAACTGGACACTCTTGATCACTTGTACCTAGCATTTCCTGGACATTTTAATTTTCAAAGAACATGTACCTCCTCTGTGTTCTCTCTGCTGTCAGGAAGGCTGAGTCATTAGATATCAGGGCCAGCCTTTATCTACATAGGAACCCAACAAGAACACAAACCCCGTGTCTTTAGGGCAGGGGCTTTGCCAGAGAGTCTTTTGGTACTGTAAAATTAACTGAGTATTCTTAACCCACTTTCTCCTGAGTTCCCAGAAATAATCTGCCTTTATCACTAAGCTTTATTGGGGGCATTCTTGAGAAATCCAATAGTTGAAAAAGACACATAAATTGGTCAATGAATTTTAGAACTAGAACAAGCTAAGAGGTCTGTTTAATTAATAATAGTACAGATGAGGAAACAAGCTAAGATGGTCAAGTTCTCAGTGAAGTCATGTAACTAGATAATGGCAGACTAGGAAAGCTTGAATGATATATAAAAGATTGATGAGAAGTTGAGTTGTAAGAAAGAGATTAATGTCCATTCCTTCAGAAAAGCAGATGAATGTGTGAAAGAGGAGTTGGAGTTTTATTGGAAGAGAAAGATTTTTAAAAAGGCATTCAGAGGACAGGAGCTCCTTCTCTGGGTCTCTTTACATGCAGGAAATCTGAAGAAGAAGAAAAATTAATCCAATGGCCAATATTTAAAAAATAAATATATGGCAAAGTCACTGTCACCTTATCTTCTCATACTTACTCTTATCGAGGTGATGCTTAATTGAATGGAATTGAGCAGCAGGAACTGTTAAGGAGTGGAATGCTCAAACTGGACACTAACTGGTCATTATTTTTTGCAACTTCTCTTCTGATTTCTTTCTAGTCTAGGTCAATAAATGCTTTAGAAATTGAAAATGATGATGCATTTTATATATACACAGATATATGGGAAATGCTTAAATAGTCTTCCTTCTGTCCTGTGTGTGTGTGCGTGTGGTGCACGTGTCTGTGTGTGTGTGTATGAGAGAGAGAGAGAGAGAGAGAGAGAGAGAGAGAGAGAGAGAGAGAG